>LR738709.1:563861375-563874177 GCA_902687465.1 Secale cereale
TATATATATATGCATACAGAGAGAAGTAATATCGACCACCTCTCCTTCTCCGAGAGATTGGTCGAACAACAAGTTCTCCTATATCTATCCGACACTACCGGGTACATATATACAATAATTATCTCTTACAAATATAATCTCCTATACGATGGACGCATGGTCCACAAGTATTCTCCGTCTGGCGCGATCACGTGCTCAAGGAAGAATGCCGCAAATTCCTCTTGAATTGCTCGCAGACGATCTCGTGTTAGGAGTTCATCCCGCATCCGAAACATCTAATTTGAAGTAGGGGGTCAATACATGAAATGATGCTATATATTGTGAATATTATTAATTGCTTACGCACTTCAAATTGTGCTTCAGAGAGTAGCCCCGCTCACAGGTCGTGTGGCGGAAGGACTCGCAAATGTAGTATCCACAGTAATCATTCCCGGGTTCCTGCCACAACCACTTTACAAGAAATAGAGGTCAATCAAACTGATAAGCAAGAATGCCAAATGGTATTGATGAAACTAGCGCTTGAATCAAGATATAGGAGATGCACGGAACATGCTACTATATAGTACTTACTTTCGGGTGTCTAAATTCTAGCTTCTTCGGCAGTCCCGGAGCTTTTTTGGTGAATTTTCTCCAAACCCTGCCAGACAAAGAAAACAATTACTTGATATTAGAAATGAACAAAGTTGCTGATATGCATGGTGGATAATATTGATCGATCTAACTTACCTGTCGAGCATTTGAGTCATGTCCGCATACTCCTCGGGATCTTTACGTTTAGAGTCCAAGACAGTTACTACTCCCTTCTCAAGCTTAATCTCTATGAGAATATAGTGGAAGCTGCGCACGCATGCATGAACTCATCAATTACATTACTATAACCTTGACTGATATATAAGGGAAACCAAATATGCACAAGACAGTAACACTCACTTGAAGTTGTAAGGAAAGAGTATTATATCTTTGTTTTCATTTACCACAAACGATCGTAGCAAGTTGGTCTCGGTATCTGAGGGTCGCCATTTAACCTCGGTTGCATCTATGAGGTATGTGTCAATGAACCCAATATCACCTACTTGTCTTTTCTTCAATTCGACGATCTTCAATCTGCATAATATAGTGAGGATAATTATAAATACATGCAATGAAAGAGATTAGCTATATAGAGAGACTTAATGACAGAAGTAGTACTACTTACAGACAGTAGCAGGTGACCGTTGCTTTATCGAGGGCCAATTGATTGAAAAACTGATAGAACTCCTCAAATGGAATAGGAAACAGTTCAATTCCAACGAGGTCATGCTCCGGTTTAACTCTCACATACAAGCTATCTCTCCCCCCAGACTCTCTGGAGATTTTCAAGTACCAATCATGCAATCTTCGCATATTCGTTGATAGAGATCTTTCATTTTTTATGAGAGGCTTCCCGTACTCGTATCTTTGTATCTGCACGTCCAAGAAATCATATTGTACATCGTCGGACACGTAATCTCCAAGATTGCTATAACTGGGCACCATCCTCGGATCATTAGCGACCATGTCGCTAGACACCTTGAGCGGGGGGCACGATTGGTCCGCTTGTTCGCCGAGCTGGGCAATTTGTTTCCCAGCTCGTCCTTCTGCTAACCTTTGATCACTTTGAGTACTTCCCGACCGCTTCGCTGCTTGAAATGACTTTTGAATCATGCGGTCATAGTTGTCCTTCGGCTTACTTTTTGCTGGTTGCTTCAGGGCAGCAAGAGTGCGCTTTGCTTTCACCGGATCTATCTTCTCCTCCGGAGGTGGATGTCTGTGTGCTTTCAACCCTTCAAGCCAGTCCTTCACTTCGCCTTGAGCGATCTTCATGTTTTCCTCGTCGGACCTCTCGTATGGTAACTTCTCTAGAGGCGTGAGAGAAGGACCGAATCTGCATCGCCTCCCGCCTCTGGCTGTACTGCTAGACGTCGCCAGACCAGACGAAGCGGTTGTCTTCTTTCCTTGCTTACGCGCCGGAGCAGGAGCAGCCGGAGCGGCGGCAGGTCTCTTCCGCCCTTGCTGACTAGGCGGAGAAGGCGGAGCAGGCTGGCTGCTCGGGCGCGTCGGCGCAGGCGGAGAAGGAGGAGGCTGGCTGCTCGGGCGCGCCGGCGCAGGCGAAGGAGGCGGAGTGCCGCCACGCGCCGGAGAAGGAGCCGGAGTGCCCTGATCGTCACTCGCCGGAGGAGGAGGCGGTGGAGGAGGCGGAGTGCCCTGACTCGCCGGAGGAGGAGGAGGAGGAGGCGGAGGCGTCCAGTTGAGAATGTTGATGAGGTCCTTCCGCCATAGGCATGGAGTCTTCAGTGAAGAACCCAGCCGAGTCTCCCCTTCACCGGTAGGGTGGTCAAGCTGGAGCTCCTCAAATCCCTCCGTAATTTCATCCACCATCACCCTAGCATATCCTTCTGGAATCGGCCGGCAGTGAAAAGTATCGCCGGGTCCAGTAGGAAAAACAGAGCCAGCAGCCGCCTTGACCTTCAGATTTATCCACTGCGTCATAAGGTGGCAATTTTGTACCTCCGTGATAGCATCCACGGGATACCTGGCAGTAGCCGTCAAGACAGGCTCCGGCTGAAGTAGCTCGGTGGAAGCCACGCTGCTTCTCCGCTAAGATGGCGGGGTAGCTTTGGGGGAAGCTTCGGCAATTCTTTTGTCCTGATTTGCTTCCCGTTCCTCTATCGCTTGTATTCTGGCCCGCAGCGCCTGCAGTTCGGTCTGCTGCATTTTCTTCCTCCTCTCGTGGGATTTGTAGCCGCCTGCGTCCGAAAACCCAGCACTCCACGGAAGGGAGCCTGGCGTGCCTCGTGTCCGTCCAGGGTGCTCAGGATTCCCGAGGGCCATTGGCAGCTCGTCGTTCTCTCTGTCGGGGAAGAACGTCCCTTCATGCGCTGCTTTGATATACTGCCGAAGCTTCCTGAGTGGTGTTTCCAATTGCTTGTCCGTCCAAATGCACCTCCCTGATATAGGGTCCAAGGTTCCGCCAGCCCCGAAGAACCAAGTCCGGCAACGGTCTGGCCATTGCATTGTCTCTGGTTCGATCCCTTTCTCAAGCAGATCATTCTCAGCCTTGGCCTACTTAGGCCGGGCTCTGAGGTAGCCACCTGACCCCGTGCGATGGTGATGCTTCTTCTTCGCAGCATTTATCTGGTTTGTCACCGACATCTTCTTACTCTTTTCCAATTTCTTATAGGCCACAAATGCGGGCCAGTCATCTTTGATCTTCTCATATATGCCCACGAATTCTGGAGTCTCTTTATCGCGGACAAACTTATTCAGTTTTTTCTTCCATGCCCTGAATTGGTCTGATACCATTGTTGGTGAACGTAGGAGAATTCAAAAAAATTCTACGCTTTCACCAAGATCAATCTAAGGAGACATCTAGCAACAAGCATATTAGAGTGCATCTACATACCCTTTTCTAGATCGCGAGCGGAAGCTTTCGAAGAAGCGTGGATGAAGTAGTCGTACTCTTCGCGTTCTTCGTCACCGATGATCTAGCGCCGAACGGAAGGCACCTCCGCGTTCAACACACGTCCGGTACAGCAACATCACCTCCTTCTTGATCCAGCAAGGGGGGAGGAGAGGTCGTCGGAGATCCAGCAGCACGACGGCGTGATGGTGAATGCAGCGGGAAATCCTGCAGGGCTTCGCCGGCGCCCTACGTAAGGAGATGGAGGTGTGACGGGAGGGGGAGAGGCGCCAGAGACTTAGGTGCGGCTGCCCTCTCCCCCCACTATATATAGGGGTCCAGGGGGGCGCCGGCCCTGGCAGATCCCATCTGCAGGGTGGGGCGGCGGCCAGGGAGGCAAACTTGCCCCCCAAGGCAAGGGGGCGCCCCCCTCCCCTAGGGTTTCAACCCTATGCGCATGAGGGGGGGACCCAGTTGGGTGCGCCAGCCCACCAGGGGCTGGCCCCCTTTCCCTTGCGGCCTAGGGGCCCCACCGGGATGGGTGGCCCCACCCGGTGGACCCCCGGGACCACCGGACCCCCGGAGTTCACCCGATGGCCGAAACTGGACTTCCTATATATCATTCTTTACCTCCGGACCATTCCGGAACTCCTCGTCACGTCCGGGATCTCATCCGGGACTCCGAACAACTTTCGGGTTTACACGTGCATGTATCTCTATGACCCTAGCATCACCGAACCTTAAGTGTGTAGACCCTACGGGTTCGGGAGACACGTAGACATGACCGAGACCACTCTCTGGTCAATAACCAACAGCAGGATGTGGATACCCATGTTGGTTCCCACGTGTTCCTCGATGATCTTCATCGGATGAACCACTGTGTCAAGGATTCACTCAATCCCGTATGTTATTCCCTTTGTCCATCGGTACGGTACTTTCCCGAGATTCGATCGTCGGTATTCCCGATACCTTGTTCAATCTCGTCATGGCAAGTCTCTTTACTCGATCCGTAATCCATCATCCCGTGACTAACGCCTTAGTCACTTTGAGCTCATTATGATGATGTCTTACCAAGTGGGCCCAGAGGTACCTCTCCGTCACACGGAGTGACAATATCCCAGTCTCGGTTCGTACCAACTCAACAGACACTTTCGGAGATACCCGTTGCGTACCTTTATAGCCACCCAGTTACGTTGTGACGTTTGGCACACCCAAAGTATTCCTACGGTATCCGGGAGTTGTACAACCTCATGGTCTAAGGAATAAATACTTGACACCTAAAAGCTTATGCATTACGAACTATACGATCTCGTGCTATGCTCAGGATTGGGTCTTGTCCATCACATCATTCTCCTAATGATGTGATCCCGTTATCACAGACATCCTATGTCCATCGTCAGGAAACCGTGACCATCTGTTGATCAATGAGCTAGTAACTAGAGGCTTACCAGGGACTCATTGTGGTCTATATATTCACACATGTATCGTTGTTTCCGTACAATACAATTCAAGCATGAATAACAGACAATTATCATGAACAAGGAAATATAATAATAATACTTTTATTATTGCCTCTAGGGCATATTTCCAACAGTCTCCCACTTGCACTAGAGTCAATAATCTAGTTACATTGTGATGAATCGAACACCCATAGAGTTCTGGTGTTGATCATGTTTAGCCCGTGGAAGAGGTTTAGTCAACGGGTCTGCAACATTCAGATCCGTATGCACTTTACAAATATCTATGTCTCCATCTTGAACATAATTCCGGATGGACTTGAAACGGCTCTTGATGTTTTTGGTCTTCTTGTGAAACCTGGGCTCCTTGGTAATGGCAATAGCACCAGTGTTGTCACAGAAGAGAGTCATCGGGCTTGACCCGCTTGGAATGACTCCTAGGTCGGTGATGAACTCCTTCATCCAGACTCCTTCATGCGCTGCTTCGCAAGCAGCTATGTACTCCGCTTCACATGTAGAATGCGCCACCATGCTCTGTTTGCAACTGCACCAGCTGACTGCTCCACCATTCAAAATATACACATATCCGGTTTGTGACTTTGAGTCATCCAGATCTGTGTCGAAGCTAGCATCGACGTAACCCTTTACGACGAGCTCTTCGTCACCTCCATAAACGAGAAACATATCCTTAGTCCTCTTCAGGTACTTTAGGATGTTCTTGACCGCTGTCCAGTGTTCCATACCGGGATCACTTTGGTACCTCCCTACCAAACTTATGGCAAGGTTCACATCAGGTCTGGTACACAGCATGGCATACATGATAGAACCTATGGCCGAGGCATAGGGTATGACACTCATCTTTTCTCTATCTTCTGCCGTGGTCGGCGACTGAGCCTTGCTCAATCTCATACCTTGCAAAACAGGCAAGAACCCCTTCTTGGACTGATCCATATTGAACTTCTTCAATATCTTGTCAAGGTATGTACTTTGTGAAAGACCGATGAGGCGTCTTGATCTATCTCTATAGATTTTGATGCCTAATATGTAAGCTGCTTCTCCAAGGTCCTTCATTGAAAAACTCTTATTCAAGTAGGCATTTACAGTTTCCAAGAATTCTATATCATTTCCCATCAGCAATATGTCATCCACATATAATATGAGAAATGCTACAGAGCTCCCACTCACTTTCTTGTAGATACAGGCTTCTCCATAAGTCTGTATAAAGCCAAACGCTTTGATCACATCATTAAAGCGAATATTCCAACTCCGAGATGCTTGCACCAGCCCGTAAATCGAGCGCTGGAGCTTGCATACCTTGTTAGCATTCTCTGGATCGACAAAACCTTCCAGCTGCATCATATACAGCTCTTCCTTGAGGAAGCCATTAAGGAATGCCGTTTTGACGTCCATTTGCCATATTTCATAATCATAGAATGTGGCAATAGCTAACATGATTCTGACTGAATTCAGCATCGCTACGGGAGAGAAAGTCTCGTCGTAGTCAATCCCTTGAACTTGTCGATAACCCTTAGCGACAAGCCGAGCCTTATAGATGGTCACATTACCATCCGCGTCTGTCTTCTTCTTAAATATCCATTTATTTTCTATGGCGTGCCTATCATCAGGCAAGTCCACCAAAGTCCATACTTTGTTTTCATACATGGATTCTATCTCGGATTTCATGGCTCCAAGCCATTTATTGGAATCCGGGCCCGCCATCGCTTCTTCATAGTTCGAAGGTTCACCGTTGTCTAACAACATGATTCCCATGACAGGGTTGCCGTACCACTCTGGTGCGGAACGTGCCCTTGTGGACCTTCGAAGTTCAGTAGTAACTTGATCTATTTCTTCATGATCATCATCATTAACTTCCTCCCTTGTGGGTGCAGGCACCTCAGGAATAATTTCCTGCGCTGCGCTACTTTCCGGTGCAGGAGGGGTGACTGTCACCTCATCAAGTTCTACTTTCCTCCCACTCACTTCTTTTGAGAGAAACTCTTTCTCCAGAAGGGATCCATTCTTGGCAACAAAGACTTTGCCTTCGGATCTGTGGTAGAAGGTGTACCCAATCGTTTCCTTTGGGTATCCTATGAAGACGCATTTTTCCGATTTGGGTTCGAGCTTTTCAGGTTGAAGTTTCTTGACATAAGCATCGCAGCCCCAAACTTTCAGAAACGACAGCTTCGGTTTCTTGCCAAACCAAAGTTCATATGGTGTCGTCTCAACGGATTTCGACGGAGCCCTATTTAAAGTGAATGCGGCAGTCTCTAAAGCATAACCCCAAAAAGATAGCGGTAAATCGGTGAGGGACATCATAGAATGCACCATGTCCAACAGAGTACGATTTCGACGTTCAGACACACCGTTACATTGAGGTGTTCCGGGCGGTGTCAATTGTGAAACAATTCCACAGTTCCTAAGGTGTGTGCCAAATTCATGACTCAAATATTCCCCCCCACGATCCGATCATAAGAACTTTATTTTCTTGTCTCGTTGATTCTCAACCTCATTCTGAAATTCCTTGAACTTTTCAAAAGTTTCAGAATTGTGCTTCATCAAGTAGATATACCCATATCTACTCAAGTCATCCATGAGGGTGAGAACATAACGATAGCCTCCACGAGCCTCAACACTCATTGGACCGCACACATCGGTATGTATGATTTCCAATAAGTTGGTTGCTCGCTCCATTGTTCCTGAGAACGGAGTCTTGGTCATCTTGCCCATGAGGCATGGTTCGCACGTGTCAAATGATTCATAATCAAGAGACTCCAGAAGTCCATCATCATGAAGCTTCTTCATGCGTTTGACACCAATATGACCAAGGCGGCAATGCCACAAGTATGTGGGACTATCATTGTCAACTTTACATCTTTTGGCATTCACACTATGAATATGTGTATCATCACGATCGAGATTCATCAAAAATAAACCATTGACCAGCGGGGCATGACCATAAAATATATCTCTCAAATAAATAGAACAACCATTATTCTCGGATTTAAATGAGTAGCCATCTCGCATAAGACGAGATCCAGATACAATGTTCATGCTCAAAGCTGGTACTAAATAACAATTATTGAGGTTTAAAACTAATCCCGAGGGTAGATGTAGAGGCAGCGTGCCGACGGCGATCACATCGACCTTGGAACCATTCCCAACGTGCATCGTCACCTCGTCCTTCGCTAGTCTCCGCTTATTCCGCAACTCCTGCTTAGAGTTACAAATATGAGCAACTGCACCGGTATCGAATACCCAGGAGCTACTATGAGCGCTGGTAAGGTACACATCAATAACATGTATATCACATATACCTTTGACGTTGCCGGCCTTCTTGTCCGCTAAGTATTTGGGGCAGTTCCGCTTCCAGTGACCCGTTCCCTTGCAATAAAAGCACTCTGTCTCAGGCTTGGGTCCATACTTTGGCTTCTTCCCGGCAATAGGCTTACCGGGCACGGCAACTCCCTTGCCGTCCTTCTTGAAGTTCTTCTTACCCTTGCCCTTCTTGAACTTAGTGGTTTTATTGACCATCAACACTTGATGTTCTTTCTTGATATCCACCTCCGCTGATTTCAGCATCGAATACACCTCGGGAATGGACTTCTCCATCCCCTGCATATTGAAGTTCAACACGAAGCTCTTGTAGCTTGGTGGGAGCGACTGGAGGATTCTGTCTACGACCGCTTCGTCTGGGAGATTCATTCCCAACTGAGACAAGCGGTTGTGCAATCCAGAAATCTTGAGGATGTGCTCACTGACAGAACTGTTTTCCTCCATCTTACAGCTGTAGAATGCGTCGGAGACATCATATCTCTCGACTCGGGCATGAGCTTGGAAAACCATTTTCAGCTCTTGGAACATCTCAAATGCCCCATGGTGCTCGAAACGCTTTTGGAGCCCCGATTCTAAGCTGTAAAGCATGCCGCACTGAACCAGGGAGTAATCATCACAATGCGACTGCCAAGCATTCATAACATCTTGGTTTGCCGGGGCGGGAGCGTCACCTAGCGGTGCATCTAGGACATAAGTTTTCTTGGCAGCTATGAGGATGATCCTCAGGTTACGGACCCAGTCCGTGTAGTTGCTACCATCGTCTTTCAGCTTGGATTTCTCTAGGAACGCGTTGAAGTTGAGGGTGACATGAGCGTGGGCCATTTGATCTACAAGAGATATTGTAAAGAATTTAGACTAAGTTCATGATAATTAAGTTCATCTTAATCAAATTTTAATGAACTCCCACTTAGATTGACATCTCTCTAGTCATCTAAGTGATACACGATCCGAATCGACTAGCCCGTGTCTGATCATCACGTGAGACGGACTAGTCATCAACGGTGAACATCTTCATGTTGATCGTATCTTCTATACCACTCGTGCTCGACCTTTCGGTCTTCCGTGTTCCGAGGCCATGTCTATACATGCTAGGCTCGTCAAGTGAACCCTAAGTGTGTTGCGTGTGTAAATCTGGCTTACACCCGTTGTATGCGAACGTTAGAACCTATCACACCCGATCATCACGTGGTGCTTCAGAACAACGATCCTTAGCAACGGTGCACAGTTAGGGGGAACACAATTCTTGAAATTTTAGTGAGAGATCATCTTATTTACTACCGTCGTTCTAAGTAAACAAGATGCATAAAACATGATAAACATCACATGCAATCATATAAAGTGACATGATATGGCCAATATCATCATGCTCCTCCGATCTCAATCTTCGGGGCACCATGATCATCTTTGTCACCGGCTCGACACCATGATCTCCGTCATCGTGTCTTCATGAAGTTGTCACGCCAACTATTACTTCTACTACTATGGCTAACGTTTAGCAATAAAGCAAAGTAATTACATGGCGTTATTCAGTGACACGCAGGTCATACAATAATAAAGACAACTCCTATGGCTCTTGCCGGTTGTCAAATTCAACGACATGCAAGTCGTGATTCCCTATTAAAAGAACATGATCAATCTCATACATCACATATATCATTCATCACATCTTCTTGGCCATACCATATCACATAGCACATGCTGCAAGAACAAGTTAGACGATCTCTAATTGTTGTTGCAAGTTTTACGTGGCTTCTATAGGTTTTCTAGCAAGAACGTTTCTTACCTACGCCAAAACCACAACGTGATTTGTCAATTTCTATTTACCCTTCATAAGGATCCTGTTCATCAAATCCGATCCGACTAAAGTAGGAGAGACAGACACCCGCCAGCCACCTTATGCATCTAGTGCATGTCTGTCGGTGGAACAAGTCTCACGTAAGCGTATGTGTAAGGTCGGTCCGGGCCGCTTCATCCGACAATACCGCCGAATCAAGATTAGACTAGTAACGGTAAGAAAATTGAGCAAACTCAATGCCCACAACTGCTTTATGTTCTACTCATGCAAGATGCTACGCATAAAACCTGGCTCTGATACCACTGTTGGTGAACGTAGCAGAATTCAAAAATTTTCTACGCTTTCACCAAGATCAATCTAAGGAGACATCTAGCCATGAGCATATTAGAGTGCATCTACATACCCTTTTGTAGATCGCGAGCGGAAGCTTTTGAAGAAGCGTGGATGAAGTAGTCGTACTCTTCGCGTTCTTCGTCACCGATGATCTAGCGCTGAATGGACGGCACCTCCGCGTTCAACACACGTCCGGTACAGCAACGTCACCTCCTTCTTGATCCTGCAAGGGGGGAGGAGAGGTCATCGGAGATCCAGCAGCACGACGGCGTGGTGGTTGATGCAACGGGAAATCCTGCAGGGCTTCGCCGGCGCCCTGCGTAAGGAGATGGAGGTGTGACAGGAGGGGGAGAGGCGCCAGAGACTTAGGTGCGGCTGCCCTCTCCCCCCCACTATATATAGGGGTCCAGGGGGGGCGCCGGCCCTGGCAGATCCCATCTGCAGGGTGGGGCGGCGGCCAGGGAGGCAAACTTGCCCCCCAAGGCAAGGGGGCACCCCCTCCCCTAAGGTTTCAACCCTAGGCGCATGAGGGGGGGGGGGGGGCAGTTGGGTGCGCCAGCCCACCAGGGGCTGGCCCCCTTTCCCTTGCGGCCTAGGGGCCCCACCGGGATGGGTGGCCCCACCCGGTGGACCCCCGGGACCCCTTCGGTGGTCCCGGGACACTCCCGGTGACCCCCGGAGTTCACCCGATGGCCGAAACTGGACTTCCTATATATCATTCTTTACCTCCGGACCATTCCGGAACTCCTCGTCACATCCGGGATCTCATCCGGGACTTTGAACAACTTTCGGGTTTCCACGTGCATGTATCTCTATGACCCTAGCGTCACTGAACCTTAAGTGTGTAGACCCTACGGGTTTGGGAGACACGTAGACATGACCGAGACCACTCTCCGGTCAATAACCAACAGCGGGATCTGGATACCCATGTTGGTTCCCACGTGTTCCTCGATGATCTTCATCGGATCAACCACTGTGTCAAGGATCCACTCAATCCCGTATGTTATTCCCTTTGTCCATCGGTACGGTACTTGCCCGAGATTCGATCGTCGGTATTCCCGATACCTTGTTCAATCTCGTCATGGAAAGTCTCTTTACTCGACCCATAATCCATCATCCCGTGACTAACTCCTTAGTCACTTTGAGCTCATCATGATGATGTCTTACCGAGTGGGCCCAGAGGTACCTCTCCGTCACACGGAGTGACAATATCCCAGTCTCGGTTCGTACCAACTCAACAGACACTTTCGGAGATACCCGTTGCGTACCTTTATAGCCACCCAGTTACGTTTTGACGTTTGGCACACCCAAAGTATTCCTACGGTATCCGGGAGTTGTACAACCTCATGGTCTAAGGAATAAATACTTGACACCGAAAAGCTTATGCATTACGAACTATACGATCTCGTGCTATGCTCAGGATTGGGTCTTGTCCATCACATCATTCTCCTAATGATGTGATCCTGTTATCACTGACATCCTACGTCCATGGTCAGGAAACCGTGACCATCTGTTGATCAATGAGCTAGTAACTAGAGGCTTACCAGGGACTCATTGTGGTCTATATATTCACACATGTATCGCTGTTTCCGTACAATACAATTCAAGCATGAATAACAGACAATTATCATGAACAAGGAAATATAATAATAATACCTTTATTATTGCCTCTAGGGCATATTTCCAACACAAAGACCAGAGTTAATGAATGCATCAATTAACTAGTCAGCACAGGCTTAACTAACATATATACCTCCTGGCTGGACTCGGTTCGGTCACCGGAGCCAGCATCACGGTCTCCTTCTTGCACCGGCATTGGGCCATCGGAGCCGTCCTCACGGTCTACTTCTTCCATGTGCATTGGGTCACCGGAGCCATCAATATCATAGCCTAGATCTTCCAGCTGCAGCTCTCTTTCCACCTGCTCATTGGTGTCGTTGAGAAACGACAAGACGGCATCTTGTCCGTCTGCGATTATGTCCATCAACATCGCTTCTTGTGCTAGGTCTCGGGTGTTGTCGTCCATAGTTTCTACAAATATTTACAACATGCCAATTATTATTCAAACATGACAGATGGATATATTAATGGCAAACGTAGAACTAGCTTCGACCCTCGACCCCTGGACGACCCTCGACTGCTCGGCGATCCACAACCCTAGACCCCCTCATGTCATATTTTGTCTAGTGTCAAAGGATTCAACAAAACCAATACTTCATCATTAGGCGAAAGTAACAGTCGCATGATGGTACGAAGCTCTCCAAAGTTATTTTGAAACAGAGTCCCAGATAGGATAATTCGTAACAAAAGACGGATTATCCTATCAGGAACTCCGTTCCAAAGCAACTTTGCAGAACTTCGTACCAACATGCCCCGGTTACTTCTGGCAAATGATGAAGTCATGGATTTCTTCAATACTTTGACACTAGCTAAGCAACCTCTCGACCCCTCGACCCTCAACTGCTC
>LR738709.1:563874738-563900142 GCA_902687465.1 Secale cereale
TGGCAAATGATGAAGTCATGGATTTCTTCAATATTTTGACACTAGCTAGGCAACCTCTCTCTACCCCTCGACCCTCGACTGCTCGGCGATCCACAACCCTAGACCCCCTCATGTCACATTTTGTCTAGTGTCATAGGATTCAACAAAACCAATACTTCATCATTAGGCGAAAGTAACAGTCGCATGATGGTACGAAGCTCTCCAAAGTGGTTTTGGAACGGAGTCCCAGAAAGGATAATTCGTAACAAAAGATGGATTATCCTATCAAGAACTTCGTTCCAGAACAACTTTGCATAACTTCGTACCAACATGCCCCGGTTACTTCTGGCAAATGATGAAGTCATGGATTTCTTCAATACTTTGACACTAGCTAGGAAGCCTCTCGACCCCTCGACCCTCGGTCCCTCGACGACCATCGGCCCCTCGACCCTCGTTCCCTGGAGGACCCTCGGCCTCTCGACCCTTCAACCCTCGGCCTCTTGACCCCTCGACGACCCTTGGCCCCTCGGCGATCTCTCGACCCTTGACGACTCTCGGTCCCTCGACGACCCTCGACCCCCCTAATGTCGAAGTTATCAGGGATGGTGTATATCGACAACGACATATCCGATAAAAAAAAGAGGAAGAGGAAGAAAAAAGGAACCGCTAGAGGAGAAGATCGAAGAAAAAAAAGAAAAAAAAGGAGAAGAAGAAAGGAATAGAGGAGAAGAAGAGAAAATTTCTCTTCTTCTTCTTCTTCTCTATTCCTTTCTTCTTCTCCTCTTTTTTTTCTTCTTTTTTCTTCTTCTTATTTATTTCTCCACTTCTTCCTCTCCTCTTCTTCTTTCTTTCCTCTTTCTTATTTTCTTCTTTCCTATCATTCTTTTTCTAAATTTGTAACTTTTGCTTATATAAAACTTTCTATATATATTTAGCATATATAAACAAAAAACTATATAGCCACATACACATATACATCACATAAACATCACATACAGCAACTATACATCACAATTGTAACTATCTATATATAAACAAAAAACATTCTATGAAAAAAAACATTTTTAACATATATATTTAGCAAATTCCTAAGAAAAATAGAAAAATATATATATAAACATACAAAATATATATACAGCAACTATATACACATAAACACATATACACATATACACACATATATATATACAGCAACTATATACACATATACACATATACACATATACACATATATATACACATACAAAATATATATACACATACAAAAAAAATCTCTCACATCGCGACGGCGCGGGGCGGGGCGGCGCGACGGCGACGGGGCGGCGTCGGGGGCGACGACGACGGGGCGACGGCGGCGGGGCGGGGGCGCGGGGCGGGGCGACGGCGCGACGGCGACGGAGCGGCGTCGGGGGCGACGGCGACGGCGCGACGGGGCGACGGCGACAGGGCGACGGGGGCGGGGAAGGAGATGTGAAGGAGAAACTGAACGAAATTTTCGCAAGTGTAGCTTATATAGGAGGAGTATTAGTCCCGGTTGGTGGCACAAACCGGGACTAATACCCCCCTTTAGTCCCGGTTGGTGCCACTAACCGGGACTAAAGGTCCCTTTTCAGCAGCCCAAAGGGCGGGAAGGAGGGGCCTTTGGTCCCGGTTGGTGGCACCAACCGGGACTAAAGGGGGGGGGGGTATTAGTGCCGGTTTGTGCCACCAACCGGGACTAATACGCCCCTTTAGTCCCGGTTGGTGCCACCAACCGGGACCAAAGGCCTTGCGCTGGCGCTGCGGTGGAAGTTTAGTCCCACCTCGCTAGTTGAGAGAGGCCAGCACCTGTTTATAAGCTGCGCTGCCTCTCTCCTCTCGAACTCCTCTGAAATGTAGGCTTACGGGCCTAATTGGACACTGCAATGCCTGTGGGCCTACTGGGCCTGCTGCGGGCCTGAATCCGGGCCCATGGTTGGGTTTCTAGTTGTATTCAGGCCGTGCTGGCCCAGTAGGTGGCATTTTTTTTCTTTTTTTCTATTTATTTTTTCATTTCTACTTAGACCTAATACTTATAGTTTTTTAGTGATTTCTTTTTTCTTTTAGGTCACAAAAATTATAAACTTTCATTGTTTTCTTTGTTGCTTTATTTATTTTATTTTGTTTCTACTTACAACAAAATACTTATTGTTGTTATTTTTATTATTTTGCAAGTTTTTTTGTTTTGTTTTCTGCATTATTGATTTTCTTTTGTTTTTTGCTTTATTTTTTAGTTCTTTCTGGTAAAACCAATTACAAACTTTCTGTTAGTGCAAGTAGTATTCAAATTTGAATAGTTTAAATTTGAAATTATTTGTTTTCTTTGTTGCTTTATTTATTTTATTTTGTTTCTACTTACAATGAAATACTTCTTGTTGCTATTTTTTATTTTTTTGCAAGTTTTTTTTTTCTACATTATTTATTTTCTTTTGTTTTTTGCTTTATTTTTTAATTATTTCTGGTAAAACCAATTACAAACTTTCTGTTAGTGCAAGTAGTATTGAAATTTGAATAGTACAAATGGACAATGGTATCATACTCGTCTGTTACAAAGTTGGCATGGTATCATCATAATAGTTGCGGAAAAAAGTCTTCACTTTTTCTTCGCTTGTGTCATTTGCTTATTGCGCCGTAACCATGAATAATCTTCATCGTTTATCAGGATGCTTGGGTCAGCCGTGACTTTGAAGGGAGGAATTTCATGAAACTTTTCATAATCTTCAGATATGTCTGTCTTGCCCTCCACTCCCAAGATGTCCCTTTTTCCTGAAAGAACTATGTGGCGCTTTGGCTCATCGTATGATGTATTCGCTTCCTTATCTTTTCTTTTTCTCGGTCTGGTAGACATGTCCTTCACATAGATAACCTGTGCCACATCATTGGCTAGGACGAACGGTTCGTCAGTGTATCCAAGATTTTTCAGATCCACTGTTGTCATTCCGTACTGTGGGTCTACCTGTACCCCGCCTCCTGACAGATTGACCCATTTGCACTTAAACAAAGGGACCTTAAAATCATGTCCGTAGTCAAATTCCCATATGTCCACTATGTAACCATAATATGTGTCCTTTCCCCTCTCGGTTGTTGCATCGAAGCGGACACCGCTGTTTTGGTTGGTGCTCTTTTGATCTTGGACAATCGTGTAAAATGTATTCCCATTTATCTCGTATCCTTTGTAAATCAATATAGTCGAAGATGGTCCCCTGGACAACAAGTACAACTCATCACAAACAGTGTTGTCACCTCTGAGACGTGTTTCCAACCAACTGCTGAAAGTCCTAATGTGTTCACATGTAATCCAGTCGTCGCACTGCTCCGGGTGTTTGGAGCGTAGACTGTTCTTGTGTTCATCGATATACGGGGTCACTAATGTAGAGTTCTGTAGAACTGTGTAGTGTGCTTGAGACCAAGAATATCCGTCCCTGCATATTATTGAGTCCCTTCCAAGCGTGCCTTTTCCAGTCAGTCTCCCCTCGTACCGCGATTTAGGGAGACCTATCTTATTAAGGCCAGGAATGAAGTCAACACAAAACCCGATGACATCCTCTGTTTGATGGCCCATGGAGATGCTGCCTTCTGGCCTGGCGCGGTTACGGATATATTTCTTTAGGACTCCCATGAACCTCTCAAAGGGGAACATATTGTGTAGAAATACGGGGCCCAGAATGACAATATCGTCGACTAGATGAACTAGGACGTGAGTCATGATATTGAAGAAGGATGGTGGGAACACAAGCTCGAAACTGACAAGACATTGCGCCGCATCACTCCTTAGACTTGGTACGATTTCTAGATCGATCACCTTCTGAGAGATTGCATTGAGGAATGCACATAGCTTCACAATGGCTAATCAGACGTTTTCCGGTAGAAGCCCCCTCAATGCAACCGGAAGCAGTTGCGTCATAATCACATGGCAGTCATGAGACTTTAGGTTCTAGAACTTTTTCTCTGCCATATTTATTATTCACTTTATATTCGACGAGAAGCCAGTCGGGACCTTCATACTGAGCAGGAATTGAAAGAAGATTTCTTTCTCTTCTTTCGTAAGAGCATAGATGGCAGGACCTTCATACTGCTTCAGAGGGATGCCGTCTTTTTCGTACAAACGTTGCAGGTCCTCCCGTGCCTCAGCTGTATCTTTTGTCTTTCCATACACGCCCAAGAAGCCTAGCAGGTTCACGCAAAGGTTCTTCGTCACGTGCATCACGTCGATTGAAGAGCGGACCTCTAGGTCTTTCCAGTAGGGTAGGTCCCAAAATATAGATTTCTTCTTCCACATGGGTGCGTGTCCCTCAGCGTCATTCGGAACAGCTAGTGCGCCGGGGCCCTTTCCAAAGATTACGTGTAAATCATTGACCATAGCAAGTACGTGATCACCGGTACGCATGGCGGGCTTCTTCCGGTGATCTGCCTCGCCTTTGAAATGCTTGCCTTTCTTTCGACATTGATGGTTGGTCGGAAGAAATCGATGATGGCCCACGTACACATTCTTCCTGCACTTGTCCAGGTATATACTTTCAGTGTCATCTAAACAGTGCGTGCATGCGTGGTATCCTTTGTTTGTCTGTCCTGAAAGGTTACTGAGAGCGGGCCAATCGTTGATGGTCACGAACAACAACGCCTTTAGGTCAAATTCCTCCTGTCTGTGCTCATCCCACGCACGTACACTGTTTCCATTCCACAGCTGTAAAAGTTCTTCAACTAATGGCCTTAGGTACACATCAATGTCGTTGCCGGGTTGCTTAGGGCCTTGGATGAGAACTGGCATCATAATGAACTTCCGCTTCATGCACATCCAAGGAGGAAGGTTATACATACATAGAGTCACGGGCCAGGTGCTGTGATTGCTGCTCTTCTCCCCGAAAGGATTAATGCCATCCGCGCTTAAAGCAAACCATACGTTCCTTGGGTCCTTTGCAAACTCCTTCCAGTACTTTCTCTCGATTTTTCTCCACTGTGACCCGTCAGCGGGAGCTCTCAACTTCCCGTCTTTCTTACGGTCCTCACTGTGCCACCACATCAACTTGGCATACTCTCTGTTTCTAAACAAACATTTCAACCGTGGTATTATAGGAGCATACCACATCACCTTCGCAGGAACCCTCTTCCTGGCGGGCTCGCCATCAACATCACCAGGGTCATCTCGTCTCATCTTATACCGCAATGCACCGCATACCGGGCATGCATTCAGATCCTTGAATGCACCGCGGTAGAGGATGCAGTCATTAGGGCATGCATGTATCTTCTGCACCTCCAATCCTAGAGGGCATACGACCTTCTTTGTTGCGTATGTACTGTCGGGCAATTCGTTATCCTTCGGAAGCTTCTTCTTCAATATTTTCAGTAGCTTCTCAAATCCTTTGTCAGCCACAGCATTCTCTGCCTTCCACTGCAGCAATTCCAGTACGGTACCGAGCTTTGTGTTGCCATCTTCGCAATTGGGGTACAACCCTTTTTTGTGATCCTCTAACATGCGATCGAACTTCAGCTTCTCCTTTTGACTTTCGCATTGTGTCCTTGCATCGACAATGACCCGGCGGAGATCATCATTTGGTTCCTCTTGATCTTCAGCAGCTTCACCCGTTGCAGCATCATTGGGCACATCGTCTAGTTCCTCTTGATCTTCACCAGCTCCCCCCATTGCAGCATCACCGTATTCAGGGGGCACATAGTTGTCATCGTACTCTTCTTCTTCGCCATCATCCATCATAACCCCTATTTCTCCGTGCCTCGTCCAAACATTATAATGTGGCATGAAACCCTTGTAAAGCAGGTGGGAGTGAAGGATTTTCCGGTTAGAGTAAGACATCGTATTCCCACATTTAGTGCATGGACAACACATAAAACCATTCTGCTTGTTTGCCTCAGCCGCATTTAGAAACTCATGCACGCCCTTAATGTACTTGGAGGTGTGTCTGTCACCGTACATCCATTGCCGGTTCATCTGCGTGCATTATATATAATTAAGTGTGTCAAAAACCATTACAGAACATCATAAATAGATAATTAAGTGACCAAATTAATAAAAGTTCATCATCACATTAAAACCAAAGTACATACATATATAGTTCTCATCTAACAACATATAGCTCTCCATACACATCGAAACTATGTAAAACATTTCAATGCGAAAACAAATGCGATCATAATCGCAACCAAGGTAACAATTGATCCAACGGCATAATGATACCAAGCCTCGGTATGAATGGCATATTTTCTAATCTTCAACCGCATTGCATCCATCTTGATCTTGTGGTCATCGACGACATCCGCAACATGCAACTCCAATATCATGTTCTCGTCCACAATTTTTTTTATTTTTTCCTTCAAGAATTTTTTTTCTTCTTCAACTAAATTTAACCTCTCGACAATAGGGTCCATCTTGATCTTGTGATCATGGATGACTTCCGCAACATGCAACTCCAATTCCATCTTCTCCTCCTCCATTTTTTCCAAGTTTTTCTTTAAGGAAATGTTTTCCTCTTCAACTAAATTTAACCTCTCCACAAGAGGGTCGGTTGGAATTTCCGGTTCAACTACCTCCTAGACATAATAAAACATCTATGCATGTCAGGTTGGTCGGCATAACTATCATAAACACTAAAACAAATAGTTATAAATTAAAGATAATATACCACATCCGAATCATAGACAGGACGAGGGCCCACGTGGGCGGATATCAAAACCATCGCACTATATAATAACAAGCAATAATAAACGTAAGAAAATTAGACAAATATCTATCTAAAGCAATAATAACAAACAATAATAAAAGTAAGAAAAGCATGGACATAACAAGAGGCTCACCACAGTGGTGCCGGTGATGAGATCGGCGGGGGCGATCGACGGCGGCGAAGACGGGGACGGGATATGACGGACCGCTAAACCTAGACAAATCTCGGAGAAAATAGAGCTTTGAGAGGAGAAAAGCTTAACTAGTGCGGCTCGGGCATTCCATCGTACACGTTTTGTGCATAGGAGGTGAGCTAGAGCACCACTAACCCCTCTCCCCCTCGGCAAGAAAAAGAAGAGCACTGTGCTCTGCTCTTGAGCGAGGGGGTATATATAGGCACCTCATTGGTCCCGGTTGGTGCTACAAACCGGGGCTAAAGGGGTGCCATTGGTCCCGGTTCATGCCACCAACCGGGACCAATGGTGGTGGGCCAGGAGCAATACCCATTGGTCACGGTTCGTCTCACCAACCGGGACCAAAAGGTCCAGACGAACCGGGACCAATGGCCCACGTGGCCCGGCCGGCCCCCTGGGCTCACAAACCGGGTCTAGTGCCCCCATTGGACCCGGTTCTAGATTGAACCAGGGCTAATGGGCTGGACAGGCCTGGACCAAAGCCCTGTTTTCTACTAGTGCTTGGTGTTTCATGCTAGCAAGGTGCCCGAGAGTACAAGAACTGACTGGGTCATGTATGAATATAGGCTCATCAAAGTTGAAATACCCGACATTGGAAGACAGGTATGCTTCTTTCCCCTCTTTCTTTGTTCTAGTTTCACCATTTATTGCATATGTATAAATACTATAATATAAGCAAAATACAAACGTGTGTTGCGTCTATTTCCCATCCTAGCCTTCTACAAGATAGCTTCACTCATATTTCACAATGACATTAGTTCCTCCTTGGATGTACCTCTTGTTCATGGGTGTGGCACCCCGGCTCAGCGCGACCGGTTTACCCTGCATTGCCAGCCCAGAGATCTTGTCTTCTAGCAACACACAACATCTTGGTACAGAAAAAAACCGCTTTATTGATGCTAGCGGATCAAAGTTTTACATTACAACAAGTAGCGAGGCCAAGAGGCACACACGGTGCGACTGGACAATATGTACATTATTTAATTTACATAAAAGGCCTCGGTCATAGCAACTACGCCGCAGCGGAATGACTTCGTAGAGGAACTCCATAGCACAGGGACACCGATGTAGACACGATCTAGACTCGGACGGCACTCCTTTCCGGCGGAAATTTCCTGAAATCTGGCATGACGCGCCAGGTCAGTACATTGAATGCACGTGCAAGCTTACAGCAAACAAAATCATAATGGCAAACAATATCATGATAATTATTCAATTGTTAAATTGCAGCACCATACGTGAGTATGCATACAACCAACATGATGTGCCCGTGCCTTTGTGAAAACAGTCCCTCGGTCTGACTTGCCCATGGTGATCTTTCTTAACTTGTCCATCTCAACAGGACATAACTCGTGATCTTTCCGGCGATCACAACCCTAACCATACTTGGTCTCAAATCATATCGGTGGCTCTTCCACCATTTTTACAGTGCAAATAGAATGCATAACTTAGTGAGCAAAATTTTATTATATGTTGACCCATGGTGTGACTTACTTTCGAGTGTGTCCGTGACCGTGGACTCGGCGATCGATAGATTAATTACACACTGCAGAGGTGGTGCACTGTACCCACACCACGGAACCCATGGCCTCGCTTTCCCATTCGGGTGGACCAACGGCGTTCCGACAAAACTCTTCCATTGCCATGACACTCTCCCGGCCACTCCGACTCATTCCCCACCAGAGTAGTCCTGGGTGGCCCCGTGCCTACCAAAGGCACACCGACCACCGTCGTGGCCAAACATAAACTGTCCCAAACGGGGACTCGGTACCATAAACTCAACAACGGGCACACAAGGTTATGTTCGCTTACCGGGCCAGGGTACCGCACGCCCATAACCTTCCCTACTTGGAGGCACCGACCAGAGGCATGACAACGGACCGAATAAAGACCTTCCCATAAAGGCAAATGTGGTTGCACTGGGAAAAACTCGATTCAGTGGCACCATGACATGGTCAACAATTTATTCAATTTGAGTTATTAACAGGTTCAACTTAAAGAAAATAAATAACCGGTGTCATAAGATGCCATGCAAATGCAACATACCACTATGCATTACCACAAAGAACTGGGTCAACTTTACCCTACTAAGTGCATGCATCACAACTTCCAATATTCTTCTGGTTATGATTTACTTTCAACTAAAAACAGAATATATTCTAGCAAAATTTTACCATAGTTTTTATGCAACAAAAATAACTTCACATTACTATTTATATTCATACCCATATTAGTTCTCCATGACCCAAACTTTCTTCTAGCTATCTTAACAACTTAAATCAACTTCCAACTTTCTGTAAACTAAATATAACAACTAAATACAGCAACCAACAGAAAGTAATTAACAAAAATATTTCATGTACATGGATTAAATCATTATTCAAGTTGGAAAATCACAAATATTGAAATGGCACCATGAAAATGTTGCTGTGGCTTGTCTTAGTGCAAATGAGGTTCACAAGACTCCTGGTGATCCTCAAGACAAGCTTCACCTTCTGAAAATATTTAAAAGTACAGAAAGAAAATATCAAGAACCATTCAAAAATTCACCAGAAAATCTACACATCAACAAAAAGTCTCGTTTTTGGTGTGCTGCAAGATTTCTTTATAAAGAACACAATGCAAAAAGAATCAATTCATTTGGACTTATGGTTAAAAAGTTATTGCAGTTTGAAGTGTTCTGGAATATATTTAAATTTGGAATTTAAATAAACAAAATGGAAAGGGGGGTGACGTCGAAGGCATAAAGGCCCAGGGCGCCACCACTCGTACCGCTTCGCGCGAGTACAGAGAGGCTGACTAGCGGGCCCTGCTAGTTAGGTGAGGGGAAGAGAGGGAGAAGAACAGGGGCCGTCGTGGCCTCGCCGGAGGGCACGCCGGCGACGCGAGCTCCTTGGCCAAGATCGGAGGGATAGATCAACAGAGGAGGCCAAGACACGCCTGCCCGTACCCGTAGCGTAGCTAGCGGTGGTCGGACGATGTCGAAAATGGCGTTGCAGGCGGAGGCAAAACGGGGTGGTCGCCGGAGGTGAGGAAGACGGCGAGCAACGGCGACTCTAGAAGCTCCAACTAGGTGGAACGACACCACGAGAGAGTGGCGGGGGCTCTGGAAGAGTTGCCCTGGCCTGAGAGGGGCTGGAGCTACTGCGACGACCCGAGGGGATCGCCAGCGAGCTCAAGCTCGGGGACGGCGGCCTGCGGCCTGCCCGGCCGGGCTACGAATTTCTATGCAGTCGTGGGGTGTGTGGGAGTGGAGCGGGATGCTTGGGAAGGCTGGGAGGGGTCCTATATATAGGCGAGCCGAGAGGGGGAATCGGGGCTCCGCCGGCGACACTTGGACGCTGCGCCCGGCGACAAACGGCGTTAGTGAGAGGGGGAGAAGGCGATGGGGTTCACACAGGAGCTGTGGACGGACGGAGACGAGCACAGGATCACTGGAATGGCGGCGAGCACAGTGCACATTGCACTGTTACCTTGGCCGGACCGCGCCCGTGCTCGCTGCAGCGAGCTCCTGCGTCGATGAGTGCCAGGGGGTGTTGTAGAAGTCGAGACAAAGATGGTGGCGCGGTTTGGCAAGCTCCGGCAGGCGTGGAAGCGAGCACGCGCGAAACAGAGCGCTCGCGGCATCCAGAGCACGCCGACAAGCAGCCTGGCATTGTGCACACGCGTGGTCACCGCGTGAACTCTGCCTACTGGCCGAATTGGTGCCAAAGATCATGTCTGGCATGTTGTTCGTGGTAGATATGAGTGTTACCCAGGTTTTGTTTGGATCCAGACGCAGTAGAAATAAATTCACACGGCTGGTATATTTCTGGACAGAAAGTTTGAGAGTATACTGATGTAAATTGGCTAGGAGTTGGAGGCTGTGCTTTGGAGGCTAGCCCTAAGTTACTAAGCTAAAGATGCCTAAGGAGTTTCAAATACAATGGAGCAAGTAAAATGGTAGTTGCTGTAGAAATTACCATTTCTATCTAGAATAGAAAAGAATTTCTGTAGCAAAAATAATCCAAAAAGTGGTGCAATATTTTTGCTCAGGAATGTGTCCTAGGGTCCAAAGAATATTTATGAATTTCCTCAGATTTTTGTGGGCAAGAAAAATTGTGGTTGCTTTGGAGCACAATGGGCTTAACTAGGGTTTTGAAAGGAAAAATGAATATTTTTCAATAAAGAAAAATGTTCCAATAATTATTTTAGGGTGAATCAGAGGGAAAAGATGATTTGAGATGGATATGAAGCACTTGGATGAAAGCCAAGGGTACCCAAGTGTTTAAGTCCATATGAAAAGATTCAAAAATCCTAAGGTTTCAATTAAATCCAAATAAAACTCAGGCAAATAAGAGAGAGCAAAAATCAGGCTGTCACAATGGGACTCGGTGGTGGCTCATGGAACTCAAGTGCTCAAGTGAACACCAACCCCGTCAGTTCTTTTCAACTCTTCAACATCCCTCATCATTGGAAGATTGCAGTGGCCCTAGACGGCGTGTGTGTCGATGGTGATTGGATGTTGGGGCGATGGATAGGCCATTGCTGCACTGCAGCAGCGGCTGGTTGTGTTGGCAACAACGATGGTGATTTGCAATAGAGGCTTCCTGTTCCCTGAATCATCGCGACAATGGATCTTCCTGGTTCCCATTAGCACAGTGGCGTCGAACACATCTCCCTAGTCCCTCATAGAAGGTGATTTGAATACTTCCGTGTTTGTGTGTGCATCGACTCATTTGCCCTGGGCGGTGCGGTCCCAACGTGCTAACCATCTCTACAGGCGCAAGGTTGGTCGGTTGTATGTAACCTATGTATTAGAGGTTCTCAGTGTGTTGCTTTGGTGATTCGTTGTCCCCACTCGGTGCAGAGGTTGGAGTGCTCGTCATGGCGCATGATGGCGCTTGCAACGATAAATCTGGTGAATCTACTTCTTCTCGAACCACTCTGTAGGTTCGCTCGTCCCTCCTCCCCTTTCTTGCTCCCGGCTGGCTGCCAGACGAACCATCCTCTTGCTTCCGGCAGCCAAATGACTCAGCGTGCATCACGGGGATTCAATACTCCAATCAAACAAACGGGGATTAGTTGTCGTGTCATGGTTCGGTTTCTGTGGCCTGGTGGTTTTCAAGTGGCTTTCTCTCAATCTCTCCTCGGAATCATTGTGCGATAAACACAAAACTCAACCATCAAACATTTTAATAGATGACGTAATCACTGAAGAGTCCCCATGATGAGAGGCACTAGGCATTCATGATACTTGATTCGGGAGAAGAGAACTTTTGGGGTTTGGGACAAGTGCATCGAACACTTCAATTTCATGAAAAATGTCATCTTGGAATCTAAACGAAATATTCTTACTTTGTAAATGACACCCATAATAGAAGTTCATGTGATTGTTGTAGTATGTCAAAGTGATGTGAGTAGAGCAGGTGTTTCATGGTTATTGTTATATATTTTTGAGTGATGCACCTTTAATGCAGATGTGTTGCATTCGTGTATCCTATGCATATGTATGAATATTAGAATGGCGCCGACCTAGTTGACGAAAGGATGGTCTTGGTCGATACTGTGGCTTTCATGGCAATGGCGACATCCTCATCGACAGAAGGATCAAGAGACGGGTATCGCAATTCCTTCCTTGTTTTTCATCTAGATAATTGGATTTTGTAACTTCATTTCCATTTTCCCCATAGTTATCACAGTCAGTATTCTCTTTTACAAATCATGGCCAGTATTCTCTTTTTGTTCTGCGCATGTCCATGGGACAATAGTGTGTGATGGGAGTTTTGGCTCCCAGGTCCAGCTGCTCCCGATATCTAGGTCGTCTAGGATTCTGTGGAGATGTGTGTCGTGCATTACTTAGCAGGATATACAGGAACAGAAAGGTGTGGGAAAAGCACATGTTCTTATAGTCTCAGAGTGCAGGCAGAGACGCCCGTCCGTTGTCTGATAGCAGATGTGATGCCCACACGTGTGCAATGCATAAGCATCGTCGTGATCTGCTCGAGGCAGGCCATTAGCTGGACCCATAAGTCGGCAGAGGGACACTTGAAAGCACACCCGATCTAGTAGGGGGGGGGGGTCAGTCCATTTTTTTGAGTAAAAGGGGATCGAAGAAAGAACATAGTGGTTGGCGGCGGCGGTTTGACGATGGAGAAACCATGGCCATGGATTTCCCCGTGTCTTTGGTGGACATGTAAGCACTATTTAATTCGTGATTATGATGATTTTCGACCGCGTGCTGCGGTCTGCCCAGATTTGGATTCTGTTGAATGTTAGCAGGTTGCCCATCTTCTCAGATGAGTCCTCTATAGTGACGGTGATATTGTAGATGATTGGAGGTGGTGGGCGTGTGGTCGAGCTGTCGGCAAATGGATCTCACGGGGCGGTTCTCGCCGTCATCCAGCCCCACCCTGGCAGCCAAATGAAATGAGTGGTGAACCATCTACCAGCTCGATTGCGGTTCAGGCAAAGCAAAACCTAGTATCGGGAGATTAGAGTGAGTGGCAGCAGCATGGCGTCCAGCATCCAAGTGGTGACTCTCTACAAGTGGCGGCGGGGGAACCCCGGTGCAGTGACAATGGTGATGGGCTTTCCCGTGGCTCAAGTCGACAAGTGAGTCTCCCACCCGCCAAATTTGTTTTCGGTGGGATCCCGGTGACCATCTTCTCAGGTTTGGGTGATTCGATTACAAGATACCCATCTTCATGGAAGAGTCGTGCAACGCAGATGTTCTAATGGACATTTTTTGTGGTGGAGCTGCTGTGGGAGATGAATCAGGCGATGGATCCCGGTGGGGAATAGAAGACATGGGAACAACAGAGTGGGAGGATTGGGGGGGGGGATGTAGTGGTGCGAGGATGGTTTGATGTCTAAATACAACGAGCAAGCAAGTGTTGCCGCGAGGGGCGTTGCCATGTCCGATTTCAGTGAGGGAGAAGGGGACAACGTGGTATTACAGATAGCCACCAAAATTACTGGCGTCGGGCTCGAACTGTCCAACTATGAAGGTAATAATTCTCACATGGAAATGAACACCGAGCATATGCATTTTGCCCAGTTTTCCTTTTTTGTAGAACATCTATGTTCGTTGAGTTTGCCCTACACAAGAAAGCTCCTCGTATCAACAGAAGTCTGCTAAACGGAATATGCACACCCACAACAATAGTGTCGGATGGGAGTTTTGGCTCCCTGGTCCAGCTGCTCCCGATATCTAGGTCGTCTAGGATTACGTGGAGATGTGTGATACGTCTCCAATGTATCTATAATTTTTTATTGTTCCATGCTATTATTTATGATGTCTTGGATGTTTAATGGGCTTTGTCATACACTTTTATATCATTTTTGGGACTAACCTATTAACCTAGAGCCCAGTGCCAGTTTCTGTTTTTTCCTTGTTTTTGAGTTTTACAGAAAAGGAATATCAAACGGAGTCCAATTGACGTGCCAATTTTTGATGATTTTTTCTGGACCTAAAGAAGCCCCCGAAGTAAAAGAGTTGGGCCAGGAGAGCCACGTGCTGCCCATGAGGGTGGGGGGCGCCCCCTGGGCAAGGGGGTGCGCCCTCCTATCTCGTGGACAGCCGAGAGGCCCCTCTGACTTGTGCCCTACGCCAAAAAATCCTATAAATACTAAAACTTTCGGAAATTAACCTAGATCGGGAGTTTCGCCGCCGAAAGCCTCTGTAGCCACCAAAAACCAATCTAGACCCCGTTCCGGCACCCTACCAGAGGGGGGATCCCTCTCCGGTGGCTATCTTCATCATCCCGACGCTCTCCATGACGAGGAGGGAGTAGTCCACACTCGGGGCTGAGGGTATGTATTAGTAGCTATGTGTTTGATCTCTCGCTCTCGAGTTCTTGAGATGGCACGATCTTGATGTATCACGAGCTTTGCTATTTTAGTTGGATCTTATGATGCTTCTCCCCCTATACTCTCTTGTAATGGATTGAGTTTTCCCTTTGAAGTTATCTTATCGGATTGAGTCTTTCAGGATTTGAGAACACTTGATGTATGTCTTGCACGTGTTTATCTGTGGTGACAATGGGATATCATGTGATGTACTTGATGTATGTTTTGGTGATCAACTTGTGGGTTCTGTGACCTTGGGAATCTATGCATAGGGGTTGGCACACGTTTTCGTCTTGACTTTCCGGTAGAAACTTTGGGGCACTCTTTGAAGTTCTATGTGTTGGTTGAATAGATGTTTCTGAGATTGTGTGATGCATATCGTATAATCATGCCCACGGATACTTGAGTGACAATGGAGTACCTAGGTGACATTAGGGTTTTGGTTGATTTGTGTCTTAAGATGTTATTGTAGTACGAACTCTATGATAGATTGAACGTTACTACGGACTCTTGAATAGATCGATCAGAAAGAATAACTTTGAGGTGGTTTCGTACCCTACTATAATCTTTTCTTTTGTTCTTTTCTATTAGTGACTTTGGAGTGACTCTTTGTTGCATGTTGAGGGATAGTAATATGATCCAATTATGTTATCCTTGTTGAGAGAACTTGCACTAGTGAAAGTATGAACCCTAGGCCTTATCTACTATCATTGCAACACCGTTTATGCTCACATTTACCATTTGCTACCTTGCTGTTTCTATATTTTCTTATTACGAAAACCTGTATCTACCATCCATATTGCACTTGTATCACCATCTCTTCGCTGAACTAGTGCACCTATACAATTTACCATTGTATTGGGTGTGTTGGGGGCTCAAGAGACCCTTTGTTGTTTGGTTGCAGGGTTGCTTGAGGGAGACCATCTTCATCCTACGCCTCCCATGGATTGATAAACCTTAGGTCATCCACTTGAGGGAAATTTGCTACTGTCCTACAAACCTCTGCACTTGGAGGCCCAACAAAGTCTACATGAAGAATGTTGTGTAGTAGACATCAAGCTATTTTCTGGCGCCGTTGCCGGGGAGGTTAGTGCTTGAAGGTATATCTGTAGATCTTGCAATCGAATCTTTTAGTTTCTTGTTTTATCACTAGTTTAGTTTATAAAAGAAAACTACAAAAAAATGGAATTAAGGTTACCTCATATGCTTCATCTTTTTAATATCTTTCGTGAAAATGATGGGAATGAAAATTGTGCTCAAGTACTAGAAGAAGAATTACAGAGAATGCTTGGCACTAAAGACTTGAATGATGATCATGCTTGCAATGTTGTTAGTGTGAATCCTTTGAATATCCATAGTACTAATGATGATTGCACTAGTCATGATGAAAATATCTCTTATAAGCATGTTGATTTCTGTGGAGTGCATAGAGTTTGCAAGTACATAACAAATAGGGAAGATAGATTTTGCAAGAGGCATAAGTATTTAGAAACTAAATGGTTGCTAAAGAGGCTAGATGATTGTGCAGAAAATTTAAAATACCTTTGCCATCCTTGTGAACTCTGCAATGAATGTGATCATTTTAATCCGCAATGTGAATTGTTTCATGATCGAATCATGTCCAAAAATTGTGATGACTTGATATCCCTTGCACATCATAATGTACTTAGTTTGCTTGTGGGTTATGAAGAAATAAAAAGTTTAACTAAGGATCTTCGAGAATTTTTCCTTGATAAAGATCTTGATTTTGATCTGGAGGAAATTTATATGTATTGTGCTGTGAATTGCATTGAAAATCCTTATATTGCCAATTACATAAAGTTAAGAAAACAAATAGGAGATGAAGAGAATACTAATGAAAGGGAAGATATTTCCCGATATCCTCCTATTCTTTCTTATGATGAATTAGGTAATGAGGAGGAACCTTCTATTCTACCAATCTCATTTATAAGGAGCTCCAAAAAGAAGATTAAACCCATACCTAATGTGAAGAAGAAATAGAAAAGACGGAGATGCAAAGATAAAAAGGTATCCCTCCCAAATTATGTTGCTCCTATTACTCATTGTGATGATAATAATTGCTATGCTATCGGTGCTATCCATACTATTAATGATGAGAGTGATTATGCCTATGATATGAAAAGGCCCAAGCTTGGGGATGCTATGTTTGATGAGAATGATATGCTTGAGAATTTATTTGCTGCAATTAATGTTTGTCCCAAGCTTGGGGATGCTACGCTTGATGAAGATGATCTTTTTATCCTCCCAAGTATTGATATGCAAATCTATTATGATGAAAGCATGCCTCCTATTTATGATGATTATTGTGATGACACTTATGCTATAAAAAGTAGTTATGATTATATTTATCAAACTTTTCATGATTATGGTTACCCTTTCTCTGAAAATTACTCTTTTAATGTGGAAACAATCTATAGTGTCCAAGTCTCTTATGATACTCCCACTATTCCGAATAAGAAGAATTTTGCTTATGTGGAGAGTCGTAAAATTTCTATGCAAGTAGATCATGAAAAGAATGCTTTATGTGCTAGTTATATTGTTGAATTCATTCATGATGATACTGAAAATTATTATGAGAGAGGATCATATGCTTGTAGGAATTGCAATAATATTAAGTTTCCTCTCTATGTGCTTAAAGTTTTGAAGATATGCTTGTTTTGCTTTCCTATGCTAGTTGATTATTGTTCCCATAAGTTGTTTGCTCACAAAATCCCTATGCATAGGAAGTGGGTTATACTTAAATGTGCTAGCCGTATTATTCATGATGGTCCCCTTATGTTTCAATTCTTATCTTTTATGCGAGCATCATTGAAATCATCATGCCTAGCTAGGGGCGTTAAACGATAGCGCTTGTTGGGAGGCAACCCAACTTTATTTTATTTTCTTTGTTTTTGCTTCTATTTAGGAATAAATATTGCATCTAGCTTATGTTCATATGTGGTTTTATGTTTTAATTAGTGTTTGTGCCAAGTAGAACCTTTGGGAAGACTTGTGTGAAGTTTATATGATCTTGCTGTGAAAAATAGAATCGTTAGCGCTCGCTAGAATGGTCATAAGATTTTACTGGAGCATGCTATTTAGTTAATTCATTTTGCAGATGATTAATAGACAAATTCCTCACGTTTACCAATTTAGTCTGAATTTTTTGGAATTACAGAAGTAACCGAAACCTGCAGATTACTACAGACTGTTCTGTTTTTGACGAATTCTATTTTTCGTGTGTTGTTTGCTTATTTCAATGCATCTATGAGTAGTATTGGGAAGTATGAACCATAGAGAAGTTGGAATACATTAGGTTTAACACCAATATAATCAAAGAATGAATTCATTGCAGTACCTTTGAGTAGTGGTTTGCTTTCTTATACTAACGGAGCTCACGAGATTTTTGTCTAAGTTTGGTGTTGTGAAGTTTTCAAGTTTTGAGTATTGCTTTGATGGACTATCGAACAAATATTAGCAATGGCCTAAGCTTGGGGATGCCCAAGGCACCCCAAGTAAAATTCAAGGACAACCAAAAGCCTAAGCTTGGGGATGCCCCGGGAAGGCGTCCCCTCTTTCGTCTTCTTTCGTCGGTAACTATTCTCGGAGCTATATTTTTATTCACCACATGATATGTGTTTTGCTTGGAGCGTCAATTTAGTTTATTATGTTTTTCTTGCTGTTTGAATAATATCCCAAGATCTGAAGTTCTTAAATGTTAGAGAGTCTTCACATAGTTACATAATTATTCAACTACTCATTGATCTCCACTTATATCCTTCGGAGTAGTTTGTTATTGCTCTAGTGCTTCACTTATATCTTTTTAGAGCACGGCGGTGGTTTTATTTTGAAGAAATAGATGAACTCTCATGCTTCGCTTATATCCATTTGAGAGTCTATTAAAACAGCATGGTAATGTGTTTAGGCTAAAAAACTAGTCTTCACATGATAGACATCCAATGTCAATGTAGTAAAAAAAAATCACACTAAGTGCATTGAATAGAATGAGATGTTGGATGCTTGATAATTGTTTTGAGATATGAGGATAGTGATATTAGAGTCATGCTAGTGGAGTTATTATGAAATTGAGAAATACTTGTGTTAAGGTTAGTGATTCCCGTAGCATGCACGTATGGTGAACCGCTATGTCACGAAGTTAGAGCATGAGGTATTTGTAAAGTGTCAACCTTTGTGTGGAGGTCAGGGGCGCGCGATGGTTAACTCCTACCAACCTCCCCCCTAGGAGCATGCGTTGATTGCTTTGTTTTGATGACTCATAGATTTTTGTAATAAGTATATGAGTTATTATGACTGATGTTGAGTCCATGGATTATACACACTCTCACCCTTCCACCATTGCTAGCCGGTACCATACACCCACTATATATCCTTCCTCAAAATAGCCCCCATATATATTCCTCAAAACATCCACATACCTACATATCATGGCATTTCCATACCCATTCCGAGATATATTGCCATGCAAATTTATATCATTCCCTTCATATGACACGCATCATATTGTCATATTGCCATGCATGATCTTATAGTTGACATAGTATTTGTGGCAAAGCCACCATGCATAATTTTTCATGCATGTCACTCTTGATTCATTGCACATCCTGGTATACCGCCGGAGGCATTCATATAGAGTCATACTTTGTTGTAGTATCGAGTTGTAATATCGAGTTGTAATGAAAGTGTTATGATCATCATTATTAGAGCATTGTCCCATGGGAGGAAAGGCTAAATCAATAAAGCCCCTCCGCAAAAAAAAAAAAGGCTAAAGAAAAAAGAATGGCCCAAAAAAAAGAAAAAAAAGAAAAGAAAAGAAAAAGGGACAATTGCTATCTTTTCCACACTTGTGCTTCAAAGTAGCACCATGTTCTTCATGATAGAGAGTCTCAAGTTTAGTCACTTTCATATACTAGTGGGAATTTTCATTATAGAACTTGGCTTGTATATTCCGGTGATGGGCTTCCTGAAATGCCCTAGGTCTTCCTGGGCAAGCAAGTTAGATGCACACCCACTAGTTTATTTTGTTGAGCTTTCATACATATTTAGCTCTAGTGCATCCGTTGCATGGCAATCCCTACTCACTCACATTGATATCTATTGATGGGCATCTCCATAGCCCGTTAATATGCCTAGTCGATATGAGACTATCTCCCTCCTTTTTGTCTTCTCCACAACCACCTCGGCATCTCCATAACCCGTTAATATGCCTAGTCGATATGAGACTATCTCCCTCCTTTTTGTCTTCTCCACAACCACCTCTCTATTCCACCCATAGTGCTATGTCCATGGCTCACGCTCATGTATTGTGTGAAAGTTGAAAGGTTTGAAAGAATAGAGTATGAAAACAAGTGCTTGGCTGAAATCAGGGTTGTGCATGATATGAATATTTTGTGTGATAATGAGGGAGCATAGCCAAACTATATGATTTTGTAGGGATAACTTTCTACATCCATAGTATTTTGAGAAGACATGATTGCTTTGTTAGTATGCTTGAAGTATTATTATTTCTTATGTCAATATAGACTTTTACCTTGAATCTTTCAGATCTGAATATTCATGCCACAATTAAGAGAATTACATTGAAAAACTATGTTGGTTAGCATTCCACATCAAAAATTCTTTTTTTATCATTTACCTACTCGAGGACGAGCAGGAATTAAGCTTGGGGATGCTTGATACGTCTCCAACGTATCTATAATTTTGATTGTTCCATGCTATTATTTATGATGTCTTGGATGTTTAACGGGCTTTGTCATACACTTTTATATCATTTTTGGGACTAACGTATTAACCTAGAGCCTAGTGCCAGTTTCAGTTTTTTCCATGTTTTTGAGTTTTATAGAAAAGGAATATCAAACGGAGTCCAATTGACGTGCCAATTTTTGATGATTTTTTCTGGACCAAAAGTAGTCCCCAAAGTAAAAGAGTTGGGCCAGGAGAGCCACGGGCTGCCCACGAGGGTGGGGGCGCGCCCTCCTATCTCGTGGACAGCCCAGAGGCCCCCTTGACTTGTGCCCTACGCCAACAAATCCTATGAATACTAAAACCTTCGGAAATTAACCTAGATCAGGAGTTCCGCCGCCGAAAGCCTCTGTAGCCACCGAAAACCAATCTAGACCCCGTTCCGGCACCCTGTCGGAGGGGGGATCCCTCTTCGATGGCTATCTTCATCACCCCGACGCTCTCCATGATGAGGAGGGAGTAGTCCACCATCGGGGCTGAGGGTATGTATCAGTAGCTATGTGTTTGATCTCTCTCTCTCATGTTCTTGAGATGGCACGATCTTGATGTATCGTGAGCTTTCCTATTTTAGTTGGATCTTATGATGCTTCTCCCCCTCTACTCTCTTGTAATGGATTGAGTTTTCCCTTTGAAGTTATCTTATCGGATTGAGTCTTTAAGGATTTGAGAACACTTGATGTATGTCTTGCACTTGTTTATCTATGGTGACAATGGGATATCATGTGATCTACTTGATGTATGTTTTGGTGATCAACTTGCGGGTTCCGTGACCTTGGGAATCTATGCATATGGGTTGGCACACATTTTCGTCTTGACTTTCCGGTAGAAACTTTGGGGCACTCTTTGAAGTTCTATGTGTTGGTTGAATAGATGTTTCTAAGATTCTGTGATGCATATCGTATAATCATGCCCACAGATACTTGAGGTGACAATGGAGTATCTAGGTGACATTAGGGTTTTGGTTGATTTTTGTCTTAAGCTGTTATTCTAGTACGAACTCTAGGATATATTGAACGTTACTACGGACTCTTGAATAGATTGATCAGAAAGAATAATTTTGAGGTGATTTCGTACCCTACCATAATCTCTTCATTTGTTCTCCGCTATTAGTGACTTTGGAGTGACTCTTTGTTGCATGTTGAGGGCTAGTAATATGATCCAATTATGTTATCCTTGTTGAGAAAACTTGCACTAGTGAAAGTATGAACCCTAGGCCTTATCTACTATCATTGCAACACCGTTTATGCTCATGTTTACCATTTGCTACCTTGCTGTTTTTATATTTTCTTATTACAAAAACCTATATCTACCATCCATATTGCACTTGTATCACCATCTCTTCGCCAAACTAGTGCACCTATACAATTTACCATTGTATTGGGTGTGCTGGGGACACAAGACTCTTTGTTATTTGGTTGCAGGGTTGCTTGAGAGAGACCATCTTCATCCTACGCCTCCCACGGATTGATAAACCTTAGGTCATCCACTTGAGGGAAATTTGCTACTGTCCTACAAACCTCTGCACTTGGAGGCCCAACAAAGTCAACAAGAAGAAGGTTGTGTAGTAGACATCAATGTGTGTCATGTATTACTTAGCTGGATATACGGGAGCAGAAAGGGGTGGGAAAAGCACATGTACCTAGAGTATCCGAGTGCAGGTAGAGACGCCCGTCCGTTGTCCGTTAGCAGCTGTGATGCCCACCCGTGTGCGATGCATAAGCATCTGTGATGATCACTCGTGGTATGTCTTCAAGGTAGACTTCCCAAACCTTCCCAAACTTGTTTAACAGCACAACCGAATTAATCTTGGGTGCTTAGATCATGACGCCATACCATGTGGAAGAATGACAGTCTTCAAAGGTATATGCGTCTATTACTTGTGAGCGGCATTAGGATTTGCTCGAAGAGGAGAGGATGATTCAGTACAGTAGTGATAAGTATTTCCCTCGGTTAAGAACCAAGCTTATCAATCCAGTAGGAGAACCAATCAACATCTCGTTAACAGCACCTACACACAAAATAACAAATACTTGCACCCAACGCGAAGAAGGGATTGTCAATCCCTCGGCTGTTAATTGTAAGGATCAAATCTTGTAGTGATATATAGAGTGAACAAAAACACATATCAAAATAAAGTAAATAAAATTGCAGCAAGGTATTTTTGGATTTTTATATATGATAAAAGTGGACCTGGGGCCCATAGTTTTCACTAGAGGCTTCTCTCTTGAAAATAGCATACAGTGGGTAAACACATTATTGTTGGGAAATTGATAGAAAAGCGAGTAATCATGACGATATCCAAGGAAATGATCACAAATATAGGCATCACGTCTGAGACAAGTAGACTGACTCCTTCCTGTATATACTACTATTACTCACACATCGACTGCTATCCAGCATGCATCAAGAGTATTAAGTTCATGAAGAAAGGAGTAACGCCTTAAGCAAGATTACATGATGTAGACAAAGTAAACTCACGTATTAATAAACCCCATATTTTAATACTTAGTGGAAACTATACAAATAGGTGTCTTTTCCCCTTCTATTACTTGGATATAGATCACCGCAAGGTTGAACCCATTACAAAGCACCTCTCCCATTGCAAGAAAAATTAGTCTAGTTGGACAAACCAAATCAATAGATCAGACAGAAATACAAAGCTATCATAATCATGCATAAAAGAGTTCAGAGAAGACTCCAATAAATTTCATAGATAATTTGATCATAAACTCACAATTCATCGAATCCCAACAAACACATCGCAAAAAGTGATTACATCGAATAGATCTCCAAGAACATCAAGGAGAACATTGTATTGAAGATTAAAGAGAGAGAAGAAGCCATCTAGCTACTAGCTATGGACCCGTAGGTCTATGGTAAACTACTCACACATCATCGAAAGGGCAACGAGGTTGATGAAGATCCCCTCCATGGTTCATTCCCCCTCCACTAGAGTGCTAGAAAAGGTCTCCAGATGTGATCTCTCGAGAACAGAAACTTGCGGCGGCGGAAAAATAATTTCGTGTGGCTCCCTGTTGGTTTCCCTATATTTGAGAATTTATAGAGGTAGAATTATATCAAATGAATACTCGTGGGCCGCACTAGGTACCAGGGCGCACCCTGGTGCCTAGTGGGCCCATGTAGCGACCAGACCTCAAACAGTCTGATCTCCATGCATCAGTGTCATCCCTGGATCAGTAATGCTGACACGCATGGTACTTGAAGGATTTATAACAGAGTAGCAATCACACACTTATTACATCGATAGTCTAACGATGAATTTATTACAAATAATATGGCTAAAGGCTATCTAACACGATAACAGCGAAAGGCTTGGAAGATAAGTGAGTCCATCAACTCCAGCGGCATCACTGAGTATAGAACCACGACCTAAAAGGGCATCTTACTCGTCATCTGAAAAGTCTGCAACATGAAACGTTGCAGCCCGAAAAACGGGTCAGCACATGGAATATGCTGGCAAGGTAACACAAGAGAATGCAAGTAACAGAATAATAGCTATACTATATGCAATATGGCTGGTGGAAAGCTCTACGGTTAAGTTTTTGCGTAAAGCCAATTTTTCCCTACTTCAAAGGAATGTATTTTAATTAACTATCATGGTAGTTGAAACATCGTTGAGAAGATAGACATCCTCTCAACCCCAATTAAAAGTAATCATTAAACCCAACAAAATTAAATTAAGTAACATGATGAGATGCACATGATAATCCAGGTTCCAGATGCTCAAAACGTCCATAACCGGGGACACAGCTAATCATGATCAGTTTGTACACTCTGCAGAGGTTTGTGCACTTTCCCCACAAGACTCGATCGCCTCCGTTTGGTTTCTCGCACTGCAAGGTGTTTGAGAAACGGATGACCGAGACACAGTCTTTCCGAAGAGGTCCCCTTAACTAGATAGATAGGCCGGTACACCTACAAAATCCAACTACATCTGCTAGCCCATCATGGAAAGGTTTCCCACAACTTACTCAACTATGCTAGAGCCCATATTGGCATGTGGCTGCACACAGAAGTTTCTAGCATGAAAAATCTCATGATCCCTTTGAGCCTGGGTGGCGGTCCAAAAGAAAAACAGGCAATCCTGGAATACCCAGATGCCTCAATCCACCCAGATGTGTATTAAAGTTGCCACCTTAAGTTGAACCATTAATTAACAACTCACATCTGTCATGGATTTCACTCAAACCCAACCCACGTCTACGAGCATAGCATGTCCTAACAGCAAACGTAGAAGTAACTCCCAAGGGTTTGAATGTAATGCAGGTAATAGGTACTACCTCAAACTACTTCCCAATCACACAAGTTAATTGATCCTACTCATGAAATGTGTGAGGGTTTGACTAATGGAATGAAAACTGGGTAATTGGAAAGCATGATCAAAGTGTTACTTGCCTTGCTGATGATCCGCAAAACCTAGAGACTCAAAGTAGCAAGCGGCGCACTCCGGGTACTCTATCGCAATCAAACAACAAGCATACAATAAGTACTTAACTGATGCACGGGTAAAACTCAAATAAGAGATCTAACCAGAAAGTTCAACTTAAGAACTCCGGTTTGCAAAAAGAATCAACTCGAAAGAAGCAATGAAACTCAAACTTCAAAAGAAACGAGCTCCGAATTACTAGTTGGCCTAAAGTCAAATTTTACAGTAGCCAAAACTTTGTTCAAGTTGATCTAACGTAAAGAGGGCTTCGAGACAAAGATCTGGGATTTTGAATCACCTGATTCCGACTCTCGAGCGAAAAGAAAAACGAAAAACAAGATCAGGGCAGAAATCGCGATCGGAAAAATCACGGTAAAATACCCCGAAAAAGAAAAACCACGAACAGGCAAACGAACGAATGTTCGCTGTCTGCGGTTAACTAACGAAAACCGTTCGTAAAAACGAACGTACGGATGAACGTCCGCTATTTAACTAAACTGGCG
>LR738709.1:563900509-563938708 GCA_902687465.1 Secale cereale
CGAACCGATCTATTTTAATAAACCAGATCTTGGTTTTCCTAACTAAAACCGATCTAATAACCGAAAGAAAAAAAAACTAAACTACCTCACTCCGGCGAACTTCCGGCGGGCTTCCGGCGAGGGAGGCGGCGGCGGCGGCGCGGCGGCGCGGCGGGGCGGCGGCGGGTGCGAGGCGGCGACGCGGTGGCGGCGAAACCGGGAGTGTGGCAGGGCGGCGGCGGGGCGGCTCGGCTAGGGTTTGGGCGCGGGCTGCGGCGGCTGTGGCGACTTGGGCCGGCCTGGGCGGCTTATAAAGCCCAGGAGTCCTGGGCGAAGACGACTCCTAGTCGTTTTTTTTAAATAGAATCCTGGCGCAGTAAAACTAACAAAAGAAATACCAAACGGACTCCAAAATTCCCGAAATAGATTTTCACCGTCCTCTAATAATATTTAGGACAAAGTGAACATTTTTCCCGGACCTAAATGCAATTTTGAAAAACGCGTATTTTGCTATGCAAATAAATCCAGAAAAATTCCAAAAGTGATTTTAATATTTTTCCTCCAATATTTCTGTTATTTTAGAGAAGTCATATTATCTCCGCTCATTTATTTTATTTAGAAATATTTTTAGGAGAGAAAAATAATTAGAATCACACTGTCCTTGTACCGGTATTCGAGCGAGCTCAAATACGAAAACGGTAAAATTCCCAACTCTCTCCGTAGGTCCTTGAGTTGCTTAGAATTTCGAGGAACTCCACGAAAAAAAATGCAAAACAATGAAATGCAATTATGATCTATGTATAACATTCCAAATTGAAAATTTGGGATGTTACAAACCTACCCCCCTTAGAATGAATCTCGCCCTCGAGATTCACCTTGGCTAGAGAACAGGTGTGGGTGGTCCTTGCGTAGATCATCTTCTCGCTCCCAGGTGGCTTCTTCCTTGGTGTGGTGACTCCACTGAACTTTGCAAAACTTGATAACCTTGCTGCGAGTAACTCTACTTGAAAATTCGAGAATCTTAACGGGCTTCTCCTCGTAGGTCAGGTCACTGTCCAACTGAATTGCTTCCAAGGGTACTGTGTCTCTAAGCGGTATGTCGGCCATCTCCGCGTGGCACTTCTTAAGCTGCGAAACATGAAACACGTCGTGCACTCCTGACAATCCTTCGGGCAATTCCAACTTATAGGCAACCTCTCCCATGCGTTCCAAAACACGGTAAGGTCCCACAAATCTCGGGGCTAACTTCCCTTTAACTCCGAAACACTTAACTCCTCGCAGAGGCGACACTCTCAAGTACGCTCTGTCTCCTATCTGATAGGTTATCTCCTTGCGCTTCGAGTCGGCATAACTCTTCTGCCTGGACTGAGCTACCTTCAGTCTATCTCGGATTAACTTCACTTTCTCCTCAGACTCTTTGATTAAGTCTGGTCCAAACAACTGTCGGTCTCCAACTTCGTCCCACGACAACGGTGTTCGGCATCTCCTTCCATGCAATGCCTCGAACGATGCCATCTTCAAACTGGCCTGGTAACTATTCTTGTATGAGAACTCTGCGTAGGGCAAGTTGTCATCCCAACTAGATCCATAATCTAATGCACAGGCTCTAAGCATATCTTCCAATATCCGATTGACTCTCTCCGTCTGTCCATCAGTCCGTGGGTGAAACGCTGTGCTAAACTCTAGCCTGGTTCCCAAAGTTTCATGTAACTGATTCCAGAACTTTGAGGTAAACTGAGTTCCTCTATCAGATACAATACTCCTCGGAACTCCATGCAGACATACAATTCTGGTCATGTATATCTTAGCCAACTTTGCACTGGTATATGTGGTTTTCACCGGGATAAAGTGGGCTACCTTCGTCAATCGGTCTACTACTACCCAGAATGAATCATACCCTGCTTTGGTCCTGGGTAATCCGGTGATAAAGTCCATTCCGAGCTTCTCCCACTTCCATTCGGGTATTGGCATAGGTTGTAACAATCCTGCTGGCTTCTGATGTTCTGCCTTTACTCTTTGACACACATCACAAACTGCTACATACTCCGCAATATCTTTCTTCATACCGGTCCACCAGAAAATATCCTTCAAATCCAAATACATCTTAGTATTTCCTGGGTGAATCGAGTATGGCGAATCATGGGCCTCCTGTAAAATCAACTTCCTAATCTCCGGGTCATTGGGCACATAGATTCGATACTCAAACCATAAGGTGTCGTGCTCCTCCTCACGAAAACCTTTAGCTTTTCCTTCGCTCATCCTCTCCTTTATAGCGACAATCTCCTTGTCAGCTTTCTGAGCTTCTCTGATTTTATCCATCAGGGTAGACTGGATTTCTAGCGTTGCTACATAGCCTCTCGGAACTATCTCCAAACGTAGTTCTCGTAGGTCCTCGGCTAACTCCTTTGGAAACTCCTCCATCATTAGGGTATTGACATGGCTCTTACGGCTTAGCGCATCAGCTACTACGTTAGCCTTTCCGGGATGATAATGCAATCTCATGTCATAATCCTTAATGAGTTCCAGCCATCTCCTTTGCCTAAGATTCAACTCCTTCTGAGTGAATATGTACTTCAGACTCTTATGATCCGTATATACTTCAAAATGGTTTCCTATGAGAAAATGTCTCCACGTCTTCAGTGCATGCACTACGGCTGCTAACTCCAAATCGTGGGTGGCATAGTTCATCTCATGAGGTTTTAGTTGTCGTGAAGCATACGAAACAACTCTTCCTTCCTGCATAAGAACTGCTCCAAGTCCTCGACGTGAAGCGTCGCAGTATACCTCATAATCTTTATGTTGATCTGGCAGAATCAACATAGGGGATGATATCAACCTTTTCTTCAACTCCTAGAAACTAGTCTCACATTCTTCGGTCCAACTGAACTTGGTGTCCTTCTTTAACAACTCCGTCATTGGCTTTGCAATCTTCGAGAAATTCTCGATAAATCTCCGGTAGTATCCTGCGAGTCCAAGAAAACTCCGAATCTCTCCAACGATCGTCGATGCTTCCTAATTGGTCACAGTCTCCACCTTGGCGGGGTTTACTGCTATTCCTTCTCCGGATATACATGTCCGAGGAATCCGACTTCCTTCAACCAAAACTCACATTTGCTAAACTTGGCATACAACTGATGCTCTCTGAGCTTCTCCAATACCAAACGCAAATGCTCTTCATGCTCATCTTCATCCTTCGAGAAGATCAATATATCATCTATGAACACTACGACGAACTTATCCAAATACTCCATAAACACTTTGTTCATCAGGTTCATAAAGTATGCCGGTGCATTTGTCAGACCAAATGACATAACGGTGTACTCATACAACCCATACATAGTGGTGAAGGCCGTCTTAGGGATATCTTGCTCTCGAATCTTCAATTGATGGTACCCTGATCGTAGATCGATCTTCGAAAATACCTTAGCTCCTTGCAATCTATCGAACAAATCATTGATCATTGGCAATGTGTACTTATTCTTGATCGTTACTTCATTCAATCCTCGGTAATCAACAACCATTCTTAACGATCCATCCTTCTTCTCCACTAGAAGTACTAGCGAACCCCAAGGCGAAGAACTTGGGCGTATGAATCCTTTATCCAGTAACTCCTTAATCTGCTTCTTAATTTCCTCCAAATCCTTTGCGGGCATCCTATAGGGTCTCTTAGAAATTGGCCCGGTGCCTGGCAAAAGCTCAATCAAAAACTCTATATCTCTATCCGGTGGCATGCCAGGTAACTCCTCTGGAAACACATCCGGATAATCCTTCACTACCAGCACTTCCTCCTGAACAACTCCCGTGAGAGAATGTACTTGAGTCCTTATAGGCAAATGCCTAGATACATACTTAATCCTTTTTCCCTCTGGGGTGGTGAGCAAAATAGACTTACTGGCACAGTCAATATTACCTCCATACTTCGATAGCCAATCCATACCTAATATCATATCCAATCCTTGTGACTCCAGAACTATTAGGTCAGAGGGGAAAGTACGGCGTCCTATGGTCAATGGCGTCTGAAAACATCCTTGGTGTGCCATATAATCTGCTCTAGGTGAACTTACTAACATGGGGGTCTTAAGAACTCGGGTGGACATCCTATGTCTATTTACGAATCCCCTTGAAATATATGAATGCGTTGCACCAGTATCGAAAAGAACTATTGCGGTAAATGTCTTAACCAAAAACTTACCGACAACAACATCTGGTTGCTCTTCTACCTCCTCCACGGTCACGTGGTTCACTTGTCCTTTATTGAACGGATTGGGCTTCTTCCCGGCGCTTCCATTGCCGTTCCCATTCTTAACTTCTGGGCATTCATTGGCATAATGTCCAGTTTTCCCACACTTGTAACAAGTGACATGGCTAAAATCCCTCTTGGTGGGTGTGGACGGTGTAGGGCGGTTCTGGTTTCCATTTGTTCCATTCCCATTCCCATTACCATTCTTGGTGCCATTGTGGTTGTGTGAGCTACTTCCTCCATGGGTATGTTAAAACTGTCCTACTGCCTTAGGGGTAAAGCGAGGCTTTTGCTGAGCTCCAGAATTATACTTTCCTTGCCCATACTTCCTCTTGCGGCTCTCAATCTGCTGATGTTTCCTTTCAATCATCAGGGCTCGGTCAACCAACTCCCGATAGTTATTGAAAGTTGCCACCATCAGCTGTACACTCATCTCATCATTCAGCCCTTCCATAAATCTCTCCTGCTTCTTGGCATCTGTGGCCACATCGTCTGGGGCATAACGAGATAGGGTACTAAACTCATCCACGTACTGGGCTACTGTACGATTTCCTTGGCGCAAGTTGTGAAACTCCTGCTTCTTCATACTCATGGCTCCAGTGGAGACATGGGCAGTACGAAAAGCTTGCTGAAACTGCTCCCAAGTCACATTGGCTACGGGGTAAGTGGCTATGTAGTTCTCCCACCATGCTGCGGCTGGTACAGACAACTGGTGTGCAGCAAATCGCACCTTCTCAGCATCCGAGCAATTGGCGGTGGTCAAATCCCTTACAATCTTGCGTAGCCAATCATCAGCCACAATTGGTTCGATGCTGCAAGCAAACACGGGTGGTTGCAACCTTAAGAAACGTGTCAGGTTGTCCACAGGTGGTGGTGGTGGAGGGTTATTGTTGTTGTTCTGGTTGTTCTGAGTGTTCTGGACAAGAAGTTGCATCAGGGTGTTCTGCTGCTGGATCAACTGGGTGAGCTCAGGGGGAAACTCGAATTCACGTCTTGGAGGCATCTGATGGGTGTAGAGGGAAGAGATTAGAATAGAAAAGAGGTCAAAGGGAAAATCACTACCCATATGCACATGAGACAAACACACAATCATATCACACCAATCAATTCCAAACAAGGTCTTACAAATCTAACGATCGTTTACAAAAGTGCTCTAAATCTAATATATGGAGGTATACTACTAGTCGTAGGGTGGTCATCTAAAAATATTGGTCGGCAGAGGATTCCATAATATCTGCCCCAGCTTCATCTTCATAGTCTTCATCCTTGCTATCTTCAGCTTCTGAATCAGTATCATCAATGATGATATAATCCTCTGGTGGAATCTCCTTGGGTTCTTCTTCCTCGTCTTCTTCTCCCATGAGTATCCCTAACTTCCGGGTCAAATCATCATTCTTCTCCACAAGTATCTTCATCTCCTCCTCATATCCGTCGTGTGTAGACTTGAGTTCTTCTAGCTCCAAATTCCTATTTAGGGCCTTCTTCAAATCTATCATTCCTGCACACATCTGGTGCTCCTGGCGACCAATGTGGTGGTTTAACTCCTGGATGAATGCTGCTATGGATATACCCTTCCTAGCGCTGATCATATCCCAGTTCTCATCTCGGCGTCCACAAATCTGGTAGATAGTGTCCTTTAGCTCCTGCTTGTAGACTTCTCCAATCCTTCCCATAGCAATGTGGGTTGCCATACTCCTTCCTAGGCTCCATGTAGGTGCATTAAAGGAAAATGCTATGAGTGAGGTGACGGGTGCGAACGTCCTTCCTGGAACTTGAGTTTGAATCAACCAACGCTCCTCCTCAGGTAGAGTGGCATTGTAAGTTCCGGTGAAACTTGGTAAGCCAATGTGTAGATATCTGGTGACTTCCTTCAGGTGTCGTCCAAATGGCGTGTCATCATCCGGTTGCATGAACTTGTGCTTTGCTTCCACCATCCTAAAGAATAGAAAAGATGAGGAGTCAGAAGAAACAAGAGTGGATAGTGTTCTAGGGCTTGTCTTAGTGGTCGTGTCCTATAGTCAGCGTGTGCTTTGATACCATCTTGTAGCGACCAGAGCTCAAACAGTCTGATCTCCATGCATCAGTGTCATCCCTGGATTAGTAATGCTGACACGCATGGTACTTGAAGGATTTATAACAGAGTAGCAATCACACACTTATTACATCGATAGTCCAACGATGAATTTATTACAAATAATATGGCTAAAGGCCATCTAACACGATAACAGCGGAAGGCTTGGAAGATAAGTGAGTCCATCAACTCCAGCGGCATCACTGAGTATAGAACCACGACCTAAAAGGGCATCTTACGCGTCGTCTGAAAAGTCTGCAACATGAAACGTTGCAGCCCGAAAAACGGGTCAGCACATGAAATATGCTGGCAAGGTAACACAAGAGAATGCAAGTAACAGAATAATAGCTATACGATATGCAATATGGCTGGTGGAAAGCTCTACTGTTAAGTTTTTGCGTAAAGCCAATTTTTCCCTACTTCAAAGGAATGTATTTTAATTAACTATCATGGTAGTTGAAACATTGTTGAGAAGATAGACATCCTCTCAACCCCAATTAAAAGTAATCATTAAACCCAACAAAATTAAATTAAGTAACATGATGAGATGCACATGATAATCCAGGTACCAGATACTCAAAACGTCCATAACCGGGGACACGGCTAATCATGATCAGTTTGTACACTCTGCAGAGATTTGTGCACTTTCCACAAAAGACTCGATCGCCTCCGTTTGGTTTCTCGCACTGCATGGTGTTTGAGAAACGAATGACCGAGACACAGTCTTTCCGAAGAGGTCCCCTTAACCAGATAGTGTTGGGAACGTAGTATTTTAAAAAATTTCCTACGATCACACAAGATCTATCTACCAGATGCATAGCAACGAGAGGGAAGAGTGTGTCTACGTACCCTCGTAGACCGGAAGCGGAAGCGTCAAGTGACGCGGTTGATGTAGTCGAACTTCTTCGCGATTCAACCGATCAAGCACCGAACGTACGGCACCTCCGCGTTTAGCACACGTTCAGCTTGATGACGTCCCACGAGCTCTTGATCCACTTGAGCTTCACGGGAGAGTTTTGTCAGCACGACGGCGTGGTGACGGATATGATGTATTTACCGGCGTAGGGCTTCGCCTAAGCACTGCAACGGTATGACCGAGGTGTGTTTCTGTGGAGGGGGGCACCGCACACGGCTGGAACAATTCAACTTGTGTGTCTTTGGGTGCCCCCCTGCCCCCGTATATAAAGGAGCAAGAGGGGAGGGCCGGCTGGCCTCCTATGGTGTGGCTAGGGCAATCCTACTAGGAATAGGATTGCAATCCTATTCCTAGTAGGAGTCCACCAAGAAGGAAGAGAGGGAAAGGAAAAGAGGGAGAGGTGGCACCCCCCCAATCCTAGTCCAACTAGAATCCCTACGTGGGGCGCCGGCCAACCTCTATGGGCTGCGTCTCTCCTTTCCTCAAGGCCCACTATGGACCATCCCCCTTAGTAGGGGGTTCCGGTAACCCCCTCCGGCAATCCAGTTAAATCCGAAACTTTTCCGGAACACTTTCGGTGTCCGAATATAGTCGTCCAATATATCAATCTTTATGTCTCGGACATTCTGAGACTCCTCGTCTTGTCCGTGATCTCATCCGGGACTCCGAACTACCTTCGGTACATCAAAACTCATAAACTCATAATACCGATCGTCATCAAAGGTTAAGCGTGCGGACCCTACGGGTTCGAGAACTATGTAGACATGACCGAGACTCATCTCCGGTCAATAACCAATATGGGAACCTGGATGTTCATATTGGCTCCTACATATTCTACGAAGATCTTTCTCGGTCAAACCGCATAACAACATACGTTGTTCCTTTTGTCATCGGTATGTTACTTGCCCGAGATTCGATCGTCGATATCTCTATACCTAGTTCAATCTCGTTACCGGCAAGTCTCTTTACTCGTTCCGTAACACATCATCTCGTGACTAACTCATTAGTCTTTTGCTTGCAAGGCTTATTATGATGTGTGTTACCTAGAGGGCCCAGAGATACCTTTCCGACACTCGGAGTGACAAATCCTAATCTTGATCTATGCCAACACCACGAATACTTTCGGAGACACCTGTAGAGCATCTTTATGATCACCCAGTTACGTTGTGACGTTTGATAGCACACAAGGTGTTCCTACGGTATTTGGGAGTTGCATAATCTCATAGTCATAGGAACATGTATAAGTCATGAAGAAAGCAATAGCAGTAAAAAGTAAACGATCATAGTGCTATGCTAACGGATGGGTCTTGTCCATCACATCATTCTCCTAATGATGTGATCCCGTTGATCAAATGACAACTCATGTCTATGGTTAGGAAACATAACCATCTTTGATCAATGAGCTAGTCTAGTAGAGGCATACTAGGGACACTCTGTTTTGTCTATGTACTCAGACATGTACTAAGTTTCCGGTTAATACAATTCTAGCATGAATAATAAACATTAATCATGATATAAGGAAATATAAATAACAACTTTATTATTGCCTCTAGGGCATATTTCCTTCAGTCTCCCACTTGCACTAGAGTCAATAATCTAGCTCACATCGCCATGTGATTTAATACCGATAGTTCACATTGTTCTGTGAATAACACCCATAGTTCACATCGCCATGTGACCAACACCCAAAGGGTTTACTAGAGTCAATAATCTAGTTCACATTGCTATGTGATTAATACCCAAGAGTAAAAAGGTGTGATCATGTTTTGCTTGTGAGAGAAGTTTAGTCAACGGGTCTGTCACATTCAGATTCGTATGTATTTTGCAAATTTCTATGTCTACAATGCTCTGCATAGAGCTACTCTAGCTAATTGCTCCCACTTTCAATACGCATCCAGATTGATACTTAGAGTCATCTGGATTTAGTGTCAAAGCTTGCATCGGCGTAACCCTTTACGACGAACTCTTTATCACCTCCATAATCGAGAAACATTTCCTTAGTCATCCAGTTACTAAGGATAATTTTGACCGCTGTACAGTGATCTACTCCTGGATCACTATTGTACCCCCTTGACAAACTCATGGCAAGGTACACAACATGTTTGGTACACAGCATGGCATACTTTATAGAACCTATGGCTGAGGCATAGGGAATGACTTTCATTCTCTCTATATTTTTCTGCCGTGGTCTGGATTTGAGTCTTACTCAACTTCACACCTTACAAGTCAGGCAAGAACTCCTTCTTTGACTGATCCATTTTGAACTACTTCAAAATCTTATCAAGGTATGTACTCATCGAAAGTCTTATCAAGTGTCTTGATCTATCTCTATAGATCTTGATACCCAATATGTAAGCAGCTTCACCAAGGTCTTTCTTTGAAAAACTCCTTTCAAACACTCCTTTATGCTTTCCAGAAAATTCTACATCATTTCCGATCGACAATATGTCATTCACATATACTTATCAGAAAGGTTGTAGTGCTCCCACTCACTTCTTGTAAATACAGGCTTCACCACAAGTCTGTATAAATCTATATGCTTTGATCAACTTATCAAAGCGTATATTCCAACTCCGAGATGCTTGCACCAGTCCATAGATGGATCGCTGGAGCTTGCACATTTTGTTAGCACCTTTAGGATTGACAAAACCTTCTGGTTGCATCATATACAAGTCTTCTTTAATAAATTCATTAAAGAATGCAGTTTTGTTATCCATTTGCCAGATTTCATAAAATGCGGCAATTGCTAACATGATTCGGACAGACTTAAGCATCGCTACGGGTGAGAAAGTCTCATCGTAGTCAACTCCTTGAACTTGTTGAAAAACTTTCGCAACAAGTCGAGCTTTGTAAACAGTAACATTACCGTCAACGTCAGTCTTCCTCTTGAAGATCCATTTATTTTTGATGACTTGCCGATCATCGGGCAAGTCAACCAAAGTCCACACTTTGTTCTCATACATGGATCCCATCTCAGATTTCATGGCCTCAAGCCATTTTGCGGAATCTGGGCTCATCATCGCTTCCTCATAGTTCGTAGGTTCATCATGGTCCAGTAACGTGACTTCCAGAACCGGGTTGCCATACCACTCTGATGCGGAACGAACTCTGGTTGATCTACGAAGTTCAGCAGAAACTTGATCTGAAGTTTCATGATCATCATCATTAGCTTCCTCACTAATTGGTGTAGGAATCACTGGAACTAGTTTCTGTGATGTTCCACTTTCCAATTCGGGAGAAGGTACAATTACCTCATCAAGTTCTACTTTCCTCCCACTCACTTCTTTCGAGAGAAACTCCTTCTCTAGAAAGGATCCACTCTTAGCAACAAAGACCTTGCCTTAGGATCTGTGATAGAAGGTGTACCCAACAGTTTCTTTTTGGGTATCCTATGAAGATTTACTTCTCCGATTTGGGTTCGAGCTTATCATGTTGAAACTTTTTCACATAAGCATCGCAGTCCCAAACTTAAAGAAATGACAGCTTATGTTTCTCGTCAAACCACAGTTCATACGGTGTCATCTCCACGGATTTAGATGGTGCCCTATTTAACGTGAATGTAGCTGTCTCTAATGCAAAACCCCAAAAGCGATAGTGGTAGATCGGTAAGAGACATCATCGATCGCACCATATCTAATAAAGTACGGTTATGACGTTCAGACACACCATTACACTATGGTGTTCCAGGTGGCGTGAGTAGTGAAACTATTTCACATTGTTTTTACTGAAGGCCAAACTCGCTAAATCAAATATTTTACCTCTACGATCATATCGTAGAAACTCTTATTTTGTTGTTACGATGATTCTCCACTTCACTCTGAAATTCTTTGAACTTTTCAAATGTTTCAGACTTGTGGTTCATTAATAGATATACCCATATCTGCTCAAATCATCAGAGAAGGTCAGAAAATAACGATACCTGCCGTGAGCTTCAACACTCATTGGTCCGCATACATCAGTATGTATGATTTCCAACAACTCTGTTGCTCGCTCCACGGTTCCGGAGAACGGAGTTCTAGTCATCTTGCCCATGAGGCATGGTTCGCAAGCACCAAGTGATTCATAATCATGTGATTCCAAAAGTCCATCACTATGGAGTTTCTTCATGCACTTTACACCAATATGACCTAAACGGCAGTGCCACAAATAAGTTGCACTATCATTATTAACCTTGCATCTTTTGGCTTCAATATTATGAATATGTGTATCACAAGATCGAGATCCAACAAACCATTTTCATTGGGTGTATGACCATAGAAGGTTTTATTCATGTAAACAGAACAACAATTATTCTCTAACTTACATGAATAACCGTATTGCAATAAATATGATCAAATCATATTCATGCTCAACACAAACACCAAATAACACTTATTTAGGTTCAACACTAATCCCGAAAGTGTAGGGAGTGTGCGATGATGATCACATCAATCTTGGAACCACTTCCAACACACATCGTCACTTCACCTTTAACTAGTCTCTGTTCATTCTGCAATTCTCGTTTCGAGTTACTAATTTTAGCAACGGTATCAAATACCCAGGGGTTGCTATGAACACTAGTAAAGTACACATCAATAATCTGTATATCAAAATATACCTTTGTTCACTTTGCCATCCTTCTTATCCGCCAAGTATCTAGGGCAGTTCCACTTCCAGTGACCATTTCCTTTGCAGTAGAAGCACTTAGTTTCAGGCTTGAGTTTTAGCTTTGGGTTTCTTCACGGGAGTGACAACTTGCTTGTCATTCTTCTTGAAGTTCCCCTTCTATCCCTTTGCCCTTTACTTGAAACAAGTGGTCTTGTTAACCATCAACACTTGATGCTTTTTCATGATTTCTACCTTCGCCGACTTCAGCATCGCGAAGAGCTCGGGAATTCTTTTCGTCATCCCTTGAATATTATAGTTCATCACGAAGTTCTACTAACTTGGTGATAGTGACTAGAGAACTTTGTCTATTACTATCCTATCTGGAAGATTAACTCCCACTTGATTCAAGTAATTGTAGTACCCAGACAATCTGAGCACATGCTCACTGGTTGAGCTATTCTCCTCCATCTTGTAGGCAAAGTACTGTCAGAAGTCTTATACCTCTCGACACGGGCATGAGTATGAAATACTAATTTCAACTCTTGGAACATCTTATATGCTCCGTGGCGTTCAAAACGTTTTTGAAGTCCCGGTTATAAGCCGTAAAGCATGGTGCACTAAACTATCAAGTAGTCATCATATCGAGCTTTTGTCAAAACGTTCATAACGTCTACATCTGCTCCTGCAATAGGTCTGTCACCTAGCGGTGCATCAAGGACATAATTCTTCTGAGCAGCAATGATGATAATCCTCAGATCACGGAACAATTCCGCATCATTGCTACTAACATTTTTCAACTTGGTTTTCTCTAGGAACATATAAGAAAAATAAACGTGGAGCAACATCGCGAGCTATTGATCTACAACATAGATATGCTAATACTACCAGGACTAAGTTCATGATAAATTAAAGTTCAATTAATCATATTACTTAAGAACTCCCACTTAGATAGACATCCCTCCGGTCATCTAAATGATCACGTGATCCAAATCAACTAAACCATGTCCGATCATCACGTGAGATGGAGTAGTTTCAATGGTGAACATCTGATCTTGATCATATCTAATATATGATTCACGCTCGACCTTTCGGTCTCCAGTGTTCCGAGGCCATATCTGCATATGCTAGGCTCGTCAAGTTTAACCCGAGTATTCTGCGTGTGCAAAACTTGCTTACACCCGTTGTATTTGAACGTAGAGCTTATCACACCCGATCATCACGTGGTGTCTCGGCACGACGAACTTTCGCAACGGTGCATACTCAGGGAGAACACTTATACCTTGAAATTTAGTAAGGGATCATCTTATAATGCTACCGTCGAACTAAGCAAAATAAGAAGCATAATAAGATAAACATCACATGCAATCAAAATATGTGACATGATATGGCCATCATCATCTTGTGCTTTTGATCTCCATCTCCAAAGCACCGTCATGATCACCTTCGTCACCGGCGCGACACCTTGATCTCCATCGTAGCATCGTTGTCGTCTCGCCAACTATTGCTTCTACGACTATCGCTACCGCTTAGTGATAAAGTAAAGCAATTACATGGCGATTGCATTTCATACAATAAAGCGACAACCATATGGCTCCTGCCAGTTACCGATAACATTACAAAACATGATCATTTCATACAAAACCGTATAACTCATCATGTCTTGACCATATCACATCACAACATGCCCTGCAAAAACAAGTTAGACGTCCTCTACTTTGTGGTTGCAAGATTTTACGTGGCTGCTACGGGCTTAGCAAGAACCGTTCTTACCTACGCATACAAAACCACGACGATGTTTCGTCAAGTATGTGCTGTTTTAACCTTCACAAGGACCGGGCGTAGCCTCACTTAATTCAGCTAAAGTGAGAGAGACAGACACCCGCCAGTCACCTTTAAGCATCGAGTGCTCGTAACGGTGAAACCAGTCTCGCGTAAGCGCACGCGTAATGTCGGTCCGGGCCGCTTCATCTCACAATACCACCGAAGCAAAGTATGACATGCTGGTAAGCAGTATGACTAGTATCGCCCACAACTCATTGTGTTCTACTCGTGCATATCATCTACGCATAGACCTGGCTCATGATGCCACTGTTGGGAACGTAGTATTTTAAAATTTTCCTACGATCACACAAGATCTATCTACCAGATGCATAGCAACGAGAGGGAAGAGTGTGTCTACGTACCCTCGTAGACCGGAAGCGGAAGCGTCAAGTGACGCAGTTGATGTAGTCAAACTTCTTCGCGATTCAACCGATCAAGCACCGAACGTACGGCACCTCCGCGTTCAGCACACGTTCAGCTTGATGACGTCCCACGAGCTCTTGATCCAGTTGAGCTTCACGGGAGAGTTTCGTCAGCACGATGGTGTGGCGACGGATATGATGTATTTACCGGCGCAGGGCTTCGCCTAAGCACTGCAACGGTATGACCGAGGTGTGTTTCTGTGGAGGGGGGCACCGCACACGGCTGGAACAATTCAACTTGTGTGTCTTTGGGTGCCCCCCTGCCCCCGTATATAAAGGAGCAAGAGGGGAGGGCAGGCCGGCCTCCTATGGTGCGGCTAGGGCAATCCTACTAGGAATAGGATTGCAATCCTATTCCTAGTAGGAGTCCACCAAGAAGGAAGAGAGGGAAAGGAAAAGAGGGAGAGGTGGCGCCCCCCCAATCCTAGTCCAACTAGGATCCCTAGGTGGGGCGCCGGCCAGCCTCTATGGGCTGCCTCTCTCCTTTCCTCAAGGCCCACTATGGACCATCCCCCTCGTAGGGGGTTCCGGTAACCCCCTCCGGCAATCCAGTTAAATCCGAAACTTTTCCGGAACACTTCTGGTGTCCGAATATAGTCGTCCAATATATCAATATTTATGTCTCGGACATTTCGAGACTCCTCGTCATGTCCGTGATCTCATCCGGGACTCCGAACTACCTTCGGTACATCAAAACTCATAAACTCATAATACCGATCGTCATCAAACGTTAAGCGTGCGGACCCTACGTGTTCGAGAACTATGTAGACATGACCGAGACTCATCTCCGGTCAATAACCAATAGCAGAACCTGGATGTTCATATTGGCTCCTACATATTCTACGAAGATCTTTATCGGTCAAACCGTATAACAACATACGTTGTTCCTTTTGTCATCGGTATGTTACTTGCCCGAGATTCGATCGTCGGTATCTCTATACCTAGTTCAATCTCGTTACCGGCAAGTCTCTTTACTCGTTCAGTAACACATCATCTCGTGACTAACTCATTAGTCTTTTGCTTGCAAGGCTTATTATGATGTGTGTTACCGAGAGGGCCCAGAGATACCTCTCCGACACTCGGAGTGACAAATCCTAATCTTGATCTATGCCAACACCACGAATACTTTCGGAGACACCTGTTGAGCATCTTTATGATCACCCAGTTACGTTGTGACGTTTGATAGCACACAAGGTGTTCCTACGGTATTTGGGAGTGGCATAATCTCATAGTCATAGGAACATGTATAAGTCATGAAGAAAGCAATAGCAGTAAAAACTAAACGATCATAGTGCTATGCTAACGGATGGGTCTTGTCCATCACATCATTCTCCTAATGATGTGATCCCGTTGATCAAATGACAACTCATGTCTATGGTTAGGAAACATAACCATCTTTGATCAATGAGCTAGTCTAGTAGAGGCATACTAGGGACACTCTGTTTTGTCTATGTATTCACACATGTACTAAGTTTCCGGTTAATACAATTCTAGCATGAATAATAAACATTTATCATGATATAAGGAAATATAAGTAACAACTTTATTATTGCCTCTAGGGCATATTTCCTTCAGATAGATAGGCCGGTACACCTACAAAACCCAACTACATCTGCTAGCCCATCATGGAAAGGTTTCCCACAACTTACTCAATTACGCCAGAGCCCATATTGGCATGTGGCTGCACACGGATGTTTCTAGCATGAAAAATCTCATGATCCCTTTGAGCCTGGGTGGCGGTCCAAAAGAAAAACAGGCAATCCTGGAATACCCAGATGCCTCAATCCACCCAGATGTGTATTAAAGTTGCCACCTTAAGTTGAACCATTAATTAACAACTCACATCTGTCATGGATTTCACTCAAACCCAACCCACGTCTACGAGCATAGCATGTCCTAACAGCAAGCGTAGAAGTAACTCCCAAGGGTTTGAATGTAATGCAGGTAATAGGTACTACCTCAAACTACTTCCCAATCCCACAAGTTAATTGAACCTACTCATGCAATGTGTGAGGGTTTGACTAATGCAATGAAAACTGGGTAATTGGAAAGCATGATCAAAGTGTTACTTGCCTTGCTGATGATCCGCAAAACCTAGAGACTCAAAGTAGCAAGCGGCGCACTCCGGGTACTCTATCGCAATCAAACAACAAGCATACTATAAGTAATTAACTATTGCATGGGTAAAACTCAAATAAGAGATCTAACCAGAAAGTACAACTTAAGAACTCCGGTTTGCCAAAAGAATCAACTCGAAAGAAGCAACGAAACTCAAACTGCAAAAGAAACGAGCTCCGAATTACTAGTTGGCCTAAAGTCAAATTTTACACTAGCCAAAACTTTGTTCAAGTTGATCTAACGTAAAGAGGGCTTCGAGACAAAGATCTGGGATTTTGAATCACCTGATTCTGACTCTCGAGCGAAAAGAAAAACGAAAAACAAGATCAGGGCAGAAATCACGATCGAAAAAATCGCGGTAAAATACCCCGAAAAATAAAAACGACGAACATGCTAACGAACGAATGTTCGCTGTCTGCGGTTAACTAACGAAAACCGTTCGTAAAAACGAACGTACGGACGAACGTCGGCTATTTAACTAAACCGGCGGAAAACTAAAAAAAAACCGAACCGATCTATTTAAATAAACCAGATCTAGGTTTTCCTAACTAAAACCGATCTAATAACCGAAAGAAAAGAAAGAAAGAAAAAAAAACTAAACTACCTCACTCCGGCGAACTTCCGGCGGGCTTCCGGCGAGGGTGGCGGCGGCGTCTGCGCGGCGGCGCGGCGGGGCGGCGGCGCGGCGGCGGGTGCGAGGCGGCGGGGCGGCGGCGCGGTGGCGGCGAAACCGGCGGCGGCGGTGGCGCGGCAGGGCGGCGGCGGGGTGGCTCGGCTAGGGTTTGGGCACGGGCAGCGGCGGCTGTGGCGACTTGGGCCGGCCTGGGCGGCTTATAAAGCCCAGCAGTCCTGGGCGAAGACGACTCCTAGTCGGTTTCTTGTTTTTTTTTAAAATAGAGTCCCGGCGTAGTAAAACTAACAAAAGAAATACCAAATGGACTCCAAAATTCCCGAAATAAACTTTCACCGTCCTCTAATAATATTTGGGACAAAGTGAACATTTTTCCCGGACCTAAATGCAATTTTGAAAAACACGTATTTTTCCTATGCAAATAAATCTGAAAATAAATCCAAAAAGATTCCAAAAGTGATTTTAATATTTTTCCTCCAATATTTCTGTTATTTTGGAGAAGTCATATTATCTCCGCTCATTTATTTTATTTAGAAATATTTTTAGGAGAGAAAAATAATTAGAATCACATTGTCCTCGTACTGGTATTCGAGCGAGCTCAAATACGAAAACGGTAAAATTCCCAACTGTCTCCTTAGGTCCTTGAGTTGCTTAGAATTTCGAGGAACTCCACGAAAAAAAATGCAAAACAAAGAAATGCAATTATGATCTATGTATAACATTGAAAATTGAAAATTTGGGAAGTTACAGCCCATGCTTCATTAATTGGTCCTCTCCCGAAGCTTCCAGGGTCTCTTATGTCTAGAAAAAAATCTCCAAAAAGTTTCGTAGCAATTGGACTTCGTTTGGTACTAATACTTTGGAAAACCAAAAACAAGCAAAAAAAACTACAACTGACACTTGGTACTAAGTGTAGCGACCACAATCCGAATGGAGCGAAGTCTCTGTGTTTCAGTATCATCCCTGGATCGGTAATGTTGACACACACAACACTTGAAGGATTTATAACAGAGTGGCAATCACACACTTATTACATCGAATATCTCCAACGAGAACTTATTACAAAAGTCTATGGCTTAAGGCCATCTAACAGAATAACAGCGGAAGGCGTGGAAGATAAGTGCGTCCATAAACTCCAACGGCATAGCTGAGTGCATGACAAACGACCTAGAACGTCTTACTCCTCGTCTGAAAAGTCCGCAACGTAATATGTTGCAGCCCGAAACGGATCAGCACATGGAATATGCTGGCAAGATAACACAGAAGATACAAGTAACTGAAATAAAGGCTACACTATATGCATATTTGGTTGGTGGAGGCTCTAAGGTTAAAGGTTTTGCGTAAAGCCAATTTTTCCCTACAACAAAGGAATCGAATTTATTCTAACTATCATGGTAGTTGAAACATCATTGAGAATGTACCTCCAACTCAATCCCAAATTAAAGTAGTCATTAAACCCAACAAATTAAATTTTTAGAGTGATGAGATCAACCAATAATTCAAGTACCAGATACTCAAGATTGTCCATAACCGGGGAGACGGCTAATCATGATCAGTTTGTACACTCTGCAGAGGTTTGTGCACTTTTCCCACAAGACTCGATTGTCTCCGTTTGATTTCTCGCACTGCATGGTGTTTGAGAAACGGATGACCGAGACACAGTCTTTCCAAAGAGGTCCCCTTAACTGATAGATAGGCCGGTACACCTACAATCCCTCTACATCTGCTAGCCCATCATGGAAAGGTTTCCTGCAACTTACTCAACTATGCCAGAGCCCATAATGGTATTGTGGCTGCACACGGAAGTTTCTAGCATGAATAGTTTTATGATCCCTTTGAGCCTGGGTGGCTTTCCATAGGACAATCACATGGAACCCCGGGATTTCCTAGGAGAACACTAGATACCCTAGGTGCCCTGCAACCAATCCACCCAGATGTGTATTAAAGTAGCCACCTTAAGTTGAATCCTTAATTAACAACTCACATTTGTCATGGATTTCACTCAAACCCAAACCACGTCTACGAGCATAGCATAACAACCTAAGCATAGCGTAGAAGTAACTCCCAAGGGTTTGAAAATAATGCAGGTAATAGGTTCTACCTCAATCTACTTCCCAGACCCACAAGTTAAGAGATCGTACTCATGCAATGTGTGAGGGTTTGATCTAATGCATAAAAACTAGGTAATAAAAGGGTATGATCAAAGTGTTACTTGCCTTGTTGATGATTCGCAAAACCTAGAGACTCGTAGTAGCACGCTTCACAGTCCGGGTATTCTATCGCAAGAAAACAATAGCATACATAAGCAATCAAGCAATGATACACAAACAAAACTCCAAAAGATAAGATCTAACCAGAAAGTTCAACTTAAGAACTCCGGTTTGCAAGAAGAATCAAATCGAAAGAAGCAACGAATACTCAAACTGCGAAAGAAACGAGATTCGTTTACTAGTTTGATCTAAAGTCAAATTTTACAGTAGCCAAAACTTTTTTTAAGTTGGTTAAACGGAAAGAGGGCGTCGAGACGAAGATCTGGGATTTTGAATCACCTGATTCCGACTCTCGAGCGAAAAGAAAAACGAAAAACAAGATCAGGGCAGAAATTGCGATCGAAATAATCACGGATAATTGCACCAAAAAAGAAAACTGACGAATAGGCTAATGAACGAACGTTCGCTGTCTGCGGCTAACAGGCGAACAATGTTCGCAAAAACGAACGTACAGACGAACGTCTGCTAAATAACTAAACCGAAAAAACCGATCTAGTCTAAAAAACGAATCTAGGGTTTCTAAAAAAAACCAATCAGTTTTTAGGAAAAACCAACGGCGGCGGCGAACTCCGGCGAGCGGGGCGGCGGGTTGCGGCGGCGGGGCGGCGGTGCAACGCGGCGAGGGCGGCGGCGGCGCGGCTCCCGAGGTGGCGGCACGGGGTGCGGGGCTAGGGTTCGCATGACTGGCAGCTGCGTTTATAAAGGCCCCCCAGCTAGGAGAGTCCTAGTCGGGTACGGCCCAAAGGCGGTTCCCCTTTTTTTTAACGAGTCGTGACGTAGTAAAACGAGCGAAAAAAAATACTAAACGGACTCCAAAAATTCCGAAATAAATTTTCACCGTCCTCTAATAATATTTAGGACAAAGTGAACATTTTTCCAGGACCTAAATGCAATTTTGACAAACGTATATTTTTCCTATGCAAATAAAATCGCAAATAAATGCAAAAAAACAAATACCAGCAATGATTTTAATATTTTTCCTCCAATATTTCTGCTATTTTTGAGAAGTCATATTATCTCCGCTCATATATTTTGTGTAGAAATATTTTTAGGAGCGAAAAATAATTAAAACCAACACTATCCTCGGACCGGTATTCGAGTAAACTCAAATACAAAACGGTAGAATTCCCAACTCTCTCCGTAGGTCCTTGAGTTGCTTAGAATTTTCGAGGATCGCCACAAACAGAAGCAAAGAAATATGCAATGCAGTATGATATATGTATAACATTGCAAATTGAAAATTTGGGATGTTACAAACCTATCCCCCTTAGAATGAATCTCGCCCTCGAGATTCGGCTTGGCTAGAGAATAGGTGTGGGTGGTCCTTGCGTAGATCATCTTCGCGTTCCTAGGTGGCTTCTTCCTCGGTGTAGTGACTCCACTGAACTTTGCAAAACTTGATAACCTTATTGCGTGTGACTCTGCTCAAACATTTGAGAATCTTAACAGGCTTCTCCTCATAAGTCAGATCACTATCCAACTGAATTGCCTCCAGGGGTACTATGTCTCTAAGCGGGATATCGGCCATCTCTGCACGACACTTCTTAAGCTGCGAAACATGAAACACATCGTGCACTCCTGACAATCCTTCGGGCAACTCCAACTTATAGGCAACCTCTCCCATGTGTTCCAAAACACGGTAAGGTCCCACAAATCTCGGCGCTAGCTTTCCCATAACTCCGAAAAGTTTAACTCCTCACAAAGGCGATACTCTCAAGTATGCTCTGTCTCCAATCTCATAGGCTATCTCCTTGCGCTTCGAGTCTGCATAACTCTTGTGTCTGGACTTTCAATCTATCTCGAATTAGCTTAACCTTCTCTTCAGACTCTTGGATCAAGTCTAGTCCAAACAACTGTCGATCTCCAACTTCATCCCACATTAATGGCGTTCGGCATCTCCTTCCTGTCGGGGTTTTGAAGCGACATATGCCAACGGATGGCTTATCATGCATGGGGTCAAAAGAACGTCGCCGGGCTCGGGATGCGGGATGAGGCGAAACTTAGGACGCCTATGGATCATACCCAGGTTCGGGGCTCTCCGAGGAGATAACACCCCTAGTCCTGCTCTGCGGAGGCTCCGCATCATGACTGAGATCACTATGGCAGTTACAAGGTTGCTCCTCGAGCTGTGTGGTCTAGAGGAGGAAGACGAGCAGGGCTAGCTCACTTCCTCGTTCTAGGAATCGGGGGTGATAGCTAGGGTTTCTTTCTCCCCCTCTCTATCTTCTTCCTTGGGTTCAATCTTCCAACCTTCTAACCCCTCCTCATGGAGGACCCTGGGGGTTTATATAGGCCTACCCCCAGGGGTGCAAAGGTAATCTCTATAGTGTGGCTCCCAGCCGTCAGTGTCTTCTGGCGCCGGCCTTGCCGCCTGCCTACTAGGGCCCACCGCCTGTGGGGCCACGTGATTGTCTTTCACTGTAGATGCGCCTCTGCTGACGACAGCCTCGTCAGGAGGGAAGTGGCTACAGTGCCGGCGTCTCCGGCCGCCACGCCCTGTCTTGTCATCTTGATGAGGTTCAGACTTCCAGGGCGAGATTCGCCGCCTACTACCAGGCGGCCGTATCCCCTAGCCGTATGCCAGGGGCGGCTTGTTTATGAGCTACTCGCTGGCCAATGTTGGTAGCAGCCTGCTGGCCCTGCCGTGTATGAGTAGTGGGATCGCGGCTTCCTCTGACCGATGCTTGGTCACGAGCAGCATGGCTACAGTTACCCGCCGCTTAGGAGATATTCATAAGGTACACGTTCACTGTAGCCACGCCCTTATAGATTCTCTAAGGACATGTTCATCTGGAGCCACGTCTCTGCTGCGTGGGGGTCCTCCAGCACGCATCCCGAGGGAGGGGCGTGGGACCGTCTGCTAGCTGTTGGTGTTGATGCCGCCGCCTGTTGGGTCCCTGCCTCCTGCTGGGAGCCGGCTCCTAGGGCAGGCTACCCTAGGAGGCGGCCCGATGAGCAGATGGCCGGGGCGAAGCTAGCAGCTATAATTTGTCTTGAAATACCGAGGGTGGTCACTGAGGGTACCCATGGTCAATATCTCCGACAGTAGTCCCCGAAGCTGGTGGAACTCCGCGGCGGGTGCTGGAGGGTCGCGGGGTTCTACCAGCTTCCCTCCTTACGCAGGCTCAGCGAACTTCACCCGTCTTCCGTAGGGATCCGTCTGGTGGCAGTCGGCCCTGCGTTGAGGGAGCCAGCCTCTAGCAGCCGAACCGTTGTCTTTGAATCTTCGGGGGGAAGGCACCGCCTGGTCGGCAGGCAGTCCAGCAGGTCTGCCGACCGTTGGCAGCTCCCCACGCGTCACCGCCCCGTCGCGTCGGCCTGCCAGCCCACGCGCATGACAGGACGTAATAGTGGGCCGGGGCCCGCCACTACAGGGCCTCGGTCCTCGCGCGGATCCAGAGTGGCAGGGATAATCGATTACCCTCCCACGCTCATTTAATGCGCGCACATTAGGCGCGCAAAAGGCGGGGGTCGTGTAGGGCGTGGAGCAGTTGATCCCACGCCCGTCCCCTCGGCTTCGCCGCCCCGGGCCAATAAATAGGCCAAGGGAGAGGACCGTGCACCGTTCTCGCGCTCACTCCTCCCAGTCCTTCTTCTTCTTCCTTGCTTCCTCCCGCTCCTCTCGTCGACGTCGCAGCGAGCAGCCGCCCGAACCATGTCCGCCCCAACGCCTCCTCGACACCATGGCCAGCGGGACGGCAGCGAGGTCCTGGAGGAGCACATCGACGTCCTCTGGCGGTCGCGCAAGCTGCCCCCTGCCAACAGGGTCGCCGTGCGCCTAGCGACGGTCGCGGAGATCAAGCCGGCCCCACGGCAGGGCGAGCGGGTCGTCATCCGCTCGCACTCCCCGTGCGGCTTCGGCCTCCCGGCGAGCGGTTTCTTCCGATCCTTCTTAGAATTCTTCCACATCCAACCTCACCACCTTACGCCGAACACGGTGGTGACGCTCTCGTCCTTCGTCGTCCTTTGCGAAGCATACTTCGGCATCCTCCCCACCGTAGAGCTGTGGACCGAGCTCTTTTACGTGAAGCTCGGCACCGCCGTCCAAAGCGTGCCCGCCTAGTGCAGGGGGTGCATTGCGGTGAAGCGCGGTGGGACGAGGAATTTATTCCCGGTGCCGCAGCTCGTGGAGTCGGTAAAGCAGTGGCAGAAGACGTATTTCTACGTTTCCAACGTCGACCCCGAGCAGGACTTCATCTGTCTGCCGGACTGGGTGCCGGGTCCGCCCGCTAAGCCTCGCGACTCCTGGAGGACCCGGCCTGCCTCCCTCATGGAAGGCGCCTCCATCGCGTTGCGCTGTCTCCGGGAGCTGAGGGACAGCGAGGGCCTGGTGTTCCCGGATTTGTTGCTCACGCTCGCAGAGCGTCCAGTGCTGCCGCTGCATCGCCGCCCTCATCTAATCTGCGACATGAGCGGGCGCCGGGACCCCGGCCGGACGTGTACCAAGACCCTGCCATACAGGGAGGTAGCTAACCTAGTGAACCACATCTCCAACTTCAAGGTCTCCGACTCCGGCTGGGCCTTCGGCAAGCCGCCATACAGCCGCGACAACCAGCCGCCCACAGTAAGCTCTTCAACCCTCTCTTTTCTTTCTTTTTCGTCCGACTGCTGTAGCTGTCTGATCCTGATGTCCTCCTCAGATCTTCCCCAGCCAGCGGGCGCCAGGCTCTAGCTCGCCGGATCGCTCCCAGAGCGATACAAGCGACCCCGATCTTGGGGCCGCCGCCATGGAGGAGGAGGAGGTGACAGGCGGCGGGGGCCAGCCATCGGGTGGCTTGCCAGAAGGCAGCGTTGAGAGCTGGCCGAACAATGACGAGGAGGTGGAGGAGGCGCTCGTCCGCGCCAGCTAGCAGGCTGGGCCGTCTGGCACAGCCGGCGGTGGGAAACGGCGGTCCTCATCAGGCCCGTCTGGTGCCCCGCCCAAGAAGCTCCGGCTGTCAACCGCCGCCACGAGGCGTCGGGAGGCGGCCGCCAGGGCGATTGCGCCCAAGATGCCCAAGTCCAGGCCGGTCGTGTCAGGGTAAGTGTTTTGCATCCTTCTTCTGTGTGATGCTTATCTTTCTCAACCGATCCCCTCTTGGCTGACTCCCTATATCCTCGGGATATCCGTGCAGCGCGCTGCTTTCCCTCTCACGGGTGCCAGCAGGCTCTGTTGTGGTGGGCATCGATGCCCCTCCCGTGCCCCCTCGCGTGGATCCAGCCGCCACGCTCCGGGAGGCGACGGAGAGGAACGCCCGCGAGGTGCGCGCGGAGCGCGAGGCCACGGATCGCGAGCGAGCGGTGGCCGATGCCGCCGCCAGGGCGGAGGCCGAAACCGCAAAGAAGGCCCAGGCAGACGCCGCCCGAGCACAGGAGCAGGAAACGGGCTTCCAGCAGCCAGCGGGCCGCACCGTCCTCCTTGAGGCAGGCTCTCTAGAGCGGTCGGCCCAAGCGTCGGCTGCTGACGAGCAGCCAGCTCTAGACAATGGGGGGGGGACGATTGCGTCATCCTAGAGATGCAGGTGCCCCCCCCTGCGCCGCCTGCTGGGGAGCAGGGCAGCCGGCCAGCGGGGACGGAGGTGCAGCAAGCTGGGGGCGTGCTAGTGACTGGCCCGCAGCCGGCCCTCCGAGCTCCAGCCCATCCGCACCCTGCGAGGGCGGTCTCCGTGCCACAGCAGGTGGAGGCAGGCGGTGCCAGCTCGTCCGCGCCGGAGAATGAGGCGACCAGTGCGGCACCGCCAGGTTGGAGGCCAGGAGGCGGCGGTGCACTGATCGTCGCGTCGCGGGACGTCCTCGACCGCTTCAACACCTTGGGCAACATCGTGCAGACGGCGATGCAGGAGTTCGTGGCTACACGGTCCTCCATTCGGGTACGTGTGCTTCGTGTTCTTTTGTTTTTATTCCTTCAATTTCTTCTGTGGGGGCGCGTCAGCACACCCACTGGGTGTAGTCCCTGAGTTCCGAGCCGGCTGCTGAGCAGGCGGCTTGGAACTCCAAAGTGTGCGTCGTGGGCTGATCTTGCGTCTCGTTGCAGGAGCACCACAACCTCCGCATGGCCTCCTACAACGCTCAGCGCCAGGAGCTGGCGCAGCTGCAGGCTGCCTTGGGAGACAGCCAAGGTGAGTGCTTCTCCTTTTCTCCTTGCGGGGGCGCGTCAGCGCACTCGCTGGGTGTAGTCCCCGAGTTCCGAGCCGGCTGCTGAGCAGGCGGCTTGGAACTCCAAGGTTATCTTTTTGCTGCTGACATTTATTGTTTTTCTTCCTCTCTTGCTAGCGGTCGCAGCCGACCTCCGCAACCAGCTGGGTGAGGCCCAGTCGGAGCTAGCTGCTAAGGAGCGAGAGCATCGTCTTGCCGCTCAGGACCGCGACCGCCTAGCCAAAGAGTTGGTAGACCAGGCGGCGGCCCACAATGTCGAGCTCGGGAAGATGTCGGACGCCGAGACGCTTCTGCGGGCCGAATTCAAGACCGAGCGCTCGAATTGGATTGAAAAGGAGGCGGCTATCCGAGACGGCTACGTAGCCATTGGAGACATGGTCGATGGTGAGATGTATATCCTTTCCTTTTGTACTTGTCATCTGTTAGAGCCGTCTTTCTTTTCTTCTGATTCATCTTCTAGTTTTGGCAGAGTTCTTCCCGGGCTACTCTATGGCCGCCACCCAGGCCATTGAGGCCGATCGTGATGAGAGGCGCCAGGCGGGCCGGGCGATCGCACCCAACGCACCCAGGACCCCAGCCTAGGAGCTTCTTGATATCCGGGTGCGTCTGCTGCCGGTCCGCCGTCCGCTTCGCCGTCTGCAGCGTGCTGGTGCCCAGGTTCTGGCCGCCCTCTGGCCAGGCGTGCCAGCACTCCGCACTCCCAGTCGGATTGCCGACTGGCTGGAGGCAGCCGGGCCACGCTTTGAGGCCTGGAAGGGCTCCGCAGTGAGGGCTGGCACACGGACCGCCCTGGAGTTCGCCAAGAGCTAGTATCCGGGCCTGAGCCTCGAACAGCTGGAGACCTTCCGTGCGGATCGGAGGCTCAGCCTGAGCTGGCCGTGGTGCAGAAGGAGCTCGTCCAACACGCCGCCGCCCTTGCCGAGTACGCCGACACCTTCGTCTTCATCCCCGAGTTGGATGACAGGGGCCATGTGGTGCCACCCAGTAACTTCGGGCTAGACCTGGCGGCATCGGAGGAGCCGGACGATGAGATTGCCTCCAGTGATGAGGGCGAGGAGGAGGAAGGCGACGACGAGGAGACCAGCTCCCAGGAGGCGGATCCGTCTGCTAGCCGCCAGCCTGACCTGTCTTCGACAAGCGGACCAGGTGTGGTGGCCCCACCTGCTGTAGTAAACGGCCAGACCGAGACCCACCAGGCGGCCCCCTCGGAAGCCGGCTCCGTCATGCCGCCTGCTCAGCCTGCAGCACCTTAAACTTTTTCTTTTGTACCTTTCGGTTCCTGTTTCCCTGTAAGACTTTGTAGGGTTAATCCGAACAATTCCACCCGCTGGGTGTATCAGTAAGCTGTTACTGCAAGGCGGCCCTTGAGTCCTTTTTGATGTAAATATTCTTTTAATGCTGCATGGTTTTTATGCAATTGTGCCGAGTCCTAGGATTAGCCCCGCCCTAGATTCCTTATGGCGATTTTCCTTTTGCCGTCTCCTTTAACTGTCGCCCTGCCAGCCAGACAGCCACTTTGTGGTTCTGTGGCTGGGTCAGGAACTTGGCTGTTTTCAGGATGGGCAAGTACCCTGCCCTCTGGAAGGCGGCGTGGCTAAGCCCAGGGCCGGCTTGCCGGCTGTGTGACAGCCGGCTATTCGAGTGAAGGGTCGGCTTGCCCTATGTCTTTTTTCCTTAGCCATTTTACATGTGGGGACCATTTCTTGCCTTTGGCTCCTGCCAGTCGGACAGCCGCGTTCTGCGAGTCTGTGACTTAGTGCGGGAGAGGGCTTGGATGCTATCACATTACTTGTCTGACTATATAAGGTGAATTTTTAAGACATAGGGCTAGGCGGCCAGTCCCCGGGCCGTCTGCTAGGCTCCGGTCCCGGACAAAGGAGTGAACAATGTTGGGGAACGTAGCAGAATTCAAAAAATTTCTACGCTTTCACCAAGATCCATCTAAGGAGACATCTGGCAACGAGCATATGAGAGTGCATCTACATACCGTTTTGTAGATCGCGAGCGGAAGCTTTCGAAGAAGCGTGGATGAAGTAGTCGTACTCTTCTCGTTCTTCGTCACCAATGATCTAGCGCCGAACGGACGGCACCTCCGCGTTCAACACACGTCCAGTACAGCAAAGTCACCTCCTTCTTGATCCAGCAAGGGGGGAGGATAGGTCGTCAGAGATCCAGCAGCACGACGGCGTGGTGATGGATGCAACGGGAATTCCTGCAGGGCTTCGCCGGCGCCCTGCGGAGGAGGAGGAAGGTGTGACGGGAGGGGGAGAGGCGCCAGAGACATGGGTGCGGCTGCCCTCTCCCCCCCCCCACAAATATATAGGGGGCCAGGGGGTGCGCCAGCCCCTGCAGATCCCATCTGCAAAGGGGGCGGCGGCCTGGGGGGAAACTTGCCCCCCAAGGCATAGGGGGTGCCTCCCTCCCCTAGGGTTTCAACCCTAGGCACATGAGGTAGGGCCCAGTAGGGTGCGCCAGCCCACCAGGGGCTGGCCCCCTTCCCCTTGCGGCCTAGGGGCCCCATCGGGATGGGTGGCCCCACCCGGTGGACCCCCGGGACCCCTCCGGTGGTCCCGGGACACTCCCGGTGACCCCCGGAGTTCACCCGATGGCCGAAACTGGACTTCCTATATATCATTCTGTTCCTCCGGACCATTCCGGAACTCCTCGTCATGTCCGGGATCTCATCCGGGACTCCTAACAACTTTCAGGTTTCCACGTGCATGTATCTCTACGACCCTAGCGTCACCGAACCTTAAGTGTGTAGACCCTACGGGTTCGGGAGACACGTAGACATGACCGAGACCACTCTCCGGTCAATAACCAACAGCGGGATCTGGATACCCATGTTGGTTCCCACGTGTTCCTCGATGATCTTCATCGGATGAACCACTGTGTCAAGGATTCACTCAATCCCGTAGTTATTCCCTTTGTCCATCGGTACGGTACTTGCCCGAGATTCGATCGTCGGTATTCCCGATACCTTGTTCAATCTCGTCATGGCAAGTCTCTTTACTCGAGCCGTAATCCATCGTCCCGTGACTAACTCCTTATTCACCTTGAGCTCATTATGATGATGTCTTACCGAGTGGGACGAGAGGTACCTCTCCGTCACACGGAGTGACAATATCCCAGTCTCGGTTCGTACCAACTCAACAGACACTTTCGGAGATACCCGATGCGTACCTTTATAGCCACCCAGTTACGTTGTGACGTTTGGCACACCAAAAGTATTCCTACGGCATCCGGGACTTGTACAACCTCATGGTCTAAGGAATAAATACTTGACACCGAAAAGCTTATGCATTACGGACTATACGATCTCGTGCTATGCTCAGGATTGGGTCTAGTCCATCACATCATTCCCCTAATGATGTGATCCCGTTATCACTGACATCCTATGTCCATGGTCAGGAAACCGTGACCATCTGCTGATCAACGAGCTGGTAACTAGAGGCCTACCAGGGACTCAATGTGGTCTAGATATTCACACATGTATCGCTGTTTCTGTACAATACTGTTCAAGCATGAATAACAGACGATTATCATGAACAAGGAAATATAATAATAATACTTTTATCATTGCCTCTAGGGCATATTTCCAACAGTCTCCCACTTGTACTAGAGTCAATAATCTAGTTCACATCGCCATGTGATTAACACTCACAGGTCACATCGCCATGTGACCAACATCCAAAGAGTTTACTAGAGTCAGTAATCTAGTTCACATCAATATGTGATTAACACTCAATGAGTTCTGGGTTTGATCATTTTACGCTTGTGAGAGAGGTTGTAGTCAACGGGTCTGCTACATTCAGATCCCTACGTACTTTCGCAAAAGTTTATGTCATATCGTAGATGCTGCTACCACGTTCCACTTGGAGCTATTCCAAACTGTTGCTCCATTATACGTATCCGGTATCTCTACCCCGAGTTATCCGGATAGGTGTTAAGCTTGCATCAACGTAACTCTTTACGTTGAACTCTTTATCACCTCCATAACTGTCGTGGAATTGTCACGTCAGATGTCCGGTTTACGGACTTAGTGGTGAGGCCGCGCATCTATGTAGTAGCTTGAGAGGGGTTGAGCGGAATCGAGAGACGCGATGCAAGACACGGATTTAGACAGCTTCGGGCCCCGGGAAACATCATCCGGTAATAACCCTACATGCTGTTTGAGGCTAGGTCTCATTATGATCCTCGTGGTGTCGCTGGTAAACCGGCTCTTTGTGTCTAACCCTAGAAACTTGTCTAAACTTCTCCTCTAAAACTTGTAACTTCTAACCTCCCCTCTTTGGGGAGCCCTGCCCCTCCTTATATATGTTGAAGGGGCGGTTTACATGACTAGTCCTAGTAGGACTAGGATTGATCTATTACAAGGAGTCCTAGTCTTGCTTCCATTGTAAGAGGATATTCCTTATGCTTTCTTCATAAACCGGCCCACTATTAATATGAACCGGCCTTCTGGGCCTTGGGCCTTGTCATCCATGATCCGCCTGCCGGGTCACCAATATTTTGCCAAGTGTAAACCGTCTTAAGTAGAATGTCCAGTCCGGCCGGGTTATAATTCCAGCCGGTTCATACCGCGGGGTATATCCCCGACATTAGCCCCCAAGTTTAGCCTGGATTTATCCATGGTAAACTTTATGCTGCAAAATAACCACAAGAACAAATTGATAGGTTGGGCTCCGGGTTAAGAATTTATTGTAAACCGGCATCTGACCATCCTTAAGTCCTTGTGCTTTCCTTCTTCTAGAAAATCCAGGTCAACAGACCATCTCCATAATCAACTTGCTTGCATAGAAATATAGTAATCAAGAATTCATTTGACTCGTCCTTTTAATGCTCTGTCTTGACAAACATATTGATCTTCAAATATTCAATTGATATCCAGCCGGTTTGGAAATGTAGAACTTGCCGGTTTATGACTACCGCCATTGTCGGGTTATAAAAACTGATAATTCCGGGTCATGACTGTTTATAAATGTTGGGTTATGATCGTTGCCAACGCCGGGTTATGATTGATCTTCCGGATTTACCCAAAACTGGGAATTTCAAGATGTTCCTCCTTTATATGCATATTACCTATAGCCCCCAAGTGCCGGGTCATTATGTAATAATGAGCAGGGACTTTGTATATATTCCATTGAAAATAGCCTTGTATAATCTTTGAAGAAGTCCGGATTGTTCATCCCAATCACTATGAAACTGAATATTCCAAATTATGTAGCCCCCAAGTGCCGGGTCATTATGCAATAATGAGCAGGGACTTTGAAAATATGATCGTGTAAACTTGAATAGCAACATATAGCCCCCAAGTGCCGGGTCATCATGCAATAATGAGCAGGGACTTTGTAGATATAATTATTGAAATGAACATTATATAACGTAACTTCCATCGTGGGGTTTGAATCCACGTCCATAAGGTTAAGACACTACTAGGAAAAGGCCTATTAATGGCGCACCTAATTTGGCCATTAATGGCGCATTAGTGGTGCGCCATTACTAGCATGCCATTAGTATTTGATACTAATGGCACACCTCTGGTGCGCCATTAGTATCTGGTATACTCATGGCACACCGCAGATGCGCCATTAGTGTGCACAGTAGTGCGCCATTAGTATGCCTCCAAGGGGCCATGTGTACCCAGGTGCTTTGGCATACTAATGGCGCACTTGCTGATAGTGCGCCATTAGTATGCTTTGGCACACTAATGGTGCACTGTGCTCTGATGCGCCATTAGTATGAATATTAGGTTTTTTTTATATTATTTTTCTGTTTTTTTGCACAGATTACAAAATGTATAATTGCACAGAATATAGACAGCACACATCAACAACACATTCATCGAATACAATAGAAGATTAGTCTCTGAATACAATTCATCATATTAGTCTCCGAATACAATTCATCATATTAGTCTCCGAATTGAAAAGACCGAACAAAGATAGAACAATATATTACAAGTCTCGAGACCGCGAGTAGCGAGTTTGTCTTCACATTACAAGTCGATATCGATCATCTAAACTACCATCACATAGAAGAGAGCTGCGGTCGTCACGATGAGCATCATCACGATGAAACTCGTTTTCATCCGGTTCCTCCAACGCTCCCTCCCCTCTCCCGCTAGATAGCGGGCGTATCTAGATTCGGCCTCGGCCCTAGTGGTGTACCCTTTGTAACTGTTACCGCTGAATCGGTGAACCTGTCTCCGACACTCCTCCCAGTCGTCGTAGACTCCGGGAACCTTACCCTTGTACACGACATACGACGGCATCGCTATATATGCACTAGCCAAACGAAACGTTAGTACCAATTCACAGACAATTCATAAGCAATATATAAGTATGCAACAGAACGATCGAAAGAGAAAAGCAAGACATTAATAGCATCGATTACATCTAAGTTGAACGACTCTCGAAACCAAAGAGACATACTACAAGTTCATTAAAGTTGAATTACAACATCAGCCAATCGATGTTTCAGAACTAGACACAGCATCACTGCTTTCGACTCGACTCAATGCACCGGAGCGTGGATGAAGCCGCCGTCTATCGTGGGAGTCATGAAATCACGGGCGTTGTCAACCTGCATTTGTAGCATTGTGTCGATGTCACTGTTCGACGGTTGATTTCTGAGGTAGAACTGCCCCGAGGTACGAAGGACATCTTGATGGATGATTTCCGCAAACTCCGACTGAATGCGAAAGAAATCTTGTCTGATGTCCGCATCCTGGATTGCCGACACGCGCGCGGCCCAATCTTTGAGCTTACTCGGTAGCAGAAGTTGATGATGGTCCCGTACGATCGCCCGCATGTGATGGATGGCGTAGTAGGCACCCTTCTGACCGCCAGGCGGTTGCTTGATGCAGCAGAACGTCGTGTTGTGGGAGAACACGTGCTTGCCGTACTTACGAGTTGTCCTAGTGAAGGTGCTTCCAGATTTGGCGTAGCCGGCGAGAACATCATCAAGAACCTTCTTGACATTTGTGTAGTCTACAGCCGACTGACGGTCCGGGTCGAAATACGTGGCCATGGAATATTTGGGGCTTAGTAGGATGAGCGTGCACTGTGTGTCACTGCAGAAAACACGGAATGTTAAAAGAAGAACGATCGAAATCTAAGAATTCATATGTTACGGGGCGGTTGAGGCGGAGGACTTACTCGGGAAAGTAAGGCACGAGGAAGTTATCCTTATCTCGGTTTGCCAGAATGACGCCTTCGAGGTAAGAACTCGCGACTTGCCGGTCCCCAGCGCTGCCCAAGATCTTGGCACGCATGTAGAAGGGGTCAACTATCACGATGTCCGGGGTCTTGTCGCGAATGATCCGCATCTCCATACTCAGCGAAAATAGCCGAACGAAGGTGTAGTGCAGCGGATGAAGGTTCAACATAGCGTGTATGTCATCAAACCGATGGAGTTATCCACAAAGCCCTTGCCCTCCGGCACCTTGGCCGCGAAAACCGGGTATGCCACATCCTTCTCTCTGAGACGCCGCTTCTCCAAAGAAAGAACACTGTCATGCAGACTCCGCATAGCACCGGTTGCAGCATCGAGCATATTTGTCGGTAGCATCGGCCTACCCGCCACATGCACCCTCCTCATTACATCCTCAGGTGAAGGTGGCCCGTCCTGAGCACGGATCGTACTCGGTGCCGGCTGGCTCGCACCCTTGTTAGTTTTTCTTTTGCGTGCCTTCTTCTTGATCTCCTGAATTGGGACCGAGTTCTGCTCAGAGACCGCCTTCTTTAGTGTGTTGGGGCTGATCATATTTCGCACCTCGCCTATCTGAGGCTCAGTGAAGTCGGCAGCTGGAGGCGTCTCCTGAGAGCTGAACGGCAGACGACGCCTGTTGCAACTTGGCTTCTCTGCGGTACCGGCTTGATCGCGCACGTCTTTTGTTGGGTTGGGTTCTTGAGAAGGAGCCCCCATGAAGTCGTCACCGTACCCATGATCGGCAAAGTACTGATCGACGTTGGCAAATGTATCGTCGTCGTCGTCGTTCTGATCCTGTGCCATATGCATGTTTGGATCCAGTAGCATAGGGATGTCCGGCACCGTTGCGGCGGACTTGCCATGGGGACGACTTGGCGCCGGCACGACTAGCGGTGTTGTCTTTGGTGTGGTTTCCCCCGCCCCCAAACGAATCTGGCTCTTCGGCCAAAGCAGGGGCCAGCTCAAGCAGGCGCTGAGGGTCTTGACGTCATCATCGTCGGCCCCGACGGGTCGAATCGGAGGTAACACCTCGTCGCAGCCTGGCAGCACCCGAACCAGTTGAACCCTAAACAAGTTGGGTGGCATCTGGTTATCGTGGAACAAGGGCTGGCCCGGTTGAACGATTTTGCCCTTGGCGACATCGACCAACTCGTTGTTCACGAAGTGCAGGAGAGTGCACGGAACATCGGCGGCGCCCTGCGAAAACATGTAGGGCGTCAGGGATGCCCAGTAAAAGGCAAGGAGATGAAGTCCTCGGCCGAGAGAGGCTTAATTAGTTACTGTGATGATGGCGTCGAGCTTGGCTAATGTCGAGGCACCGCCAACGGCGGGCGTGCAGTTGACGGAGGGGCCGCTTGCTGCAGAGGTGCCGGCCGGCGTACACACGGGTGCATTAAGCTCCCGTGCCGGCGTCGGAGACACCAATGCCGCCTCCGCCGGAGACACCAATGGCCCCGCCATCACGTTCTGCGAGTTGCTGGCCGTGAAGCTGGGAATCGGGGGCGGCCCCTGTTGGCCGCCAGCAATCCACGCCTGCAACCCCTCGATCAAGCTAGGAACAATGGCGGTGATCGTCGCTCCGATCTGTTGTTGCACTTGCTCTTGGACAATCTCCGGAATCCGCGCCACCTGTGCCTTGAGTTCTTGAACCTCGCGCGCCTGGCTTTCTGAGCTGGTCTTTTTCTCCTTTCGCCCACCAGCGTTATAATATGACGACCATTTTGTCGACAAGCCTTTGCCGGCCACACGACCAGCTGACGTCGGCTTCTCGAGCTTATCCTTGTTCTTCATTACATTCAACGCCCTATTTAGAGTCGTGTCCCAAGGGCCGCTCTTAGTCGACCCCGCGCTACTACTTTCAGTCGCCTGCGGAAGGAATGTGAATCATTTAGAAATTTGGCTTCATTAATTAGAATGCAACCATATGGAGCTAATTACGCGGGGGTGTATTCCTTACCAGAACAGCCTCAAGCGCCCTGGTCTTCGGATCCGTGGTCAGCTCCTTTGTTTTCGGGTCCTTCTTGTACCGGGCCCTGATAAAGTTCCTGGTCTGCTTGTCACCGTATTTATCGAAGAGGGGCGGTAGGCCTTGCTCGGCACGGTCCGCCTCCTCCTTGTCCCATATAGGCTCGGCACGGTCCGCCTCCTCCTTGTCCCTAAGTTGAGCTGCCGCATTTCTTTCCCCCACTGACTTGATTCGGAGTGTGCGGCGCTCGAGCAATTGATCTTGAAGTCGTTGTAGTCATCTTCGGTGATCGAAGGATGTTTCTCCTTGATCGTCTCATAACTCTCACCTTTCTCGATCATTCTCTTCACATTGGTTTTCCAAGTAGACAGGGCCTTGCTCATCTTCGTGAGGGAAGCATTGTTCACATTATTCCCTTTGAGGCTTGTGTTATCAAATTGAGCGGGGAACTTGTATCGTTCGTGCAGCTTCGTGAAGAGGAGGTTGCGGTAATTCCCGTTGTCAGGATGCCTCAGGTTCTCGCTGTTGATCGAGACGGTGCTCCGGAGAATGCACCCGAGCTGAATCGAGTACCCCTTGACTATTCGTTCGGGCGCCGTTGGATTCCCGTCGGAGTCCACTTCAGTAACTTCCTCCTTGAGGGTGCGGAGCACGGTCGGGCGCCGGTCCTTCCGTTGCCTCTTCGGTTGGCTGCCATCTGTGCGTGCGCCGCCATCATCAGTGGTGGCATTCTCGGCGGCACCATCAGTGGTGGCATCAGTGGGGTCATCCTCCGCGGTACCATCAGTGGTCTCAGGATTGGTGTGGAAGGCGGCGTCCTCATACAAGTGAGGTTGTTCCTCCATCTCCTGGGACAGCTCCCAGAATGCCTTCCCGCCCGAACCGCCGGCCTCATCGTTGTTGGCCATGTTTCTCTCTAAATAGGAACAAAGTTTGGTCAAAAAGTTGGTTATTGTCAAGGAACAAGATCATGGTCTCATCATTTAGTGTTTGTCGACACCGAGGCATCCTAAAAGCTAAGCTTTTATAATTGAGGGTTTTTCGACGCCGAGGCACCCTAAAAGCCTAAGCTTTCATCATTTCGGTTTTTATCGACACCGAGGCACCCTAAAAGCCAAGGTTTCATAATTTATGGTTTGTCGACACCGAGGCATCCTAAAAGCTAAGCTAGGAAGGAGAATTGTAAGTTGGGCCTAATCACTTGGCTCTATTGCCGCCTATGGTTTAATGCAGCTAGAATAAAGGGGCACTTGATCCTACCTAATTAACCACTAAGATACCCCGGCCCATGCATTAGTCATAAGTACCCTATATGTCCTATTTTTAGCAAAGTCATGCTAAAATTCACGGAAAATTTCAGCATGACCTTTGCTGAAAATAGGACATATGGAGTACCCGAATTTGCCGGAGCGGAAGTTAATCAACATTCCAGCAAACTCAAGGGCCTCTCGGGGTACCTGCAAAACTATCACAATGTGATCACAAGTCTTTCTCAATGTGATCATCATCTTTACAAGTCTTTCTCAATGCATGTGATCACAAGTAATTCAGAGGCATCACAAGTAATTCAGAGCATCACAAGGCATTAGTAGTTCAGTACATGAACAAGTTTTACCAAGCACATCAATATGTACTGTATTTCATTGTGGAGTGATATACAATATGTTACAGCAAAGAAACTGCTTAATCCACATGCCTCAGCTTATCAATAGTCATTACTTGTCAAATACAGAAGAAGGAACAATTTATTTGTGACATAGTTACAAATGATGACAGAATAAAGCAACACCCTGTACTAGCCTAAAAACATATAATTAGAGCAACTTCATATTGTCTAAAATCCCCCTTTTCTTTTCTTTTTCTTTTTCACCTGAGGGCATGTAAATCATGTACACCTTTTTATCTATTGAAAAAAAACTGTAGACGCTTCCTTCAGTAAAAAAAAGGAACTATGGTAGTAGTGCCAGACCCATATTTTTAGGACTGATATTTAATCCATTGCTACAACTTGAGGTATATGTGTGAAGAACCCTCATGGCATGCTAAGTGTCAAAAGGTCAGCCAACAAGGCAATGGCCTGAATGCCCTTATCATGGTATTAACCTAAACCAGAAAAAAAAAATACCTCACTTATACGGGTCCTACACTAAACTACTGAAACTACTGAAACTACTGAAACTACTAAACTACTGAAACTACTCCAAGTCCTACACTAAACTACTAAACTACTGAAACTACTCCAAGTCCTACACTAAACTACTAAACTAAGCTAAGTACTACTGCTTGCAAGTCCTACACTAAACTAAAAATGTTTCAGTTAATTATGCTACTCCAGTACTAACACAAATTATGCTACTCCAGTACTAACACAAGGAGTACAAGCATTTCACTCAAGGAAAATTGCACTCACAGAGCACTCTAGATCAACTGATGCGAAATATTGTACTAACCTAAAAAAATTGCACTCACAGAGCACTCTAGATCAACTCCAGCACTCACAGAATACTCCAGTACTAACCTAAAAAAATTGTCTGTCTGCGATTTCTACTGATGCGAAATCAACTTATATTTGACCTAAATTTTGATCCAAGTGACCTAAATTTTGATCTCAACCGCGTACTTCAACGAAAATGGCAGAAATACAAAAAAAATGACTTTGTGGTGGTGATTAGAGAGGAAGGAGGGAGGAGTGATGGCTACCTGCGTATGGAGTGGTCGCCGGCGTAGCTCCGGGCGGCGGCGTTGCTGCAGAGTCGGGGGAGGCGTCGGGGGCGTCAGACGTCGAGGGCGCGGGCGTCGAGGGTGTCGGACGTCGGGGGCGCGGGTGTCGAGGGCGTCGGGGGCGTATGGGGCGCGGGCGTCATGTTCGATCCTCGGGTCGCCGTACTTGTCGAAGTCTTGCTCATTGGCTACTCCATCCATTCCGATGATCTTCCTTTTGCCTCTCCTCACGACAACACGACTGGGCTTTGACGGATCGGTAATGAAGAAGCATTGGTCAACTTGGGAAGCCAGTACCCATGGCTCATTTTTCGCGGTGACGTTTGCGCCCGCGGTCTTGGATTTGGCTTCGGGTATAACCATGGTGGTGAAATACCGGTCTTCTTTTAGGACGCTCTTGGCCCATCTGACACGGAACATCGGGACCTTCTCTCCAGCGTAGCTCAGCTCCCAGATCTCCTCGATCCTTCCGTAGTATCTGTCCTTTTCATTACCGGTGTAGGATTCCATAGTTACCCCGGAGTTCTGATAACCATCGCTCTTCATGTCCTTGTGTTGGGAACGTTGCATGGGAAACAAAAATTTTTCCTATGCTCACCAAGATCAATCTAGGAGATGCATCTACGAGGGGAGAGTTGGATGCACATACCCTTCTAGATCGCTAAGCGGAAGCGTTCAAGAACGCGGTTGATGGAGTCGTACTCGCCGCGATTCAGATCGCCGAAGATCCTAGCACCGAACGGACGGTGCCTCCGCGTTCTTCACACGTACAGCTCGGAGACGTCTCCTCCTTCTTGATCCAGCAAGGGGGAAGGAGAAGTTGACGTAGAAACCCAGCAGCACGACGGCGTGGTGGAGATGGTGGTGGAGGAATTCCAGCAGGGCTTCGCCAAGCACTGCGAACTGGATGAAGATATTCGTGGGAGAGGGAGGGCAGCGCCGAGGCACGAACGTGTGTGGCTGCCCTCCCTCTGCCTCTCTTTATATAGGGGGAAGAGAGGGGAGGGGGCGCCCTAGGGTTTCCCCCTAGGGGCGGCGGCCAAGGGGAGATGGGAGGGGCGGCGGCCCAGGGGAGATGGGAGGGGCGGCGGCCCAGGGGCTAGGGTTTCC
>LR738709.1:563938857-564034611 GCA_902687465.1 Secale cereale
ACACATGTATTTAAGTTTCCAATCAATACAATTATAGCATGGATAATAAACGATTATCATGAACAAGGAAATATAATAATAACTCTTTTATTATTGCCTCTAGGGCATATTTCCAACAGTCTCCCACTTGCACTAGAGTCAATAATCTAGCATTACAAGGTAATGAATCTAACACCCATAGAGTCTTGGTGTTGATCATGCTTAGCCCGTGGAAGAGGCTTAGTCAACGGATCTGCAACATTCAAATCCGTGTGTACTTTGCAAATGCTTATGTCCTCCTCCTTGACTGAATCGCGGATGGAATTGAAGCGTCGCTTTATGTGTCTGGTCCTCTTGTGAAACCTTGGTTCCTTGGCTAGAGCAATGGCACCAGTGTTGTCACAAAACAGAGTCATTGGGTTCAATGCACTAGGCACAACTCCAAGATCTGTCATGAACTCCTTCATCCAGACACCTTCCTTTGCCGCCTCCGAGGCAGCTATGTACTCCGCTTTGCATGTAGAATCGGCTACCACGCTTTGCTTGGAACTGCACCAGCTTACCGCTCCCCCGTTGAGAATATATATGTATCCGGTTTGAGACTTAGAGTCATCCGGATCAGTGTCAAAGCTTACATCGACGTAACCCTTTACGACGAGCTCTTGATCACCTCCATAAACGAGAAACATCTCCTTAGTCCTTTTTAGGTACTTTAGGATATTCTTGACCGCTGTCCAGTGATCCATACCAGGATTACTTTGAAACCTTCCGGCCATACTTATGGCAAGGCTGACATCTGGTCTTGTGCACAGCATTGCATACATGATAGAGCCTATGGCTGAAGCATAGGGGACGACACTCATCTTTTCTCTATCTTCCGCAGTCACTGGGCATTGATTCTTACTCAACTTTGTACCTTGCAATACCGGCAAGAACCCCTTCTTGGATTGATCCATTTTGAACTTCTTCAAAACTTTATCAAGGTATGTACTTTGTGAAAGTCCTATCAAGCGTCTCGATCTATCTCTATAGATCTTGATGCCCAATATGAAAGCAGCTTCACCGAGGTCCTTCATCGAAAAACTCTTGTTCAAATACCCCTTCACGCTATCCAAAAGTTCTATATTGTTTCCAATTAGCAATATGTCATCCACATATAATATCAGAAACGCTATAGAGCTCCCACTCACTTTCTTGTAAATACAAGCTTCTCCGTAAACTTGTACAAACCCAAACGCTTTGATCACCTCATCAAAGCGAAGATTCCAACTCCGAGATGCTTGCACCAGCCCATAAATGGAACGCTGGAGTTTGCAAACTTTGTCAGCATTCTCTGGATCGACAAAACCTTCCGGTTGTATCATATACAACTCTTCCTTAAGAAAACCGTTAAGGAACGCCGTTTTGACATCCATCTGCCAAATTTCATAATCGAAATACGCAGCTATTGATAACATGATTCAGACGGATTTAAGCATCGCTACGGGTGAGAAAGTCTCATCGTAGTCAACTCCTTGAACTTGTGAAAAACCCTTTGCCACAAGTCGAGCTTTATACACGGTGACATTGCCGTCAGCGTCCGTCTTCCTCTAAAAAATCCATTTATTCTGAATGGCCTTCCGCCCTTCAGGTAATACTTCCAAAGTCCATACTTTGTTTTCATACATGGATCCCATCTCGGATTTCATGGCCTCTAACCATTTGTCGGAATCCGGGCCCACCATCGCTTCTCCATAGCTCGTAGGTTCTCTGTTTTCCAACAACATGACCTCCAAGACAGGGTTACCATACCACTCAGGTGCAGTGCGTACCCTTGTCGACCTACGAGGTTCGGTAGTAACTTGATCAGAAGCTTCTTGATCATCATCATTGGCTTCCTCTTCAACCGCTGCAGGCTCCACAAAAACATCTTTCTGTGCTGCGCTACTCTCTGGTTGAAGCAGAGGTTCAATAACCTCATCAAGTTCTACCTTCCTCCCACTCAATTCTTTCGAGAGAAACTCTTTCTCGAGAAAGGACCCGTTCTTAGCGACAAACACTTTGCCCTCGGATCTGAGATAGAAGGTGTACCCAACCGTCTCTTTTTGGTATCTTATGAAGACACATTTGTCCGCTTTGGGTTCGAGCTTTTCTGGCTGAAGCCTTTTGACATAAGCATCGCAACCCCAAACTTTGAGAAAAGACAACTTAGGTTTCTTACCAAACCATAGTTCATACGGTGTTGTCTCAACGGACTTAGATGGAGCCCTATTTAAAGTGAATGCAACTGTCTCTAACGCATATCCCCAGAACGATAGTGGCAAATCGGCAAGAGACATCATAGAACGCACCATATCTAATATGGTTCGATTACGACGTTCGGACACACCATTACGCTGTGGTGTTCGAGGTGGCGTCAACTGTGAAACAATTCCACATTTTCTTAAGTGATTGCCAAACTCATAACTCAGATACTCTCCCCCTCGATCAGATCGTAGGAACTTGATCTTCTTGTTACGATGATTCTCAATTTCACTCTGAAATTGCTTGAACTTTTCAAACGTTTCAGACTTATGCTTCATCAAGTAAATATACCCATATCTACTTAAGTCGTCAGTGAAGGTGAGAAAATAACGATATCCACCGCGCGCCGTGACACTCATCGGGCCACACACATCAGTATGTATGATTTCCAATAAGTCACTTGCCCGTTCCATTGTTCCTGAAAACGGGGTCTTAGTCATCTTGCCCATGAGGCACGGCTCGCATGTGTCAAGTGATTCAAAATCAAGAGACTACAAAAGTCCATCAGCATGGAGCTTCCTCATGCGTTTCACGCCGATATGACCCAGACGGCAGTGCCACAAGAAAGTGGTACTATTGTTATCAACTCTACATCTTTTGGCATCAATGTTATGAACATGTGTATCATCACTATCGAGATTCAATAAGAATAAACCCCCTACTTCGGGTGCATGACCATGAAAGATATTACCCATATAAATAGAACGACCTTTATTCTCTGATTTAAATGAGTAACCGTCTCGCATTAAACAAGATCCAGATATAATGTTCATGCTCAACGCAGGCACTAAATAACAATTATTCAGGTTCATAACTAATCCCGATGGTAATCGAAGAGCGAGCGTGCCGACGGCGATCACATCAACCTTGGAACAATTTCCCACGCGCATCGTCACTTCGTCCTTCGCCAGCCTCCGTTTATTCCGTAGTTCCTGTTTAGAGTTGCAAATGTGAGCAACCGAACCGGTATCAAATACCCAGGCACTACAACGAGAGTTGGTAAGGTACACATCAATAACATGTATATCACATATACCTTGCTTGTTGTTGTTGTTGGCCCCCTTCTTGTCTGCCAGATACTTGGGGCAGTTCCGCTTCCAGTGGCCGTTCCCCTTGCAATAGAAACACTCAGTCTCTGGCTTGGGCCCAGCCTTGGGTTTCTTCACTGGATGAGCAACTGCCTTGCCACCCTTCTTAGAGTTACCCTTCTTGCCCTTGCCATTTTTCTTGAAACTGGTAGTTTTATTGACCATCAACACTTGATACTCCTTCTGGATGTCTGCCTCAGCGACTTTCAGCATTGAAAACAGCTCGGCAATGGATTTGTTCATCCCTTGCATGTTATACTGCTGCACGAAGCTCTTGTAGCTAGGTGGGAGTGACTGGAGAATTCTGTCAATGATAGCCTCCTCCGGGAACACAAGTCCCAGATCAGCTATGCGGGTATAGTACCCAGACATCTTCAGTAAGTGCTCACTGACAGACGAATTCTCCTCCATCTTGCAAGCAAAGAATTTATCGGTGGTCTCATACCTCTCGATCTTGGCATTCTTTTCAAAGATGAACTTCAACTCCTGGAACATCTCATATGCTCCATGACGTTCAAAACGCCTTTGAAGTCCTCCTTCCAAGCTATACAACATGGCACACTGCACTACTGAGTAGTCATCCGAACGCGACTGCCAGGCGTTCATAACGTCCATAGAGGCCGGAGCGGGGGGTTCACCTAGCGGTGCATTTAGGATATAAACCTTTTGGGCAGCTGTGAGGATTATCCTCAGATTGCGGAGCCAGTCCACAAAGTTGCTCCCATCATCTTTCAGCTTAGTTTTCTCTAGGAACGCATTAAAATTCAGGGGAGCTACTGCGCGAGCCATCTACAACAAAAAGATTTGCAAAGACATCTTAGACTATTGTTCATGATAAGTGAGTTTTTAACTAATCAAATTACTTATAACTCCCACTCAAATTGACATCCCTCTGGTCATCCGAGCGTGAATTGACCCAAATCCACCAACCCAAGTACGATCATCACGTGAGATGAGGTGGTGTCAATGGTGAACATCTTCATGTTGATCATATCTACTATATGACTCATGCTCGACCTTTTGGTCTTCCGTGTTCCGAGGCCATGTCTGTACATGCTAGGCTCGTCAAGTCTAACCCGAGTGTTCTGCATGTGCAAAACTGGCTTGCACCCGTTGTATGCGAACGTAGAGTCTATCACACCCGATCATCACGTGGTGCTTCTAAACGACGAACCTTCGCAACGGCGCACACTCGGGGGGAACACAATTTTATCTTGAAATTTTAGTGAAGGATCATCTTATAATGCTACCGTCGTCCTAAGCAAAATAAGATGCATAAAAGGATTAACATCACATGCAAATCATAAGTGACATGATATGGCCATCAACTCGTGCTTTTGATCTCCATCTCCAAAGCACCGGCATGATCTCCATCGTCACCGGCGTAACACCATGATCCCCATCATCATGATCTCCATCATCGTGTTGCCATCGGGGTTGTCGCGCGCCCACCATGCTCTTACTACTATTGCTACCGTTTAGCGATAAAGTAAAGCATTACATAGCGCTTAATGATTGACACGTAGGTCATACAAAAATTAAAGACAACCCTATGGCTCCTGCCGGTTGCCGTATACATCGACATGCAAGTCGATATTAACTATTACAACATGATCATCTCATACATCAAATATATCTCGTCATGTCATTGGCCATATCATATCACATACATACCCTGCAAAAACAAGTTAGACGTCCTCTAATTTGTTGTTGCATGTTTTACGTGGCTGCTATGGGTATCTAGAAAGAACGCTTCTTACCTACGCAAAGCCACAACGGTGATATTTAAGTTGCTATTTAACCTTCTACAAGGACCGCCTTTGTCTATTCCGATTCAACTAAGATAGGAGAGACAGACACCCGCCAGCCATCTTATGCAACAAAAGTCGCATGTCTGTCGATGGAACCGGTCTCATGTACGCGGACATGTAAAGTTGGTCCGGGCCGCTTCATCCCATAATACTGCTGAATCAAGAAAGACCAAGGAGGGAAGCAATCTAAACATCAACGCCCACAAAACCCCTTTGTGTTCTACTCGTGAAAGCATCTACGCAAGAACCTAGCTCATGATGTCACTGTTGGGAACGTTGCATGGGAAACAAAAATTTTTCCTACGCTCACCAAGATCAATCTAGGAGATGCATCTATGAGGGGAGAGTTGGATCCACATACCCTTGTAGATCGCTAAGCGGAAGCGTTCAAGAACGCGGTTGATGGAGTCGTACTCGCCGCGATTCAGATCGCCGAAGATCCTAGCACCGAACGGACGGTGCCTCCGTGTTCTTCACACGTACAGCTCGGGGACGTCTCCTCCTTCTTGATCCAGCAAGGGGGAAGGAGAAGTTGACGGAGAAACCCAGCAGCACGACGGCGTGGTGGAGATGGTGGTGGAGGAATTCCAGCAGGGCTTCGCCAAGCACTGCGAACTGGATGAAGATATTCGTGGGAGAGGGAGGGCAGCGCCGAGGCACGAACGTGTGTGGCTGCCCTCCCTCTACCTCTCTTTATATAGGGGGAAGAGAGGGGAGGCGGCGCCCTAGGGTTTCCCCCTAGGGGCGGCGGACAAGGGGAGATGGGAGGGGCGGCGGCCCAGGGGAGATGGGAGGGGCGGCGGCCCAGGGGCTAGGGTTCCCCCCCCCCCCAAGTGCCTTGCCCCCCACTCCAAAGGGTGCGGCTGCCCTAGGGGGCCCAGCCCCCTTAGGCGCAGGTGGAGAGGGCCCAAGGGGGGGCGCACAGCCCCATGAGGGCTGTTGCGTCTCCCACTTATGGCCCATAGGGCCCGTAACAATTACCGGGACCCCCCGAAACCCCTTTCGGTCATCCAACGACTCCCCGGTGCTCCCCGGAACACTTCCGGACTCCGATCACTCTCATCCTATATATCAATCTTCGTCCCCGGACCATTCCGGAGACCCTCGTCACGTCCGGGATCTCATCCGGGACTCCGAACAACCTTCGGTTACCATGCACTGTTCTCACTAACAACCCTAGCGTCACCGAACCTTAAGTGTGTAGACCCTGCGGGTTCGGAAACTATGCAGACATGACCGAGACACTCCCAGGTCAATAACCAATAGCGGGATCTGGATACCCATATTGGTTCCCACACGTTCCTCGATGATCTCATCGGATGAACCACGATGTCAAGGATTCAGGCAATCCCGTATACAGTTCCCTTTGTCTTGTCGGTATGTTACTTGCCCGAGATTCGATCGTCGGTATCTCCATACCTAGTTCAATCTCATTACCGGCAAGTCTCTTTACTCGTTCCGTAATACATAATCCCGTGACCAACTACTTAGTCACTTTGAGCTCATTGAGATGACGTATTACCGAGTGGGCCCGGAGATACCTCTCCGTCACACGGAGTGACAAATCCCAGTCTCGATCCATGTCAACTCAACAGACACCTTCGGAGATACCTGTAGAGTACCTTTATAGTCACCCAGTTACGTTGCGACGTTTGGCACACACAAGGCACTCCTACGGTGTTAGTGAGTTACATGATCTCATGGTCATAGGAACTTATACTTGACATGCAGAAAACTATAGCGATAACTGACACGATCAAAATCTATGTTTAACGTTTGGGTCTCGTCCATCACATCATTCTCCTAATGATGTGATCCCGTTATCAAATGACAACTCATGTCTATGACCTGGAAACCGCGGTCATCTTTGATCAACGAGCTAGTCCTGAAGAGGCTTACTAGGGACACAAAGTTTGTCTATTTATCCACACATGTATTTAAGTTTCCAATCAATACAATTATAGCATGGATAATAAACGATTATCATGAACAAGGAAATATAATAATAACTCTTTTATTATTGCCTCTAGGGCATATTTCCAACACCTTGGCCTCGGTGTAGAATGTGTAGCCGTTGATATCGTACGCCTCATAGGTCATCAGGTTGTGCTCGGTGCCCTGTGACAAGGCGAATATGAGTTGTTCTTCCACGGAAGAATCATCATGTAAAGGGTACGACAGAAGCTTCTGTTTAACCAACGCGTGAAGCATGAGTTGTGCTCTTTGATTATATCTCCGTCCGTCCTCTGTTGTCCTCGGTCATTGTATGTCTTCTCAATAAAGGTTTTGTGCTGAACCACCCAAGGATCGACCACGTCTATGTGTTGTAGCGCGACTAGGTTTGCTCTTTCAAAGTCGGCGAGTCGACCCTCGAAGTCGACATGCATTTCGCGGTGACCCTCACGGTGACCCGATCCAGCGAGCCTGCCGAGGTGCCTGTTGACGGGCAGACCAACGGGGTTATCGATGCCTAGATAATTCGTGCAGTACGAGATGCACTCTTCGGTCAGAAAGCCCCTGGCTATGCTTCCCTCTGGACGTGACATGTTGCGAACGTATCCTTTGATGACACCATTCATCCTTTCGAATGGCATCATGCTGTGCAGGAACGTCGGCCCGAGTTGGATGATATCGTCCATGATATGGACCAGCAGATGCACCATAACGTCGAAGAATGCGGGCGGGAAGTACATCTCAAGCTTGCATAGTATCACCACGATCTCTTCCTATAGCCTTCTGAGTTGCCTCACGCCAACAGAGTTCCGAGAAATGACGTCGAAAAAGTTGCATAGGCCAAATAGGGTTTCACGGACGTGCGCGTCCATGATACCACGGATTGCAACTGGAAGTATCTGCGTCATCAGCACGTGACAGTCGTCAGACTTCATCCCGCTGAACTTCAGCTTCGCCCGGTCTAGGTATCTGCTTATCTTCCCCGCGTAACCGTAAGGAAGTTGTACTCCTACGAGGCAGGTGAAAAACTACCCGATCTCCTCCTGACTTAGAGTGAAGCACGCGGGAGGTTAGTCATTTCCGGTCTTCTTGGCCTTTTTGCCTTTGCGACGACTTTCCGTGTCCTGCTTCGCCTCATCATCATCATCATCATTATGATCATCATATATAGCGTGAAGCTCCTGCCTGATGCCCATTGATTTCAAGTCTGCCCTTGCTTTTGGCCCATCTTTGGTCCTCTTTGGCATGTTGAGCAGGGTACCAAGCAGACTCTCGCACACGTTCTTCGTGATATGCATTACATCAAGGCTGTGAGGCACACGGTGGATCTTCCAGTACGGCAAGTCCCAGAAAACAGACCTCGTTTTCCATACCTTCAGCAGCGGCTCTGGCGCCTTTCGCTTCTTTCCCGGCTCTGGCGCCTTTTGCTTCTTTCCCGGCAGTGGGCAATCTTTCCAATTTTTCAACAGCTCCTCTATTTCCTCGCCGCTCCTCGTACGCGGGCGTCCTCGGGGTTCGGTTTCACCATCGAACAGATCCTTGCATTTTCTCCACAGGTCATCGTCGCGAAGCCACCTTCGATGTCCCATGAACACGGTTTTCGAAGACCCGGGATCTCTATCTAGCTGGCGATACGTTGTGTCATCCATGCACCTGACGCATCCAGAAAATCCGTGGACCACCTGCCCCGCGACATATCGGTAACCGAGATAGTCGTGCACCGTCGTGAGTAGCGTGGCTCTCCTAGGGAAATATTCTTTGTTTGTGGTGTCCCACGTATTGGCTGGCATTTTCCCCAACGTGTCTAGCTCCTCTTTCAGCAGCCCCAGATACAGAGTGATGTCGTTCCCTGGTTGTTTCGGTCCTTCAATTAGCATACTCATGTGAATGTACTTCCTCTTCATGCACAACCAGGGGGGATGGTTGTACATCCACACAAACACAGGCCAGGTGCTATGTGTGCTTCTTTGGCTGCCAAACGGGTTGACTCCATCGGTGCTCGCGCCCATCACGATGTTCCTTGGATCGTTCCCAAATTCTAGGTCTTCAAAGTTCAACGCTTGCCACTGGCTCGCATCCTTAGGGTGACTCAGCATCTTGTCTTTTTTATCTATCTCCGGATCATTAGCGTCATCTTCTCTCTTCTTCTCCTCCCTATCTGCGTGCCAATGCAGGAGCTTTGCTACCTTAGGTTCCGCGAAATACCGCTGCAGACGAGGAGTGATCGGAAAGTACCACACCACTTTTCGAGGAGCTTTCTTCCTCTTCTTGTATCGAGTGACGCCGCACACCGAACATATGGTAGACTCCGCGTGCTCGTCCCAATAAATGATGCAATTGTTCATGAACACATGGTATTTCACGTGCGGTAAATCCAGAGGACACACGATTTTCTTCTCCTCCTCCAAACTGGTGGGGCACTTGTTCCCCTTGGGAAGACGTTCGTGCCAGAATGACATGTTCTCGTCGAAGCATGCGTCGGTCATTTTGTGTTTTACCTTCATCTCCAGAGCCATGAGCGTTACTTTCAGGCGGGTATCCTCGGGCCTGCATCCTTCATACAATGGAGTAACCACGTCTAACTCAAGTTGATCCATCTTGGCTTTCTCTCGGGCGGCAGCTCTTGCGTTATCGGTCTGCTTGAGAAGCAGCTCTTGAATATGAGGGTCCTGCACCCAGCCCATGGATGGTTCAGCGTCGTCTGCTCCGCCGGCATCATCATCTTCATGATCATGCCCGTCGTCTGCTCCGACATCTTCCTCATCATCGTGTCCTACATCTTCTACATGATGACTGTGTACAGCATCACCGTCGTGATCATCTCCTGGGGATTCTACGTCTTCTCGCCCGCCCGAGCCGCGGTGGTTGTCTTGCTGCCCTTCCTCATTTCTTGCCCGGCCCCCATGGACGACTTCGTAGTCATCTTCATCACCTTGCCACCGATAGCCATCCATGAAACCACGCAAGAGCAGGTGGTCCCGCACCTGCCCGGAATCCGGGTCCGCAATAAGGCTCTTCAGCTTGCATCTTCGACACGGACATCTTATCTCCGTCTCGTTCTTTTGAAGCATCTCGGCCTTCGCGGACCTAAAAAACCTATTCACGATGCCTTCGGTCATCGTGCGCACCATGGTCGCCCTGCGGGGTAGAGCAAAACGATATTTTAGAACCAAGAAATTTTTTGCCATGACTTTCCCTAAAAATAGGACAAAAATGAATGCTTAATGCCAAAATTCTCACCGAAACGGAAATGAATCAACATTCCGGGAAAATATTGGCAACTATCGCATTTCAAATATCGGTACACCTCCAAACACAAACACATATGCAACACAACAAACCTATGCAACACCACAAACATACATAGATCTAGCTAGGCCATAAAAGTGCATGTGCACATTGTTGTATGGATGGAAATTTAACCACTTAATTTGAATGAATATATGGTGGAAATGAGGTGAAAAAGAGGAGGGACCCGAGAGGAGAGGAGCTGGAGAGAATGAAGAAGTGGGGGGGGAGTGAGTGTGGTAGAGAGGCTGTCCAAAATATCTTGTTGCTGCCCGCTTACTAATGGCGCACCGACTATAAATGCGCCATTAGTAATCAAGGTTACTAATGGCGCATTTATAGTTGGTGCGCCATTACAAGTTTTGCAAAAAAAAAACATACTAATGGCGCACTATCGAATAGTGCGCCATTACTAGTTTAAACTAGTAATGGCGCACTCTGGGACAGTGCGCCATTAGTAGTTTTGCAAAAATGAATAAAAAATATCATAAAAAAAGAGCATTAATGGCGCACTTTACTGCTGGTGCACCATTACTAGTTACAACTAGTAATGGCGCACTACGCATGGATGCGCCATTAGTATGTTTGGACATGCGCGCTAGTTAAAAAAAAACTTCTTGATACTAATGGCGCACTCCGGGCAAGGTGCGCCATTAGTAGTTTGAAATCTAATGGCGTATCTGTTGCTGGTGCGCCATTACTATATACTAATGGCGCACTGCATGTCTGGTGCGCCATTAGTATCAATTCCATCTATAGCCCTTTTCCTAGTAGTGAGAGCTTTGTGCTTTTACCAACTGAGCAGTGGACCTTTCAATATAATGGATTAATACTTGTGTACCTTGAATTGTTGACAGGAGCGATTGGTAGCCCCCAAGGGCCGGCTCATTATAATGTGATGAGTCGGGTCTTCAAGCAAAAAACCACTTTGCATTAGCCCCCAAGTGTCATGGTGCATGCTTGCAGCGACATGAGACTTGTGTATTTGATGTAATCTCAATTTGAATAATGTAGCCCCCAAGTGCCGGGTTGTAAGCCTGCAGCAACTCGGGACTATTCCTTTGTAAAATAAATCACTTCCATTGATAAAATAATATCCATTGCGCTTAAAGTGACTTTGAAAACCTCAATCATAATATTGATAACCATAATAAAAATCCAGCCATGTTGGCTATTAAAGAAATAATATATTCCGGTTTGAAAACCGGTTCCAGTGATATTTGATCACAACCAGGCCGGGTTTAATAAACACCGGTCATTATTTTATCTCATACTGGCGACTTATAGTCCAAACCAGGCCGGTTTAATGAACACCGGTCATTATAACTGATCATATAATGCCATTATATATTTAAAAACAAAATACTTCATACCTGCGATCAAATATGCTTGATATTCTTAATCCGGCGAAATTTGCAGTTTTTTGAGGGAGTCTTTGATAGATCCAATAATAATTCCGGGCTTGATAAAAGACACCAGTTTATATCATGCTGAAACTTTGTCCAGAAGTTTGTAGCTTATACTTGATGGATGATCCGGGTTATGATGAACACCGGTTTATTCATGCTGGTATTCATGACCCAGACTTTTAACTTTATAGATGTGTGGTCAACTTCTGTAGCTGTTCCACTCCGGTTTAAAGAATCATAAAACATAAACACAAAAGATGCGAATTTGTAAATAAAACCATGTAGTCAAGGCTTTTTAAGAGCTGCCAGGCTCAAAGCAAGGTTCAGCCAATCACTGGATGTGGATTATCCATCTTTCCAGAGGGCCATTGGATGTGGATTATCCATCTTTCCATAGGAACCATAAGAAAAAACTTTAGCCAATCACTGAATGCGCGTAAACCCGTCTGTCCAGAGGGCCTAGCCAATCACTGAATGCGGGTAAACCCGACTGTCCAGAGGGCCGATGGATGCGGGTAAACCCGTCTGTCCATAAGAAATTTAGCCAATCACTGAATGCGGGTAAACCCGTCTGTTCAGAGGGCCTAGCCAATCACTGAATGCGGGTAAACCCGACTGTCTAGAGGGCCGATGGATGCGGGTAAACCCGTTTGTCCATAAGAAATTTAGCCAATCACTGAATGCGGGTAAACCCGACTGTCCAGAGGGCCTAGCCAATCACTGAATGCGGGTAAACCCGACTGTCTAGAGGGCCGGTGGATGGATGCGGGAATCCCGTCTGTCCATATAGTCTTCCATGGCTCCATGAAGTCATGGGTAGATTTTTAACCAATCACTGGATGGATTACCATCCAGAGGGTTTCCTTGAAGCGTCCTCTTTTGAACCGGATGTGACCTCATGCTCTTTAGGGAGTTTTATTGCTTCTGAGTATATATGTGGGAGTTGCCCTGCACAACCAGATAGACTGATCAAAGCATCTTATTTTATTAATAAAAAATGATATATAACAAGAGAAATAATACTGTACACGGATACCACCTGAGTGAATTTGAACCGGTATGTTGAATAGCCCGGATCATAGGGTGGACAGTAAAACAACAACGGCATCAGAGTGTTGGGGAACGTTGCATGGGAAACAAAAAATTTTCCTACGTTCACCAAGATCAATCTAGGAGATGCTACTACGAGAGGAGAGTTGGATCCACGTCCCCTTGTAGATCGCTAAGCGGAAGCGTTAAGAACGCGGTTGATGGAGTCGTACTCGCCGCGATTCAGATCGCCGAAGATCCTAGCACCGAAGCAACGGTGCCTCCGCGTTCTTCACACGTACGGCTCGGGGACGTCTCCTCCTTCTTGATCCAGCAAGGGGTGGAGGAGAGGTTGATGGAGAGACCGGCAGCACGACGGCGTGGTGGTGATGGTGGAGGAGGATTCCAGCAGGGCTTCGCCTAAGCACCGCGGGAAGACGAATATGTTGTGGGAGAGGAAGGGCAGCACCGAGACACAAACGTGTGTTGGCTGCCCTCCCTCTGCCCCTCTATATATAGGGGGAATAGATGGGAGGGGGGCGCCCTAGGGTTTCCCCTAGGGGGGCCGGCGGCCAGGGCAGTGGGGGGGCGGCGGCCAAGGGCTGCGCAGGCCCTAGGGTTTCCCCCCCTAGGTGCCTTGCCCCCCAAGCCAGGGGGTGCGGCTGCCCTAGGAGGGGCCAGCCCCCTATGCGCCATAGGAGAGGGCCCAGGGGGGGGCGCACAGCCCTATGAGGGCTGTGGTGTCCCCCCTTTGTGGCCCATTAGGCCCAGAACCACTTCCGGGACCCCCGAAACCCTTTTCGGTAATCCGCCGATTTCCCGATGCTCCCCGGAACACTTCCGGACTCCGAAACCTTTCATCCTATATATCAATCTTCCTCCCCGGACCATTCCGGAGACCCTCGTCACGTCCGGGATCTCATCCGGGACTCCGAACAACCTTCGGTAACCATGCACTGTTCTCACTAACAACCCTAGCGTCACCGAACCTTAAGTGTGTAGACCCTGCGGGTTCGGAAACCATGTAGACATGACCGAGACACTCCCAGGTCAATAACCAATAGCGGGATCTGGATACCCATATTGGTTCCCACATGTTTCTCGATGATCTCATCGGATGAACCACGATGTCAAGGATTCAGGCAATCCTGTATACAGCTCCCTTTGTCTGGTCGGTATGTTACTTGCCCGAGATTCGATCGTCGGTATCTCTATACCTAGTTCAATCTCGTTACCGGCAAGTCTCTTTACTCGTTACCGTAATACATAATCCCGTGACCAACTACTTAGTCACTTTGAGCTCATTGAGATGACGTATTACCGAGTGGGCCCGGAGATACCTCTCCATCACACGGAGTGACAAATCCCAGTCTCGATCCATGTCAACTCAACAGACACCCTCGGAGATACCTGTAGAGTACCTTTATAGTCACCCAGTTACGTTGTGACGTTTGGCACACACAAAGCACTCCTACGGTGTCAGTGAGTTACATGACCTCATGGTCATAGGAACTTATACTTGACATGCAGAAAACTATAGCGATAACTGACACGATCAAAAGCTATGTTTAACGTTTGGGTCTCGTCCATCACATCATTCTCCTAATGATGTGATCCCGTTATCAAATGACAACTCATGTCTATGACCTGGAAACCGCGGTCATCTTTGATCAACGAGCTAGTCCTGTAGAGGCTCACTAGGGACACAAAGTCTGTCTATTCATCCACACATGTATTTGAGTTTCCAATCAATAGAGTTATAGCATGGATAATAAACGATTATCATGAACAAGGAAATATAATAATAACTCTTTTATTATTGCCTCTAGGGCATATTTCCAACAGTCTCCCACTTGCACTAGAGTCAATAATCTAGCATTACAAGGTAATGAATCTAACACCCTTAGAGTCTTGGTGTTGATCATGCTTAGCCCGTGGAAGAGGCTCAGTCAACGGATCTGCAACATTCAAATCCGTGTGTACTTTGCAAATACTTATGTCCTCCTCCTTGACCGAATCGCGGATGGAATTGAAGCGTCGCTTTATGTGTCTGGTCCTCTTGTGAAACCTTGGTTCCTTGGCTAGAGCAATGGCACCAGTGTTGTCACAGAACAGAGTCATTGGGTTCAGTGCACTAGGCACAACTCCAAGATCTGTCATGAACTCCTTCATCCAGACACCTTCCTTTGCCGCCTCCGAGGCAGCTATATACTCCGCTTCACATGTAGAATCAGCTACCACTCTCTGCTTGGAACTGCACCAGCTTACCGCTCCCCCGTTGAGAATATATACGTATCCGGTTTGAGACTTAGAGTCATCCGGATCAGTGTCAAAGCTTGCATCGACGTAACCCTTTACGACGAGCTCTTGATCACCTCCATAAACGAGAAACATCTCCTTAGTCCTTTTCAGGTACTTTAGGATATTCTTGACCGCTGTCCAGTGATCCATACCAGGATTATTTTGAAACCTTCCGGCCATACTTATGGCAAGGCTGACATCTGGTCTTGTGCACAGCATTGCATACATGATAGAGCCTATGGCTGAAGCATAGGGGACGACACTCATCTTTTCTCTATCTTCCGCAGTCACTGGGCATTGAGTCTTACTCAACTTTGTACCTTGCAATACCGGCAAGAACCCCTTCTTGGATTGATCCATTTTGAACTTCTTCAAAACTTTATCAAGGTATGTACTTTGTGAAAGTCCTATCAAGCGTCTTGATCTATCTCTATAGATCTTGATGCCCAATATGAAAGCAGCTTCACCGAGATCCTTCATCGAAAAACTCTTGTTCAAATACCCCTTCACGCTATCCAAAAATTCTATATTGTTTCCAATCAGCAATATGTCATCCACATATAATATTAGAAACACTATAGAGCTCCCACTCACTTTCTTGTAAATACAAGCTTCATTGTAAACTTGTACAAACCCAAACGCTTTGATCACCTCATCAAAGCGAAGATTCCAACTCCGAGATGCTTGCACCAGCCCATAAATGGAACGCTGGAGCCTGCATACTTTGTCAGCATTCTCTGGATCGACAAAACCTTCCGGTTGCATCATATACAACTCTTCCTTAAGAAAACCGTTAAGGAACGCTGTTTTGACATCCATCTGCCAAATTTCATAATCGAAATATGCAGCTATTGCTAACATGATTCGGACGGATTTAAGCATCGCTACGGGTGAGAAAGTCTCATCGTAGTCAATCCCTTGAACTTGTGAAAAACCCTTTGCCACAAGTCGAGCTTTATACACGGTGACATTACCGTCAGCGTCCGTCTTCCTCTTAAAAATCCATTTATTCTGAATGGCCTTCCGCCCTTCAGGTAATACTTCCAAAGTCCATGCTTTGTTTTCATACATGGATCCCATCTCGGATTTCATGGCCTCTAACCATTTGTCGGAATCCGGGCCCACCATCGCTTCTCCATAGCTCGTAGGTTCACCGTTGTCTAACAACATGACCTCCAAGACAGGGTTACCATACCACTCAGGTGCAGTGCGTACCCTTGTCGACCTACGAGGTTCGGTAGTAACTTGATCAGAAGCTCCTTGATCATCATCATTGGCTTCCTCTTCAACCTCTGCAGGCTCCACAAAAACATCTTTCTGTGCTGCGCTACTCTCTGGTTGAAGCAGAGGTTCAATAACCTCATCAAGTTCTACCTTCCTCCCACTCAATTCTTTCGAGAGAAACTCTTTCTCGAGAAAGGACCCGTTCTTAGCGACAAACACTTTGCCCTCGGATCTGAGATAGAAGGTGTACCCAACTGTTTCTTTTGGGTATCCTATGAAGACACATTTGTCCGCTTTGGGTTTGAGCTTTTCGGGCTGAAGCCTTTTGACATAAGCATCGCAACCCCAAACCTTGAGAAAAGATAACTTAGGTTTGTTACCAAACCACAGTTCATACGGTGTTGTCTCAACGGACTTAGATGGAGCCCTATTTAAAGTGAATGCAGCTGTCTCTAATGCATATCCCCAAAACGATAGTGGCAAATCGGCAAGAGACATCATAGAACGTACCATATCTAATAGGGTTCGATTACGACGTTCGGACACACCATTACGCTGTGGTGTTCCAGGTGGCGTCAACTGTGAAACAATTCCACATTTTCTTAAGTGATCACCAAACTCATAACTCAGATATTCTCCCCCTCGATCAGATCGTAGGAACTTGATCTTCTTGTTACGATGATTTTCAACTTCACTCTGAAATTGCTTGAACTTTTCAAAAGTTTCAGACTTATGCTTCATCAAGTAAATACACCCATATCTACTTAAGTCGTCAGTGAAGGTGAGAAAATAACGATATCCACCGCGCGCCGTTACACTCATCGGACCGCACACATCAGTATGTATGATTTCCAATAAGTCACTTGCCCGTTCCATTGTCCCTGAAAACGGGGTCCTTGTCATCTTGCCCATGAGGCACGGCTCGCACGTGTCAAGTGATTCAAAATCAAGAGACTCCAAAAGTCCATCAGCATGGAGCTTCCTCATGCGTTTCACGCCGATATGACCCAGACGGCAGTGCCACAAGAAAGTGGTATTATCATTATCAACTCTACATCTTTTGGCATCAATGTTATGAACATGTGTATCATCACTATCGAGATTCAATAAGAATAAACCCCTAACTTCGGGTGCATGACCATAAAAGATATTACTCATATAAATAGAACAACCATTATTCTCTGATTTAAATGAGTAACCGTCTAGCAATAAACAAGATCCAGATATAATGTTCATGCTTAACGCAGGCACTAAATAACAATTATTCAGGTTCATAACTAATCCCGATGGTAATCGAAGAGCGAGCGTGCCGACGGCGATCACATCAACCTTGGAACCATTTCCCACGCGCATCGTCACTTCGTCCTTCGCCAGCCTCCGTTTATTCCGCAGTTCCTGTTTAGAGTTGCAAATGTGAGCAACCGAACCGGTATCAAATACCCAGGCACTACAACGAGAGTTGGTAAGGTACACATCAATAACATGTATATCACATATACCTTTGTTGTTGTTGGCCCCCTTCTTGTCCGTCAGATACTTGGGGCAGTTCCGCTTCCAGTGGCCGTTCCCCTTGCAATAGAAACACTCAGTCTCTGGCTTGGGCCCAGCCTTGGGTTTCTTCACTGGATTAGCAACTGCTTTGCCACCCTTCTTAGAGTTACCCTTCTTGCCTTTGCCATTCTTCTTGAAACTGGTGGTTTTATTGACCATCAACACTTGATACTCCTTTTGGATGTCTGCCTCAGCGACTTTCAGCATTGAAAACAGCTCGGCGATGGTTTTATACATCCCTTGCATGTTGTACTGCTGCACGAAGCTCTTGTAGCTTGGCGGGAGTGACTGGAGAATTCTGTCAATGATAGCCTCATCCGGGAACACAAGTCCCAGATCAGCTATGCGGGTATAGTACCTAGACATCTTCAGTAAGTGTTCACTGACAGACGAATTCTCCTCCATCTTGCAAGCAAAGAATTTATCGGTGGTCTCATACCTCTCGATCTTAGCATTCTTTTCAAAGATGAACTTCAACTCCTGGTACATCTCATATGCACCATGACGTTCAAAACGCCTTTGAAGTCCTCCTTCCAAGCCGTACAACATGGCACACTGCACTATCGAATAGTCATCCGAACGCGACTGCCAGGCGTTCAAAACGTCTGCAGTGGCTGTAGGAGCGGGGGGGTCACCTAGCGGTGCATTTAGGACATAAACCTTTTGGGCAGCTGTGAGGATGATCCTCAGATTGCGGAGCCAGTCCACAAAGTTGCTCCCATCATCTTTCAGTTTAGCTTTCTCTAGGAACGCATTAAAATTCAGGGGAGCTACTGCGCGAGCCATCTACAACAAAAGATTTGCAAAGGCATTTTAGACTATTGTTCATGATAAGTGAGTTACTACCTAATCAAATTATTTATAACTCCCACTCAAATTGACATCCCTCTGGTCATTCAAGCGTGACATGATCCAAATTCACCAACCCAAGTCCGATCATCACGTGAGATGAGGTGGTGTCAATGGTGAACATCTACATGTTGATCATATCTACTATATGACTCATGCTCGACCTTTCGGTCTTCCGTGTTCCGAGGCCATGTCTGTACATGCTAGGCTCGTCAAGTCTAACCCGAGTGTTCTGCATGTGCAAAACTGGCTTGCACCCGTTGTATGCAAACGTAGAGTCTATCACACCCGATCATCACGTGGTGCTTCGAAACGACGAACCTTCGCAACGGCGCACACTCGGGGGGAACACAATTTTATCTTGAAATTTTAGTGAGGGATCATCTTATAATGCTACCGTCGTCCTAAGCAAAATAAGATGCATAAAAGGATTAACATCACATGCAAATCATAAGTGACATGATATGGCCATCAACTCGTGCTTTTGATCTCCATCTCCAAAGCACCGGCATGATCTCCATCGTCACCGGCGCCACACCATGATCTCCATCATCATGATCTCCATCATCGTGTCGCCATCGGGGTTGTCGCGCGCCCATCATGCTCTTACTACTATTGCTACCGCTTAGCGATAAAGTAAAGCATTACAAAGCGCTTAATGATTGACACGCAGGTCATACAAAAATTAAAGACAACCCTATGGCTCCTGCCGGTTGCCGCATGCATCGACATGCAAGTCGATATTAACTATTACAACATGATCATCTCATACATCAAATATATCTCATCATGTCATTGGCCATATCATATCACATACATACCCTGCAAAAACAAGTTAGACGTCCTCTAATTTGTTGTTGCATGTTTTACGTGGCTGCTATGGGTATCTAGCAAGAACGCTTCTTACCTACGCAAAGCCACAACGGTGATATTCAAGTTGCTATTTAACCTTCTACAAGGACCGCCTTGTTCTATTCCGATTCAACTAAGATAGGAGAGACAGACACCCGCCAGCCATCTTATGCAACAAAAGTCACATGTCTGTCGATGGAACCGGTCTCATGTACGTGGACATGTAAAGTTGGTCCGGGCCGCTTCATCCCATAATACCGCTGAATCAAGAAAGACTAAGGAGGGCAGCAATTTAAACATCAACGCCCACAAACCCTTTTGTGTTCTACTCGAGAAAGCATCTACGCAAGATCCTAGCTCATGATGCCACTGTTGGGTAACGTTGCATGGGAAACAAAAAATTTTCCTACGTTCACCAAGATCAATCTAGGAGATGCTACTACGAGAGGAGAGTTGGATCCACGTACCCTTGTAGATCGCTAAGCGGAAGCGTTAAGAACGCGGTTGATGGAGTCGTACTCGCCGCGATTCAGATCGCCGAAGATCCTAGCACCGAAGCAACGGTGCCTCCGCGTTCTTCACACGTACGGCTCGGGGATGTCTCCTCCTTCTTGATCCAGCAAGGGGTGGAGGAGAGGTTGATGGAGAGACCGGCAGCACGACGGCGTGGTGGTGATGGTGGAGGAGGATTCCAGCAGGGCTTCGCCTAAGCACCGCGGGAAGACGAATATGTTGTGGGAGAGGAAGGGCAGCACCGAGGCACAAACGTGTGTTGGCTGCCCTCCCTCTGCCCCTCTATATATAGGGGGAATAGATAGGAGGGGGGCGCCCTAGGGTTTCCCCTAGGGGGGCCGGCGGCCAGGGCAGGGGGGGGCGGCGGCCAAGGGCTGCGCAGGCCCTAGGGTTTCCCCCCCCCCTAGGTGCCTTGCCCCCCAAGCCAGGGGGTGCGGCTGCCCTAGGAGGGGCCAGCCCCCCATGCGCCATAGGAGAGGGCCCAGGGGGGGCGCACAGCCCTATGAGGGCTGTGGTGTCCCCCCTTTGTGGCCCATTAGGCCCAGAACCACTTCCGGGACCCCCGAAACCCTTTTCGGTAATCCGCCGATTTCCCGATGCTCCCCGGAACACTTCCGGACTCCGAAACCTTTCATCCTATATATCAATCTTCGTCCCCGGACCATTCCGGAGACCCTCGTCACGTCCGGGATCTCATCCGGGACTCCGAACAACCTTCGGTAACCATGCATTGTTCTCACTAACAACCCTAGCGTCACCGAACCTTAAGTGTGTAGACCCTGCGGGTTCGGAAACCATGTAGACATGACCGAGACACTCCCAGGTCAATAACCAATAGCGGGATCTGGATACCCATATTGGTTCCCACATGTTTCTCGATGATCTCATCGGATGAACCACGATGTCAAGGATTCAGGCAATCCTGTATACAGCTCCCTTTGTCTCGTCGGTATGTTACTTGCCCGAGATTCGATCGTCGGTATCTCTATACCTAGTTCAATCTCGTTACCGGCAAGTCTCTTTACTCGTTACCGTAATACATAATCCCGTGACCAACTACTTAGTCACTTTGAGCTCATTGAGATGACGTATTACCGAGTGGGCCCGGAGATACCTCTCCGTCACACGGAGTGACAAATCCCAGTCTCGATCCATGTCAACTCAACAGACACCCTCGGAGATACCTGTAGAGTACCTTTATAGTCACCCAGTTACGTTGTGACGTTTGGCACACACAAAGCACTCCTACGGTGTCAGTGAGTTACATGACCTCATGGTCATATGAACTTATACTTGACATGCAGAAAACTATAGCGATAACTGACACGATCAAAAGCTATGTTTAACGTTTGGGTCTCGTCCATCACATCATTCTCCTAATGATGTGATCCCGTTATCAAATGACAACTCATGTCTATGACCTGGAAACCGCGGTCATCTTTGATCAACGAGCTAGTCCTGTAGAGGCTCACTAGGGACACAAAGTCTGTCTATTCATCCACACATGTATTTGAGTTTCCAATCAATACAGTTATAGCATGGATAATAAACGATTATCATGAACAAGGAAATATAATAATAACTCTTTTATTATTGCCTCTAGGGCATATTTCCAACACAGAGGCGGCTCAAACAGTTAAACTGGCTGTGGGGTTGTAAACCGGCGGAGACGAGCAAATTGTCCTCTGTGTTATAAACCGGTACAGGACGCGTGAACCGGCCGTCTGTATATAGAAAACACCAATAGGGCAGTGTAATGGTGCTCATAGGAATTAAAATATCCTGATAAAGTATATAGGAGAGATAACACCGGATTTTCTCGAAGAACAGATGGACCGGCCGACGCAGACGGGCTAGTTGTCCTTCTGGTGGTAAACCGGCGCGGTTGTGGAAGATGGTCACGACGTTGTAAACCGGTGCGGTCGCTAGAGATGGTCACAGTATTGTAAACCGGCGCAGGAGCCCGTTGAGTAACTGCGCCCACTTATGTCGAATGATGTTGGCACATCTCCATTTCCATGGTATATGCCACTTTGTAATGAATATTTTTGCTGCGAAACAATACCACAGACCAAAGTAATTGTTCGCAGAAAAAATTACTGTATACATATGAAGTAAATAGGATGGGTATCACCTGATTTGTTTAGACGACGGATGATCCGTTTGGGGCGACAGAGGCGTCTTACTACGGCTGCGAGTTGCAGCTGCGAATTTGATTCAGGACGAATGGGCGGGCGACGCATATAATACTTTCGAAAGAATTTCCTCCAAGCGCCGTCTTCTTCTTGTTTGATTTGCTTTCAATCATGCAAGGAGCAAAAAGTAGTGCTCCGTAGAATAATTGATTCTTGCTTTTCACATGGAAGTGGCAGCAACAACAACTAATATTCTCAGGTGTGTTCACTTTGGAAAAAATATTAGCGGTAGTGAGATATATTGCACTTGACAGCTCCGGCAGCGGCTGTGGACCAAGCAGGGACCGGGTCTTCGCGCAGCCGTGGCGGCAATTTTAGGCGACTCGGTGGCGTGTGACCACGAGGGTTGTGGCCGATTCAGAACACGACAGCGACGATTCGGAGTGGCGAAGGCCAGTCCGAGTAAGGGCGGCGAAGGTGAATCCAAGCGGATACAACTTGAAGGCGGAGACCGGGCCGGCTCGGAGCAGCGAGGCCGGGCCGTGGAGACCGATCGAGATGTGGCCGTGGGGGCGGAGCGAGGGTGCTCCGCGGGTCGATGGAGGGCCTTCGCGATGGCGGAGAGTTGGAGAGGCACGGCGCAGTACCATGGATTGGAGGCAGCCAAGCCGGCGCCACACAATTCACAGGCGAGGTTGCGGTCGGGGCGGCTCGAGGCCGGCTGTTCAGGGTCCGCTAGGCATCTCATCGCGAAGTGCGGCCGACTTTCACAGGCGAGCGCAGCAGTCAACCGAGACGGAAGCAACGGGCGGTTCAAAAAGCAAGGCCGGTGTGGCGGCTCAAAGGCACGTCCCTTAACGCGAGGACCGACGGCTTGGCAAGGGCCACGGCGACTTGAGGCGACGCAGAGGGTCGTCGTGGCAAAGCGGGGTCGGAGTGGCGAGTCGACCTCAGAGCAGATCACGGCAAGGTCGAGTTGGCGAAGGTGCAGCGGCTCAGATCACGGATGAGCGGGGCGGTTCCAAAGTACTGGTGAAGCGGCCGGTGATTCAGGCCGGAGTTGACTCGCGGAGGCGGATGCAGGCTGGTCCTGGTGACTTGGCGACGGCGGCGCAAGCCCACCGTAGGGATCATGGATGACGGACGAGGCCAGCCAGGCAGTTTGGAGGCGTACTGGCGACTTACGAGCAGAGACGGGATGACCCAGAGGCACGGGTCGGCTCTCCGTAAGCCGCTCGCCGGCCCCCTGCGAGGCGGAGGCAACGCGAAGCAACAAAGGCAGCAGCGACCCGGGTCGGATCCCAGGTGGGCGCACGGTTGATGAGTCCGAGTCCGACTCAATCTAGAGTCCAATATACTGTTTCGCTGGATCCCTCTTCTTTGGTATTCATGTGCTAAACCCCTGTAGTAATTTTTCCTTTCTGAACCTTCTGGTGGATTCCTTGTTCAATCCGTCTTCACATGACGGTCTCGGCGACTCCCTTAGTTTTCTCGCGGTGGGGTAGCGGAAAGTGATCCGGCCATGACGGATCGCCTGGTTACGTGTGACAGTGCAAACAAATGCAATCCGGCTCTTCTTCATCTAAAAAATTACGAGCTTCTCAATCCCCTGGAAATCCCTTCAAGAACTCATCACCACCATGCGCGAGCCCCACGGTGGGCGCCAACTGTCGTGGAATTGTCACGTCAGATGTCCGGTTTACGGACTTAGTGGTGAGGCCGCGCATCTATGTAGTAGCTTGAGAGGGGTTGAGCGGAATCGAGAGACGCGATGCAAGACACGGATTTAGACAGCTTCGGGCCCCGGGAAACATCATCCGGTAATAACCCTACATGTTGTTTGAGGCTAGGTCTCATTATGATCCTCGTGGTGTCGCCGGTAAATCGGCTCTTTGTGTCTAACCCTAGAAACTTGTCTAAACTTCTCCTCTAAAACTTGTAACTTCTAACCTCCCCTCTTTGGGGAGCCCTGCCCCTCCTTATATATGTTGAAGGGGCGGTTTACATGACTAGTCCTAGTAGGACTAGGATTGATCTATTACAAGGATTCCTAGTCTTTCTTCCATTGTAAGAGGATATTCCTTATGCTTTCTTCATAAACCGGCCCACTATTAATATGAACCGGCCTTCTGGGCCTTGGGCCTTGTCATCCATGATCCGCCTGCCGGGTTACCAATATTTTGCCAAGTGTAAACCGTCTTATGTAGAATGTCCAGTCCGGCCGGGTTATAATTCCAGCCGGTTCATACCGCGGGGTATATCCCCGACAATAATCGGGAAACATTTCCTTATTCCTCTAAGGATAATTTTGACCACTATCTAGTGATCCACTCCTGGATCACCTTTGTACCCTCTTGCCAGACATGTGGCAAGGCACACATCAGGTGCGGTACTCATCATGGCATACCGTATAGAGCCTATGACAAAAGCATAGGGGACGACCTTCGTCCTTCCTCTTTTATCTGCCGTGGTCAAGCTTTGAGTCTTACTCAACTTCACACCTTACACTCAGGTAAGAACTCCTTCTTTGACTGATCTATTTTGAACTCCTTCAAAATCATATCAAAGGTGTGTGTTCCTTTTGAAAGCATCATTAGGCATCTTGATCTATCTCCATCTATCTCCATAGATCTTGTTGCCCAATATGTAAGCAGCTTTATCCAGGTATTTCTTTGAAAAACTCCTTTCAAACATCCCTTTATGCTTTCCAGAAATTCTACATCATTTCGGATCAACAATATGTCATTCACATATACTTATCAGAAATGTTGTAGTGCTCCCACTCACTTTATTGTAAATACAAGTTTCTAACAAACTTTGTATACCCAAAAACTTTGATCACTCCATCAAAGCGTATATTCCGACTCCGAGATGCTTGCTCCAGTCCATGGAAGGATCGCTGGAGCTAGCATACCTTTTAGCATCCCTAGGATCGACAAAACCTTTCTGATTGTATCATATACAACCTTTCCTTAAGAAGACTGGTAAGGAAACTTGTTTTGTCATCCATCTGCAAGATTTCATAAATGCAGCTAATGCTAACATGATTCCGACGGACTTAAGCATCGCTACGGGTGAGAAAATCTCATCGTAGTCAACTCCTTGAACTTGTGAAAAACTCTTTGCCACAAGTCGAGCTTCATACACGGTGACATTACCGTCCACGTCCGTGTTCTTCCCAAAGATCCATTTATCTCAGTGGCTTGCCGGTCATCGGGCAAGTCCACCAAAGTCCGTACTTTGTTTTGATACATGGATCCTATCTCGGATTTCTTCGGCTTCTAACCATTTGTCGGAATATGGGCCCACCATCGCTTCTCCATAGTTTGTAGGTTCATTGTTGTCCAAAAACATGACATGTTAAGACAGGATCACCGTACAACTCAGGAGTAGTACATATCCTTGTCGACATACGAGGTTCGATAGCAACTTGATCCGAAACATCATGAGCACTATCAATAGTTTCCTCTTCAACAGTCGTAGGATCCACAGAAACATCTGTCTGTGCTGCACTACTCTCCAGTTGAAGTGAGGGTTCGACAACCTCATCAAGTTCTATCGTCCTCCCACTCAATTCTTTCGAGAGAAACTCCTTCTCGAGAAAGGACCCGTTCTTAGCGACAAACATTTTTGCCCTTGGATCTGAGATAGAAGGTATACCCAACTCTTACCTTTGGGTATTCTATGAAGATGTATTTGTCCGCTTTGGGTTCGAGCTTTTCCCGGATGAAGCCATAAGCTTCGCAGCCCCAAACATTGAGAAACGACAACTATGGTTTCTTGCCAAACCATAGTTCATACGGCGTCGTCTCAACGGACTTAGATGGTGCCCTGTCTAAAGTGAGTGCAACTGTCTCTAACGCACAACCTCAAAATAATAGCGGTAGATCGGTAAGATACATCATAGATCGTACCATATCTCATAAGGTTCAACCATGACGTCCGGACTCACCATCACGCTGTGGTGTTCCAGGTGGCTTCAACTGCGAAACAATTCCACAATGTCTTAAGTGATTGCCAAACTCACAACTCAGAAAATATCCCCATGATCAGATCGTAGGAACATGATCTTCTTGTTATGATGATTCTTAACTTTACTCTGAAATTGCTTGAACTTTTCAAACGTTTCAGACTTTTACTTCATTAAGTAAATATACCCATATCTACTCAAATCGTCAGTGAAGATGAGAAATAACGATATCCACTACACGCCTTAATTCTCATTGGATCACACACATCAGTATGTATGATTTCCAATAAGTCACTTGCCCATTTCATTGTACCTGAAAACGGGATCTCAGTCATCCTGCCCATGAGGCATGGCTCGCATGTGTCAAGCGATTCAAAATCAAGTGACTCCAAACATCCATCAGCATGGAGTTTTTTCATGCATTTTATGCCAAAATTACCTAAGCGGCAGTGCCACAAGAAAGTGGTACTATCATTATTAACTCTACATCTTTTGGCATTAATATTATCATCATGTGTATTATTATAATCGAGAATCAATAAACCATTGGGTGCATGACCATAAAGGTTTTATTCATGTAAACAGAATAACCATTATTCTCTAACTTAAATGAATAATCGTATTTCAATGAACATGATCTACTCATATTCATGCTCAACGTAGACACCTGATAACATTTATCTAGGTTCAACACTAATCCCGAAAATAGAGGGAGCTGCGATGGTGATCTTATCAACCTTGGAAACACTTCCAACACACATCGTCACCTCGCCCTTAGCTAGTCTCCGTTCAGTCCGTAGCTTTTGCTTCAAGTCACTAATAATAGCAACTGAACCGGTATCCAATACCCAGGTGCTACAAGGAGTACTAGTAAGGTACACATCAATAACACGTATATCAAATATACTTTGTTGAAGTTTCCAGCTATCATATCTACCATGTATTTGGGGTAGTTCCGCTACCATGTGACCGTTCCCCTTACAATAAAAGCACTTAGTCTCGAGGTTTGGGTTCAACCATGGGTTCCTTCATCTGAGCGACAACTGGTTTGCCATTCATGAAGTTTCCCTTCTATCCCTTGTCCTTTTGAAACCAGTGGTCTTGTTAAACCATCAACACTTGATGCTCCTTCTTGATTTCTACTTTTGCGGTCTTAAGAACCGCTAATAGTTCCGGGATCAACTCCATCCTTTGCATGTCATAGTTCATCACGAAGTTCTAGTAGCTTGGTGATAGTGTCTAGAGAATTCTGTCACCCACTATCTCACCTGGAAGATTAACTCCCACTTGGTTCAAGTGATTTTAGCACCCAGACATTCTGAGCACATGCTCACTACCTGAGCTATTCTCCTCCATCTTTTTGGCAAAAGAACTTGTCAGAGGTCTCATACCTCTCAACACGGGCATGAGCCTGAAATCCCAATGTCAGCTCTTAGAACATCTCATATGCTCTATGGCGTTCAAAACGTCATTGGAATCCCGATTCTAAGCCGTAAAGTATGGTGCACTAAACTATCAAGTAGTCATCAGGACGTGTCTGTAAGGTGTTCACAACATCCACAGACAACGTTGTAGGGGTTTGCACATCGAGCGGTGCATCAAAGACGTAAGCTTTCTGCGTAGCAGTGAGGACACTCCTCGGATACGGACCCAGTCCGCATCATTGCTTACAATATCTTTCAACTTAGTCTTTCTCTAGGATCGTATTAAACAGGGAGCTACAACGCAGTTATTGGTCTACTACATAATTTGCGAAGACAACTTAGACTATTGTTCATGACAATGAAGTTCATCTAATGAACTCCCACTCAGATAGACATCTCTCTAGTCATCTAAGTGATACATGATCCGAATCGACTAGGCCGTGTCCGATCATCACGTGAGACGGACTAGTCATCAACGGTGAACATCTACATGTGGATCATAACTTCTATACGACTCATGTTCGACCTTTCGGTCTTCGTGTTCCGAGGCCATGTCTGTACATGCTAGGCTCGTCAAGTCAACCCTAAGTGTATCGCGTGTGTAAATCTGGCTTACACCCGTTGTATGCGAACGTTAGAACCTATCACACCCGATCATCACGTGGTGCTTCGGAACAACGATCCTTAGCAATGGTGCACAGTTAGGGGGAACACAATTCTTGAAATTTCAGTGAGAGATCATCTTATTTACTACCGCCGTTCTAAGTAAACAAGATGCATAAACATGATAAACATCACATGCAATCAATTAAAGTGACATGATATGGCCAATATCATCTTGCTCCTTGGATCTCCATCTTCCGGGCACCATGATCATCTTTGTCACCGGCTCGACACCATGATCTCCATCATCGTGTCTTGAAGAAGTCGTCACGCCAACCATTACTTCTACTGCTATGGCTAACGTTTAGCAATAAAGTAAAGTAATTACATGGCGTTTTTCAGTGACATGCAGGTCATACAATAATTAAGACAACTCCTATGGCTCCTGCCGGTTGTCAAATTCATCGACATGCAAGTCGTGGTTCCCTATTACAAGAACATGATCAATCTCATACATCACATATATCATTCATCACATCTTCTTGGCCATACCATATCACATAGCACATGCTGCAAGAACAAGTTAGACGACCTCTAATTGTTGTTGCAAGTTTTACGTGGCTTCTATAGGTTTTCTAGCAAGAACGTTTCTTACCTACGCCAAAAACCACAACGTGATTTGTCAGTTTCTATTTACCCTTCATAAGGACCCTGTTCATCGAATCCGATCCGACTAAAGTAGGAGAGACAGACACCCGTCAGCCACCTTATGCATCTAGTGCATGTCTGTCGGTGGAACCAGTCTCACGTAAGCGTACGTGTAAAGTCGGTCCGGGCCGCTTCATCCCACAATACCGCCGAATCAAGACTAGACTAGTAACGGCAAGAAAATTGAGCAAACTCAAACGTCCACAACTGCTTTGTGTTCTACTCGTGCAAGATGCTACGCATAAGACCTAGCTCTGATACCACTATTGGGGAATGTAGCAGAATTCAAAAAATTTCTACGCTTTCACCAAGATCCATCTAAGGAGACATCTAGCAACGAGCATATGAGAGTGCATCTACATACCGTTTTGTAGATCGTGAGCGGAAGCTTTCAAAGAAGCGTGGATGAAGTAGTCGTACTCTTCTCGTTCTTCGTCACCGATGATCTAGCGCCAAACGGACAACACCTCCGTGTTCAACACACGTCCGGTACAGCAACGTCACCTCCTTCTTGATCCAGCAAGGGGGGAGGAGAGGTCGTCGGAGATCCAGCAGCACGATGGTGTGGTGATGGATGCAACGGGAATTCCTGCAGGGCTTCGCCGGCGCCCTGCGGAGGAGGAGGAAGGTGTGACGGGAGGAGGAGAGGTGCCGGAGACTTGGTTGCGGCTTCCCTCTCCCCCCCACATATATATAGGGGGCCAGGGGGTGCGCCAGCCCCTGCAGATCCCATCTGCAAAGGGGGCGGCGGCCTGGGGGGGGGGGGAACTTGCCCACCCAAGGCATAGGGGGCGCCTCCCTCCCCTAGGGTTTCAACCCTAGGCGCATGAGGGAGGGCCCAGTAGGGTGCGCCAGCCCACCAGGGGCTGGCCCCTTCCCCTTGCGGCCTAGGGGCCCCACCGGGATGGGTGGCCCCACCCGGTGGACCCCCGGGACCCCTCCGGTGGTCCCGGGACACTCCCGGTGACCCCTTGAGTTCACCCGATGGCCGAAACTAGACTTCCTATATATCATTCTTTACCTCCGGACCATTCTGGAACTCCTCGTCATGTCCTGGATCTCATCCGGGACTCCGAATAACTTTCGGGTTTCCACGTGCATGTATCTCTACGACCCTAGCGTCACCGAACCTTAAGTGTGTAGACCCTACGGGTTCGGGAGACACGTAGACATGACCGAGACCACTCTCCGGTCAATAACCAACAGCGGGATCTGGATACCCATGTTGGTTCCCACGTGTTCCTCGATGATCTTCATCGGATGAACCACTGTGTCAAGGATTCACTCAATCCCGTAGTTGTTTCCTTTGTCCGTCGGTACGGTACTTGCCCGAGATTCGATCGTCGGTATTCCCAATACCTTGTTCAATCTCGTCATGGCAAGTCTCTTTACTCGATCCGTAATCCATCGTCCCGTGACTAACTCCTTAGTCACCTTGAGCTCATTATGATGATCTCTAACCGAGCGGGCCAGAGGTACCTCTCCGTCACAGGGAGTGACAATATCCGAGTCTCGGTTCGTACCAACTCAACAGACACTTTTGGAGATACCCGATGCATACCTTTATAGCCACCTAGTTACGTTGTGACGTTTGGCACACCCAAAGTATTCCTACGGCATCAGGGAGTTGTACAACCTCATGGTCTAAGGAATAAATACATGACACCGAAAAGCTTATGCATTACGAACTATACGATCTCGTGCTATGCTCAGGATTGGGTCTAGTGCATCACATCATTCCCCTAATGATGTGATCCCGTTATCACTGACATCCTATGTCGATGGTCAGGAAACCGTGACCATCTGCTGATCAACGAGCTGGTAACTAGAGACCTACCAGGGACTCAATGTGGTCTATATATTCACACATGTATCGCTGTTTCCGTACAATACAGTTCAAGCATGAATAACAAACGATTATCATGAACAAGGAAATATAATAATAATACTTTTATCATTGCCTCTAGGGCATATTTCCAACAAACAATACTCATTCACTGGCATAATTCTTATCATATTGATAAAGGGTTGGGCAGTCCGCGAGAATTCCTTGGGGGTCCCATTGGTTCTCAAAATAAATTAGGTAGCGCGACTCATACTGTCTTTCAGCTATAAAAGCGGCGAAGTAGGTTTGCGTTCCATGGGCACTCCGACTCCTTGCCTGAGTCGTCTCTTTTGCGTGCTCTTGGCTTCTGGCCATCAATGAGGTAGTAGGCATCGTTGCCTAGTACCTTGCTGACGATGAACGGTCCTTCCCAAGTAGCCGAGAGCTTGTGCTGGCCGGCTATTCTCTGGATCAGCCGGAGCACAAGCTCCCCCTCGCGGAAGGAGCGTGGCTTGACTCGCCGGCTGTGATAGCGGCAGAGACCCTGCTGGTAGATGGTGGAGCGGCTGAGTGCTACCAGCCGGGCCTCCTCTAGCGGGTCTACGCCGTCTTCGCGTGCTTCTTTGGCTTCAGCTTCCGTATACATGGTGACACGAGGCGAGTCAAACTCAACATCCATTGGGATGACGGCCTCGGCCCCATACACGAAGAAGAAAGGAGTGAAGCCGGTGGATTTGTTCGGAGTGGTTCTGAGGCTCCACTGGACAGACGACAATTCTTCGATCCAGCAGCCGGCTGATCCCTCCAAAGGTTCGACCAGCCGGGGCTTGATGCCAGACAGGACAGTGCTAACCACCCGGCTGGTGGCGGCTATGTAAAGGAACATGGGTTCCTTGTTTGCTGGCGCCGCCAGGACAGGCGGGGTGGACATCAGTCTCTTGAGCTGCTGGAAAGCTTCGTCTGCCTGGTAGTTCCACTCGAAGCACGTGGTCTTCTTCATCAGTTGGTACAGGGGGAGTACCTTTTCTCCCAGCCGGCCGATGAAACGGCTGAGAGATGCCAGGCACCCCGTGAATCTCTGGACATGCCGCACACGGGTCGGCCGTTCCATTCTCTCAATGGCCTTGATCTTCGCAGGGTTGCACTTGATGCCGCGTTTGGATACCAGGAAGCCAAGGAGTTGGCTGGCTAGAACCCCGAAGACGCATTTCTCCGGGTTTAGCTTAATCCGAAAACGGTGCAAATTCTCGAATGTCTCTTGGAGATCCTCCAAAAGGGTTCCTCTCTTCTCCATCTTCACCACGATATCATCCACGTAAATGTGGGCGTTTTAGCCAAGTTGCTCGAGGAGACACTTCTGCATGCAACGCTGAAAGGTGGCGCCGGTGTTTCTTAAGCCGAACGTCATGGTCAGGTAGCAGAAGGCCCCAAATGGCATGAGGAAGGCGGTCTTCAGGCGATCAGCTGGATCAAGCTTGATTTGGTGGTACCCAGAATAAGCATCAAGGAAAGACAACAGCTCGCATCCGGTTGTGGAGTCGATCACTTGATCAATTCGCGGCAGAGCAAATGGATCTTTAGGGCAAGCTTTGTTGAGGCTGGTGTAATCAATGCACATGCGCCATTCGTTGTTCTTCTTCAGCACTAGGACTGGATTCGTAAGCCACTCGGGGTAAAAGACTTCCATGATGAAGCCAGCTGCTAGCAGGCGGGCAACTTCTTCCCCAACGACTTTTCTCTTCTCTTCTGACAGGCGGCGTAGCGGCTGTCTGACAGGCTTTGCATCTTCTCTCACGTGGAGTTTAGGCTCGATGAAATCCGTCGGGACACCCGGCATGTCTTTGGGGGACCATGCAAAGATGTCCCGATTCTCACGGTGGAAATCGACGAGCTCGCTTTCCTATTTGTTGTCTAGGTTTGACCCTATGACAGCAAATCGCTCCGGGTGAGATGGGTCCAAGTTAATCTTCTTTGTCTCCTTGGCTGGCTGGAACGAGCCTTGCGGCTCCGCCTCCCTGGGATCGGCTGGTATGGCCGGCTGCTCCCCAGCCATTGCCACCAGCCATTCCAGGCAGTGCTTTTCCTCAGCTACGACAAGGGACTCTGCCAGGCGGCTGCTCACTGTTGCGCATGCGATGGACTTCTTGTAGTCCCCGGTTATGGTCATTATTCCTTTGGGGCCCGACATCTTCATCTTGAGGTAGGCATAATGGGGTACTGCCATGAACTTTGCAAGAGCTGTCCGGTCCAAGATCACGTGATAGGGACTTTCCAGGTTCACCACTTAAAACCAGACCGACTCCCTCCGGAAATGCATCTTGTCACCAAACAGGACATCGACCCTGGCCTTGCCGATTGGTGAGCAAGAGAGGCCTCACACAATGCCATGGAACACGGTCCTGGTAGGCTGAAGTTCCTTTTCTTTGATGCCCAACTTCTCCATGGTGTCACGGTACATGATGGTGATGTTGCTGCCGCCGTCTACCAGTACCCGGGAGAAATGACAGGCCCGCCTGTCGGTGGAGAGAGTCGCGTCCAGGACCAAGGCATAGGCCCCTGGCGACGGCATGACAGCCGGGTGATCCTCTCGGCTCCAGCTGACAGGCCTTTCAGACCAATGCATAAATTCTGGGTCCTTGACGGCAACAGTGTTGACTTCTCTGTGCTATTGGCACCGGATGTGCCTATCGTCCGTCTGGCTGGTGAAGACAACATAGGCTGGAGTTTCTTCTGGGAAATCGTCCTGGACCTAGCCGCCAGGGCGGGCAGCCGGCAGATTAGGAGGCAGGGCCGGCTGCCCAGCAGGCGGCGGTGGCAGAGCTTCTCCCCTCGCAATTCTTGTGATCCAATGACACTTTCGCGTCGTGTGGTTGGAAGTCTTCGCGCCACAGTGGAACTTGCAGGGGGTGTCCAGAGCTTGGTCAAAGGAGAAAGCTGGCTGCCAGATTGGTTTGCCGCCCTTCTGGCACTTGGGTCCTGCTTGAGCTTCTGGCTGCTGGCCGTTGACTGCTGCTACTGGCCGGCTGTTGGCAGCCGGCGCGTGGGTCTTGCATTTCTGGTCATTTGTCTGCTGGCGCCGGCTGGACTCTCCAGCCGGCGTCTTGGAAGTTGGGGGAGTCATCTTGCCAGAAGCATCCACTTGTAGCTCGGTCTTCAAGGAGGAGTCAGCGGTGGCATACTTGTCTGCTATGCTCAGCAGTTCATCCAACGTGGCCGGCTCGTCACAAAGGAGCCTGTGCTTGAGTAAGGTGCCTTCTCTGCACCCGGCCGTGAAATACTCGATGGCTTGTACCTCATGCACTCTTTCACAAGAGTTTCGCAGCTCTGCCCAACGCGTTAGGTAATCGCGGGCCGACTCGTCTGGGCTTTGGACACATAGGAAGAGCTGACGCGCCATGGGAGGACGCTTGTAGGTGCTGGTGAAGTTGCGAGTGAAGGCGTCGGTGAAGTCCAGCTAGCCGTTTATGCTATTGGGTTTGAGGCTGTTCAACCAGGTCCGAGCCGTGCCCTGGAGCATAAGGGGCACGTACTTCACCGCAACGCATCTGTTGCCGGTAGCTATGCTGACGGCTGTGGAGTAGTCCACCAGCCAGTCCTCTGATTTCACTGATCCGTTGTACTTGGGGGTATCTCTGGGGAGCGAGAAGCCCTTGGGAAAAGGGTCATTGCTGATGCGAGGGCCAAAGCAAGCCGGACCGAGGTCGCCTTCTTCTTCGACCGCCTGAGACCGAGACAGACGGTCCAGGCGGTGGCGGGCATCGTTCTCCCCAACCCCCTTGCGGCGGCCCAAACGGCCCGCCAGAGAGGGGTGGTCAACAGGCGTAGGAGACATGCGCCTCTCCCGCCTGGGAGGAGACGGATGTTCCCCTCACCTTTTTATGGCCCTTGGGCGGCCGTCTTCGTCGCGCTCGATGGTGACGCAAGTCTGCCGGCTGCGGCTGGCAGCCGACTCTGAGTCTCGCCGGTTGGGGGCGCCGACTGTTGGAGCGAGAGAGGTGGCTCCCTGCTCCCGCCGAAAGGGGCAGTTGTCTGTGTGCGCGCCGGCCTCTGATACCCGGCGACGGGCCTCCTGCTGCGCGGCAGCAGCGTCGAGGAGCTGGCGGGCGCGCCGAGTCATGCAATGAAGCTCGTCTCCCTCCAGGTGGCCCATCTCATCGACTGCCGCCTGGGCAGCCCTTAGGTTCTCCGACGGAGTGAGGTACACAGCCGCGGGGCCCCCAGCATGTCTGCTAGCAGCCCGCCGCGTTCGCGGACGGCGCCGGCTCGGCTAGGCTCGCCAGCAGCTGGCGTGCCACAAATGGCACGGTCCATCTCGCGCCGGTAAGCTTCGGTGAGGCGTCAGGAGGCAGCCAGTTTGTTGGCGCTATCAAGGAGCGAAACGCGGAGCGCCTCCAACGCCTCGCCTTCTGCCCCCGCCACAACAGGAGCGGCGAGGTGCTGCAGAGCGGCCTCGAGCGGGTCTTGGCCCGCCCTGCTAGATGGTTCGCCGTGGTCGATGACGAGCACCTCTGTGACCGTGCTGATGGTGTTGCCGATCAGAAGAGCGGGGAGGGGGTCGTTGATAATCACCACGTGCTCAGGGAAGGATTCGACGGGCTCTGTGCCGAGGTCGACGATCATGTCTACTGGTGGGTCAGAAGAGCCTACTGACTCCACGTCAGAGGCGCACTCGTCGACTATGTGGAGCTTGTCGAGGAGCTCGACGAGGCAGCTCTCCGGCATCACTAGCTCGGCCGCCGGAGAGGGCTCGTCGTGGATGTTGACGCCGCCGAGAAGGTCGGCGAGCCCGCTCGCGACGCATGCGGCCTCGGCGCTGCGAAGCATCGCGGTTTCCATGCCGGTAGGCATGCCGGGGTGGCTACTCTCGCCAGGGAGGAACATAGTTCCCGTCCAGAACATGTCTCCGGACGACGGTGCACCTAGCCCCACGGCGGGCGCCAAATGTCGGGGTTTTGGAGCGACATATGCCAACGGATGGCTTATCATGCATGGGGTCAAAAGAACGTCGCCGGGCTCAGGAAGCGGGATGAGGCGAAACTTAGGACGCCTACGGATCTTACCCAGGTTTGGGGCTCTCCGAGGAGATAACACCCCTAGTCCTGCTCTGCGGGGGCTCCGCGTCATGACTGAGATCACTACGGCAGCTACAAGGTTGCTCCTCGAGCTGTGTGGTCTAGAGGAGGAAGACGAGCAGGGCTAGCTCACTTCCTCGCTTTAGGAATCGGGGGCGATAGCTAGGGTTTCTTTCTCCCCCTCTCTATCTTCTTCCTAGGGTTCAATCTTCCAACCTTCTAACCCCTCCTCATGGAGGACCCTGGGGGGTTTATATAGGCCTACCCCCCAGGGGTACAATGGTAATCTCGATAGTGTGGCTCCCAGCCGTCAGTGGTTTCCGGCGCCGGCCTTGCCGCCTGCTTGCTGGGGCCCGCCACCTGCGGGCCCATGTGATTGTCTTTCACTGTAGACGTGCCTCTTCTGACGACAGCCTCATGAGGAGGGAAGTGGCTACAGTGCCGGCGTCTCCTGCCGTACACTGCCGCCACGCCCTATCTTGTCATGTTGATGAGGTTCACACTTCCAGGGCGGGATTCGCCGCCTGCTACTAGGCGGCCGTCTCCCCTGGCCGTCTGCCAGGGGCGGCTTGTTTATGAGCTACTCGCTGGCTAATGGGGCCAGCCTCCTGCTGGCCCTGCGGTCTGTGAGTAGTGGGATCGTGGCCTCCTCTGCCCGATGCTTGGTCACGAGCAGCGTGGCTACAGTGACCCGCCGCTTAGGAGATATTCATAAGGTACACGTTCACTGTAGCCACACCCTTATAGAATCTTTAAGGACATGTTCATCTGTAGCCACATCTCTGCTGCGTGGGGGTCCCCAGCACGTGTCCCGAGGGAGGGACGTGGGACCGTCTTCTAGCTGTTGGTGTTGATGCCGCCGCCTATTGGGTCCCTGCCGCCTTCTGGCAGCCGGCTCCTAGGGCAAGCTTCCCTAGGAAGCGGCCCGATGAGCAGACGGCCGGGGCGAAGCTAGCAGCTATAATTTGTCTTGAAATACCGAGGGTGGTCACTGAGGGTACCCATGGTAAATATTTCCGACACTTCCGTACAATGCTTCGAACGGTGCCATCTTCAAACTGGCCTGGTAACTATTGTTGTAGGAAAACTCAGCGTAGGGCAAATTATCATCCCAACTAGATCCATAATATAGCGCACATGCTCTCAACATGTCCTCCAGAGTCTGATCGACTCTCTCGGTCTGTCCATCGGTCTATAGATGAAAAGTTGTGCTGAATTCCAGCCTCGTTCCCAAAGTTTGGTGTAGCTGATGCCAAAACTTTGAGGTGAACTGTGTTCCTCTATCTGATACAATGGTCGTCGAAACTTCATGCAGACATATGATCCTGGTCATGTATATCTCGGCCAACTTCGCACTGGTGTATGTGGTCTTCACGGGGATAAAATGGGCTACCTTGGTCAATGGTCCACTACTACCCAGATTGAGTCATATCCTGATTTGGTCCTGGGCAAACCAGTGATAAAGTCCATGCCAAGCTTCTCCCACTTCCATTCGGGTATTGGCATAGGTTGTAGCAATCTTTCTGGCTTCTGATGCTCTGCATTGACTCTCTCACATACATCACATATGGCTACATACTCGGCAATATCCTTCTTCATTCCCATCCACCAGAAACGTTCCTTCAAATCCAAATACATCTTGGTGTTTCCGGGGTGTATCGAGTATGGCGAATCATGTGCTTCCTGCAGTATCAACTTCCTGATCTCCGAGTTGTTGGGCACATAGATTCGATCCTCAAACCACAAAGTGTCATGCTCATCCTCACGAAATCCTTTGGCTTTTCCTTCACTCATCCTCTCCTTTATCTCAGCAATCTCTTTGTCCTCCTTCTGGGCTTCACGTATCTTCCCAGCAATGTCGACTGAACCTTCAACGTTGCAACGAAACCTCTAGGAACTATCTCCAAAGGAAGCTCCCTGAGATCTTCTGCTATCTCCTGGGGCAATCCCCCTTTTACTAAGGTATTTGCATAACTCTTCCGGCTTAGAGCGTCTGCAACGACATTGGCCTTTCTTGGGTGATAGTGCAGCTTCATATCATAATCCTTTATAAGCTCCAACCATCTCCTCTATCTGAGGTTCAGCTCCTTCTGATTGATATTGTACTTCAAACTCTTGTGATCCGTATATACATCGCAACGATTTCCAAATGTCTCCAGGTTTTCAGTGCGTGCACTACAGCTGCTAACTCCAGATCGTGCGTCGCGTAATTCAACTCGTGCGGTCCTAGTTGACGGGATGCATAGGAAACAACTCTTCCATCCTGCATAAGTACTCCTCCAAGTCCTAAGTGTGAAGCATCGCAGTACACTTGGAAATCCTTGCGTATATCAGGCAATATCAGCACTGGGGCTGTCGTCAACCGTTTCTTCAACTCCTGGAAACTTTCTTCACAATCTTCCGTCCAATCGAACTTTGTCTCCTTCTTCAACAATATCGTCATTGGCTTGGCAATCTTGGAGAAATTTTCTATGAATCTCCGGTAGTATCCCGCAAGTCCAAGAAAATTGCGGATCTCTCCAACTGAGGTGGGTGCCAACCATTCAGTGACTGCCTGCACTTTAACGGGGTCCACTGCTATACCTTCTCCTGATATAACATGTCCTAGGAATCCAACTTCCTTCAACCAAAACTCGCATTTGCTAAACTTGGCTTACAACTGATGTTCTCTGAGCTTCAACAGTACCAAACGCAAATGCTCCGCGTGTTCCTCCTCATTCTTCGCGTACACCAAAATATCATCAATGAACACCACAACAAACTTATCCAAGAATTCCATGAACACCTTGTTCATCATACTCATGAAGTAGGCAGGGGCGTTAGTCAATCCAAATGACATAAATGTATACTCATATAGCCCGTACCTTGTGGTGAAGGTTGTCTTAGGTATATCCTTCTCTCGGATCTTCAACTGGTGGTATCCAGATCGTAGGTCAATCTTAGAGAATACTTTCGCTCCCTGGAGTTGGTCGAACAAATCATTGATCATCGGCAGCGGGTACTTATTCTTAATAGTCACTTCATTCAGTGCTCGATAATCAACGACCATTCTTAAAGATCCATCCTTCTTCTCGACTAAAAGCACTGGGGCTCCCCAAGGTGATGAACTCCGGCGAATAAATCCATTCTCCAATAACTCCTTAATCTACTTCTTGATCTCCTCCAGATCATTCGCTAGCTGGCATCCGATATGGTCTCTTCGATATAGGTCCGGTGCCAGGCAACAGCTCAATCAAAAACTCAATATCCCTATCCGGTGGCATGCCCGGTAACTCTTCTGGAAACACATCCGGATAATCCTTTACTACAGGCACTTCCTCCTGAACAACTCCCGTGAGAGAATGTACTTGTCTCCTTCTAGGCGAATGCCTAGATACATACTTGACCCTTTTTTTCCTCCGGGGTGGTAAGCAAAATAGACTTGCTGGCACAATCGATGTTCCCTCCATACATCAATAGCCAATCCATACCTAATATCACATCCAATCCTTGTGACTCCAAAACTATTAGGTCTGAGGGGAAAACATGGCGTCCTATGATTAATGGCGTCTGAAAACATCCTTGGTGTGCGATATACTCTGCTCCGGGTGAACTTACTAGCATGGGGGTCTTAAGAATTTGGGTGGCCATCCTATGTCTATTTACGAATCCCCTTTGTCAGGGATATGACTAGCAGGTATAAACCGGCTATTGTAAACCGGCTTAGTTATATTGTACTTAGTTGTGATCTTTTAGTAGAAACTACGGCCCATGAGATTTCGAGGCCCATGTATAGAAGTGTGGTTTGTAAACCGCCAAAGAGATGTAATTTGAGAGATAAGAAAGAAAAGACAGAGACCGAGGCGGACACCGATATGAGCCGGCCTCGGGACTCTGTAAACCGGACCAGGCGTTACCTCTATATAAAGGGACGACCTGGACGGTTCAGGACAAGCAACAATCAACCCGTCGAGGCACAGGCAAAGCGAATCCGCTCCCTGTAATCCGACGCCCAAGCAATACCAAACCAACTAGACGTAGGCTTTTACCTTCTCGAAAGGGGCCGAACTAGTATAAAACCCTCTGTGTCTTTTGCGTGCCATGAACCCTTTCAGGTTAACCCGTGCGATGGTTCCATCATCAAGTCCGCTAAACCGGACATCTGCCGTGCTATTTCCACGACAGTTGGCGCCCACCGTGGGGCCTGCGCACGATGGTTTCGAGTTCTTGAAAGGCGGCTTCGAAGGGCTAAAGGGTTACGCAGTCGGCCAGATGACCAAGAGTCGTCGCGGCCGGATCTACATCGACGACGTGGGTTGGGGACCGGAGGCCGATTCGATCGAATACGGGTACCGGGTCCCCTTCGGCAGCATCCAAGTCTTCATCGGCAAAATTGATGAACCGGGACCTGAGCCGGACATCTTCCCCAACATCGTCGAGCCGGCTCAGCGTGCGAGATCGGCCCGGATTCAGCCCGCCATGAAGCGCGTGTTCGTTGGAGCAATCCACGGAGGACGAGCCGAGGACGGATCGGAATCTGATGGTGCAACAATCTTCTACTCAGATGACGAATCTTCATCCGGGGAAACTGAATCTCTGTATCAGTTGCGGGACGGCCGGTCTGAGGGCGAGTCCGATGGAAACAGTATTCCGGGCCCCTTTGACCCGCCAAACCGGGTGGCGGTCTTCGTGGCCGGTTCACAACCCCCGATGAACGGAACGACAGCGGAAGCTGGTGCAGGGGGAAGCAGTTCAAATCCCTCCCTTACTGAAGTTCTATCCACCTTGATCGAGGAGTTCACAGCTAAAGCGGTGGAAGACGTAGCTCCAGCAGACAAGGCGCATCATGATGCAGAGCTTCTTCAGTTGAAAGGCCGGATCGATCAGTTAAAAGAGGACCTAAAGGCAGAAAGAGAAATGATAGCAACAAGGCAAGCAGAATTGGATGATCAAGCCTTTTATCTAAGGATGGAGCAGGCTTCTGTGGAAGGATTAAGGGGGCGAAAGTATCGGTCCCGCATACCGCCGGTTTACGAATCCACGAATCTGTTCAGGACACCTGGGGCTGGGGCCAGTAATCATCCGGCCTTAAACCGGAGAACGCCCCCGGCCCGGGAAGAGCCGGTTCAACAGCCCACTGCAGAGCAGGAGCGTCGGATTGCATCGGCACCTTATGTTCCTATCCCTCAAGGGCACTATTCAAACCCTTTGGATAACATTGCTGCAGCGGCGGCACGGTTGGCCGCTTTACCTACGGAGGAAACGTCCCCGGTGGCGATAGAGGCGCGCAGGGTCCAGAAGCTACTTAATATTGCATTAATGCAGCAGCAAGCGTACTCTCATAGCAGGGAAAGGTTACATTCAACACCACGTCCCAACCGAAGTTATTCTAGGCATTGGGAGGAGCTAGAAGTATCTAGCAGTGAGCGCAGGAGACATCAGCGCAGGCAGGATAATCCGGCAAGGGCAGAGATGCCAGCCCCAGACATAAACCGGGCCAGATCAGAGGCCAGGGAGGAAATTCGTCAACCAACGCCGGTTCACACAGCTACTGCGGGAACAGGAGCTACAGCGAGTTCCTTCGGGGTACAATGTCTTGTCCCCGCTCTGCGGAGTGTTAAGTTGCCCAAGGATTTCAAAGGGCCCCGCAAGGTACCTAATTACACAGCCGATTTACCGCCGGAAGCTTGGGTGGAAAGTTATGAGATGGCCATGGAGATGCTGGACGTGAATGAATCGGCTTGTGCCAAATATTTTACTATGATGCTTGAGGGCACGGCCCGGACCTGGTTGAAGGCCTTACCCCCGAATTCTATTGGGTCATGGGGGGAACTGCGCAGCCAGTTCATCAAAAACTTCAAAGATACGTGCAAACAGCCGATGTCGGTGATAGACCTAGCGGCTTGCGTGCAAGGAGAGCAGGAGTCTACAGCAGCTTGGGTGAGAAGGGTAGCAAAGATCTTACACTCTTCGAATGGTATTAATCCTAGTACGGCGATAGTGATGTTGGAAAACAATTGCCGGTTTGAGTCTTTAAAATTAAAACTCGGACGGCTTAAAAGGGACTGCAATGACATGGGCACTTTAATGAGTGCCCTGGTGAAATACGGAGACTCGGATAACACAAAGTATCCAGAAGCGGAAGGAGATAAAGCGGGGAAGGCCAGCAAGTCTGGTAAACCGGCGCCGGTTAATCCGGTTGCTTCAAGCTCTTTGGGCAAACGGAAGGCAGAAGGTGGTTCTGATTTCGTGGCTAATACTCAAGTTCAAGGCGGTTTTCAGGGTAATCCGGAGGATTCTGCTCTCCAAACCGGCGGAGGAGCTCCGGGCTGGGAGCAGGAGTTGGATCGACCCTGTCCAAAGCATAGCGGAAGGGGGAGGATAGCAAGGCATACTATGAGAGAATGCATACCCCTTATGAAGGCAGTGAACGGCCGTTTTAATCCTCCTAGCCGACCCCCACACGGCGGTTCAGGGTCCGGATTTTACGGTTCGGGTCATCAGGGGAACGGTTCCGGATCAGGATATAGGGGCAACAACGGTGGTTATCAACCCCGGCCAGGCGGCCAAAATAATCAAGGGAATTATAATGGTCAGGGGAATCGATCACATCATCAAGGTGGTTACAATGGTCAGAATAGTAAGCAGCAGGGCCAAGGAAGTTATCAAAATCAGGGAAGTCAGCAGCAGCAGCGTCAGCAACAGCAGCCACAATCCGGATATCAGAGTAATCCGAAGGAATTAAGTAGTGGGCAGTATCATGTCTTCACCACAAGTCTGTGTAAACGAGACCAGAAGGTGTTAAAGCGGGCTGTTAATGCAGTGGAACCGGCGACACCGCAATTTCTTCGATGGTCGGAGCAGCCTATTGTATGGAGTAGAGAAGACCACCCAATGCGGGTTGATAATCCGGGCCATTTAGCCTTGGTAGTAGCACCTCAAGTGGGGGGCTATAAATTCACTAAAGTTCTCATGGATGGTGGAAGCAGTATCAATATCTTATACTATGAGACCTTCCGTCGTATGGGTTTGACAGATAAACAGTTGAGGTCATCGAACACGGTGTTTCATAGAGTGGTCCCGGGTAAGTCAGCTTATCCGGTTGGTAAGATTGATTTAGAAGTTACCTTTGGAAATGAGCATGGTTCCAGATCAGAAATGATCACTTTTGAAGTTGTCAAAATTAAAAGTCCGTATCATGCTCTGTTTGGAAGGACGGTTTATGCTAAGTTTATGGCTAGGCCATGTTATGTTTATTTACAGCTTAGGATGCCGGGTCATAAGGGCACGATCACGGTTCATGGCAGTCACAAGATAGCGGTGGAATGCGAGGAAGGTGATGCAGCTTATGCAGAAGCGGTGTCTGCCACGGAAGAGTTAAAATTTTATAAAGATAATGTTGATCCGGTAGATATGACTCCGCTGAAGAAACCAACTACCGAGCATGATCAGGCGTTGAAATTCAAGTCAGCGGAAGAGACTAAGCAGGTTGATTTTGTGCCTGGAGACTCATCTAAACAGTTCACCATCAGCGCTAACCTTGATCCCAAATAGGAAGGCGCGCTCATCGAGTTCATCCGTGAGAACCGGGATATCTTTGCATGGAAACCTTCTGACATGCCAGGTATACCGAGGGAACTCGCTGAGCACAAGTTGAACATTGATCCGAAGTTTAAACCGGTAAAACAGTATCTGCGCCGCTTCAATGAAGAGAGGCGCAAGGCTATAGGAGAGGAAGTGGCCAGACTTTTGGCAGCAGGGTTCATAGTGGAAGTTTTTCATCCGGAATGGTTGGCTAATCCAGTGCTGGTTTTAAAGAAGAATGGGAAGTGGAGGATGTGCGTGGATTACACAGACCTCAATAAAGCTTGCCCAACTGATCCTTTTGCTTTACCTCGCATTGATCAGATTATCGATGCCACAGCGGGGTGTGAGCGACTGAGTTTTCTGGATGCATATTCAGGGTATCACCAGATCAAAATGGCAGTGGAAGATCAAGAGAAGACAACTTTCATAACTCCTTTTGGTGCTTTTTGCTATGTATCTATGCCCTTTGGGCTCAAGTGTGCACAGGCAACTTATCAGCGTTGCGTTCAGAATTGTTTGAAAGGGCAGATAGGGAGGAACGTGCATGCTTATGTGGATGACATTGTGGTCAAATCAAAGGAAGAAAGAACAATGATAGAGGACCTCAAAGAAACCTTTGATAATCTTCGAGCTTACAGGATGATGCTTAATCCGGAAAAATGTGCTTTTGGTGTTCCGGCTGGTAAGCTTCTGGGATTCTTGGTCTCGAACAGGGGAATAGAAGCCAACCCAGAGAAGATCAAGGCCATCACATCATTGACAAAACCGGTTTGCATCAATGATGTTCAGCGCATAGCTGGCCGGATCACGGCGCTAAGCCGGTTCATCAGTCGCTTGGGAAAGAAGGCGATCCCGCTTTATCAAATGTTGAGGAAAACGGACCGGTTCATTTGGAGTGAGGAGGCAAATACAGCATTTGAGAATCTGAAACGGCAATTAGCAAAACCACCGGTTTTAGCTGCTCCCATTGATAAGGAGCCTTTGCTGTTATACGTTGCTGCAAACACACGGGCAGTCAGCGTTGCGATTGTGGTTGAGCGCAAGGAAGCAGGGAAGGAACATCCGGTTCAGAGGTACCCGCATTGGCAGAAGTTGGTCTACGGGGTGTTCATGGCAAACCGGAAATTGAAGCACTATTTCCAAGGGCATCCAATAACTGTGGTTAGTTCAGCTCCGTTGGGAGACATAATCCAGAACAGGGAAGCTACACGCAGGGTAGCCAAGTGGGCCATTGAGCTCAGCCCGCATGAGTTGAAGTATGTACCGCGTACTGCTATAAAATCTCAGGCATTGGTAGACTTCATCAATGACTGGACAGAGTTACAGACTCCCGAGGAAAAGCCGGATCTTACTTATTGGACGATTCACTTTGACGGTTCAAAACAGTTGGAAGGTTCGGGGGATGGAGTTGTCTTAACTTCCCCCAGAGGTGATAAATTTTGCTATGTCCTCCGTTTATTATTTCCTTGTACTAATAATGCAGCAGAATATGAAGCATTACTTCATGGTTTGCGACTGGCAAAGGAGATGAATTTGAGCCGGGTTAAGTGCCTGGGTGATTCAGATCTGGTGGCACAGCAAGTTTCTGGCAAGTGGGATTCCAGAGATCCCCTAATGGCGGCTTATCGGCGAGAAGTTGAAGCAGTGGCAGGACACTTTAAAGGATATCAAGTGGATCACATAGACCGGCGGAGAAACGAAGCGGCTGATGCTCCGAGTCGGCTGGGGTCGCAGCGTAAACCGGTACCACCGAACACCTTTTTGGATGAATTGCACAGTCCTTCGGTTCAAGTACTTTCGGAGGACGACCTAGCTGTTCCGGACCCAGAGGCACAGTTAGTTGCAGCACTCCATGTTATTCCGGATTGGACGTTACCCTATTTGGCGTACTTAAGCCGAGGAGAGTTACCGGAGGACGAAGAGGAAGCACGACAGATAATCCGGCGTTCTAAGTCCATGACAATTGCAAACGGAGAACTCCACCATCGAAGTACTTCTGGTGTATTTCAACGATGTGTTTCAGCTGAGGAAGGTTGTGAGATTCTAAGGGAGATTCATGAAGGGGATTGTGGTCATCACGCCGGTTCAAAGTCATTGGTGGCTAAAGCATTCCGACATGGTTTCTATTGGTTAACTGCACATGCAGATGCGGCAGATCTAGTCCGGAAGTGTGATGCCTGTCAGAAGTTCTCAAGACGTGCTCTTGTTCCAGCACAGGAGCTCCGAATGATACCAATAACTTGGCCTTTTGCAACTTGGGGGCTTGACATGGTTGGGCCCTTCAAACGGTCCCAAGATCTAAAAACTCATCTACTAGTAGCAATAGACAAGTTTACGAAGTGGGTTGAAGCGGAACCTATAAGCAAGTGTGATGCAGCAACCGCGGTTAAGTTCATCAAAAAGGTGATATTCCCGTTTGGCTTTCCACACAACATCATCACAGACAATGGAACTAATCTGTCTAAAGGTGAAATGAAGAAATTCTGTCAAAGAGAACATATTCGATTAGATGTATCTTCTGTGGCTCATCCTCAGACCAATGGCCAGGCTGAAAGGGCAAATCAAGAGATTTTGCGAGGCATCAAACCCCGGCTCATGACACCTTTGCAGAGAACCCCAGGTTGTTGGGTTGAAGAATTGCCATCTGTCCTTTGGAGTATTAATACTACACCAAACCGGTCTACAGGCTATACGCCTTTCTTCATGGTTTACGGCGCAGGAGCAGTTCTTCCAAGTGATATCCGTCATGATTCACCAAGGATAACGGCCTATGTGGAAGCAATCAACGAAGAATCAAGACAGGACGGTTTAGACCGGTTGGATGAAGAGCGTGATACGGCTGCAGCACGGTCGGCGATTTATCAGCAAGATCTGCGCAGATATCATAGCCGCCGGATTAGAACAAGGACATTCCAGGAGGGTGACTTGGTACTTCGGCTCATCCAAGATCAAACAGACATGCATAAGCTATCCCCCACCATGGGAGGGGACCTTTTTGGTCAGCAAGAATTTACACAACGGTTCATATTATTTGGTGGACATTCGAGAACACAAGGATTCACGGACATCAGAAGAGGAGACGAAGAGGCCGTGGAACATCGCCCATCTACGGCCATACTATACTTGAGCCATGTGTTCCAATGTATCCTATGTATATATTATGAATAATGAATAAACCGGCACCCTCGGTAAACCGGGGGCTCAGCCCTTTTTCCATATACAAAAATACTGTGAAAAATAATCATACCAGTTTACTATCAAATATCATATTTCAATGTTGGCCGGTTTAGAAACTAATTTTTGCAGAATCTGTGAAGGAGCAATAGAACTCTCAGGAACAGGAGATCATATCCGGTTCAAGAAGAGAAGACTCCATAAAAAGCAAACCCACAGGTTCAAAACAGAACAATGGAGGCCCCCTGGGAGTCGGTATCATCCGCTCCCAGTGATCGGATTAAGTTTCATAATTCTTGCAACCCTCTAAAAAGTTGGACAAGTCCACGTTCAGTGATCGGTTTAGATTGACCCACCGGTTCAGGAGGAACCCTGGAGGCCCCCTGGGAGTGTCGGTCAATCCGCGTCCCAGTGATCGGAATAATTTTTTCTTTCGACCCTCTGAAAAGTTGGATAGTACCACATTCAGTGATTGGTTTAGATTGACCCACCGGTTCAGGAGGAACGCTGGAGGCCCCCTGGGAGTGTCGGCCAATCCGCGTCCCAGTGATCGGAATAATAGATACGATTCTTTCGGCCCTCTGAAAAGTTGGATAAAATCCACGTTCAGTGATTGGCTAGGCCCCCTGGGAGTGTCGGCCAATCCGCGTCCCAGTGATCGGAATAATTTTTATATACGGTTCTTTCGGCCCTCTGAAAAGATGGATAATCCACATTCAGTGATTGGCTAGGCCCCTTGGATGGTACCCGCATCCATTGATTGGCTGAACCTTGCTTTGAGCCTGGCAGCTCTTTGAAAAAGCCTCGACTACATGGCCTTATTTGCAAAGAATTGCATGCTTTTTTTTGGTGTTTTGGTGTTCTGTAACGTTTTCAACAGAGTGGAACAGCTACACAAGTTGACCACATATCTATTAAATTGAAAATCTGGATCATGTATCTCAGACCAAGTAAACCGACGTTTATTAAAACCCGGACCGTGTATCGGGTAAAGGTTACAACTTTCTGAAACAAGATGAACCGGTTTTATCATCAAGATGGACCGGAGAATTTCGAGTGTTTATTTGGATTCAGGAAGACCTTTATAAAGTGACTTTAAAGTCCTGACCGGATTAAAGTATATCGGCCACATACATCTCAGGTATAAAGTTATCTTTAATATAAGATATGCTTATTTGAATATTTTAAAGAGAACAAATTAATCCGTCCAGTGGTAAGCCACTAGGACATATTTTTTCGATATTTTTTCTGTGTGAACAGATGAAGGCAATCACATCAGACAACAGGTCAACTGACGAGTATTTCATAAAGACCAAATGTCGGATTGAAGCACATTAAGTTTCGACTAAACCTATTACAAGGCATGATGAGCCCGACGGTTTGGAAACAGGGTTTTCTGGAATATCACTTATGATTACAGAGATAAAATTCAAAGTTCTGCATCTCCTTGCTGGGACGGCTGGCCTTCGCCTTGTTCCGGAACATCTTCATCCTCATGAAGCGGTTGGAAATCCGGCGCACGCCAGTCAATCTTCGCCAAAGCCCCAAAATACACTTCATCGTTGATCAATTAAGAAGGATCAATGTCAGGAGCAAAGGTGTGAGGACGAACCGGCGGGATTAAGTTGACAGTATCATAAACCGGTCGCTCCACCCGCTCGTTCTGTAGATTGTATCCTGGATGATATCTTGAAAAATCCGATTCAGCAGCAAGCTTGCTGGCGAGGGGACGCATTTCCTTGGTCAATGCATAAAGATCAGTTTCAGTGAAAGGTGTGCCATCCTCCTTTGTATCAGGGAATCCCGTAAAAGCCTCCTCCGGATCAAGATCCGGGACCCAAGCCTTAGCCCTCGTAAGGGCCAGAAGAGCACCACCCCGCGCAGCAGATTTCTTGACTTCTTCGAGGCGAACCGGCAAAACAGACAACTTGTTTAAAGTATCTTGAATTGTAGTAGGAGCCGGTTTACCAAACGAAGCAGCACTGATGATCCTTTCCGCCCCGGAGTACAGCTGTTCGACCAAGGTGTAGGAGGCTTTGAGTTTTTTCCGCAAGTCTTCCCCAAGATGGGAGACACGTCGCCCTACATACAAACAATAATAGTTAAACCGGTACAAGGCACAAGTTACAAAGATAAAAGACAGGAGTTCAGATTATACTTACCAAAGATAGCAGAGGTCATCAAGTCAATTTGCCGCTTTAACCCGGTCAATTCTGCAGTAACCGGATTAAGTGCTCCTTCAGCATCCTGAACACATTTTTCAAGATCTTTTTTCTGGACCTCAAAAGTAGTCCGCTCCTCTTCAAAATATTTTTTCAAGTCTTCAGCGGTCTTTAAACTCACTTGAAGTTCTTTCCTAGCCTTTGAGGCGGCTGACTCAGTTTCCGTAAGCCGGCTTCGAAGTTCGTTGATCTCCAGAGCATTCCGGTTCAGCTCAGCCTATAGACAAAGATTCAAAAACAAGAGGTGAAGTTTAGTTAAAGTCTCAAGCACACAACCAAGTTGTCTACTTGACACTTGGGGGCTAATGGTAGTTGAAGCAATACAGCAAAGACAATTTGAAGTTACAAGTCTCAAGCACACAACCAAGTTGTCTACTTGACACTTGGGGGCTAATGGCAATTGAAGCAATATACCAAAGACAATTTGAAGTTACAAGTATCAACTACATAACCAAGTTATCTACTTGACACTTGGGGGCTAATGGCAATTGAAGCAATATACCAAAGAAAATTTGAAGTTACAAGTATCAACTACATAACCAAGTTATCTACTTGATACTTGGGGGCTAATGTATAGATCAACAGTTCAAACTACAAAGTTCCGGATCACCTTCAGTAAAGCAGCTAAACCGGAACTTGGGGGCTGCTATGAGATAGAGATGCGTCAAAAGAGCAAAGTCAGAAGAAGAAACTTACCTCATATTTTTCTCTCATTAGGTTCACCAAGCTGGCTTCATAATCCCGACTGCTGTGGAGCCGGTTCAGATACCCGGAATAAATGTCTTGAGCGCTCATGCTGGAAAGACTGGATATGTCAGTACTCCATTTCCCTTTTTCTTGAGTTATCTTTTCCGCTTTAGCTGTATGTTTTGCTAAAACGGTGGGCTCAGCTGGAGCAACATAAGCGGTACCAGTCACCACAACATCAGGGGAGGCTGGTACATTGGGGGGAGCGTCAACATGAGCCGGATCAGGAGACGCCGGATTAACTTGAGGGGAATTAGCCCGGGCCGGACTTGGTGGGTCTTGGATGTTTTATGTGATAGGGTTTTCGGGAGCAGGGTCTTCAACAGGAGCTATGGGTTCACCTTCTGGAGGAACAACTGTTGACGGATTAACCACCGGGTCAGCCGCAGTATGGTTAGCAATAGGCTTATTCGCCTTAGGCTTCTTGCTGGGTTTCTGTTTTCTGGAAAAACAGGCAAAATGAGTTAGCATTATAAAGCAAAAAGGGTATCATAAACCGGAAGAGGCGAAGAAAGTTACCCTGGGACGGTTTTCAAAGGAGGAAGCTGCGTGACGGTTGATTCACCGGAAGAAGACAGCAGAGTTTCCTGATAGTCAGGGTCAGACGGTTTAAGGGGTTTTCGGATAAGTCCGGCCTTGGGATGAAGAAGAGTCGGAGAGAGTATCACCTCAGCACGGCGTTTTCGAGCCGGAGTTAAGGAAATTCCGGAAGACTCCACCGCCAGGCCGCTGTGGCGAGTGGTCCGGCGAAAAGCTTCGTGCTGTTGCTTCTTCAAAGAAAAGTTAGGGTCTAACTGAGCATAAGGATGAGAAAATTGATATTTCCTGACGGTCCGACGACTTTTTTGAGGAAGAAGTTCTGAATCAGAAGAAAGAAGGGTTACCTCAATCTCAGCCGGGTTATCACCTTCAGGCAATTCCTGTGAAAAGGTATCATTAGATACGATTACAAGTACATGAAAGCAAGAATTTAAACCGGATTAAAGCATACCTCGGAGTCCGGATCATCATCCTGAGTAGGAGAACCGGCGTCGACGGCTGCCTTCCTCTTTTTGTTTGCAGGAGTCTTTCGGCGAGCCTGTTTTACGGTTTTCTCCTGAGGTTTTCTCCTCCGGAAAGGGTCATCAGCCTAATTGAAAAAGCAAGAGCAATTGAAAGACGGTTCAAGGGAGACGGTTTACAAGTGCAGGGCAAGGAAAAAACTTACTTCGGGCAACTTATTCTTCTTGAAGTACGGGGCCAAGCCAACCTTAGCACAATCTGCTAAAGAAGCATTGAGAATCTTTTTGGCTGACTCCACTACCTCCGATTCAGAAAGCTTATCCTTGGAAAACCTCTGTGGATCATCCTGTTTACCAGAGTATTTGCACATTAACTGAGAACGCCGGCTCAGGGGAAGAATGCTCCAAGATAGCCAGCAGCGAAGGAAATCAGTACCGATCAGACCATTTGCTATAAAAGCCCTCAGCTTGGAGAGCTGTGATGACAACCGGGTCCGTTCAGCAGCACTAAGCCGTGGTGGCAAGGGGTGATTCTCCGGAATACGAGTTTCGCGATAACCCGGCAAAGGATTCTCATCCTCAGGAGAAGTGTCAACACAGTAAAACCAGGACTTGTTCCAATCTTTTGGATGAGTATGTAAAGCGGCGTGAGGAAACACTGCGTCTCTCCTCTTCTGAATACTAACCCCGCCAAGTTCTTGATGTGGTCCGCTGGTAAATTCAGTGCGCCGGTTTAAATGAAAGAAATCCCGTAATAAGTCAACAGAAGGTTCTTCTTGGAGATACACTTCAGAAAATACTTGAAAATCACAGATGTTGGAAACGGAATTGGGTCCGATGTCCTGTGGATGTAGCTGGAAGGCGGCGAGAACATCTCGGAAGAACTTTGAACCGGGGGGAGAAAAGCCTCTAGAGATATGGTCCAAAAACACAATGACTTCCCCGGATCTAGGAGTAGGGGGGCATTCATTACCCGGAGCACGCCATTTTAACTCAGACTGAGGTCCTAATGTGCCGATTTCAGACAACTTGATTAGGTCATCCTCAGTAATGACGGAAGGAACCCAATCGCAGGAGACATACTTCTTAGCCATTGAACAAAGTGCTGGAGAAGATAAAATACAGAAACGGATTATGAAAGTGCAGTAATCCGGAACCTATCTATGAAAGTTACGCAACGGTTTAAACTGAGAACTAATGGTGTGGTTAAACCGGCAGTCATAAAACAAGTTATATCATTTCCGGTTTATGGCAGTTGAAGAAGAACAGTTCAACTATTGCATCAAGTTACAGAGTTTCACAGAGAATAGGGTATATCAACATAAATCGGAATATACTTAGCAGATCTGCCGAGGAGAAAAACAGGTTTTCAAAAGACTATGCTAGAAGAACAGATCTGGGCGTGCTAAGAAAAGGAAAACTAATATCTACGGGAAGGATCTACAAGGATATTGCACGAAGTGAGTAAATCCACAGGCCAGACAGGAACAATGAGATTTGAAGTTTTTACAGCAGAGAGAAAACACAGTTCAAAAAGTAAGATCTGAAGGACAACACTACTAAAAGACATTCGCTTAAGATCGAATAAGATGAAGCTTTGTTAAAGCTCTAATGGCGGAAGGTACAGGGCGAAACCCTAGAGGTTATAAGACCGATGGCAAAGAAGAAGAACATACCTGAGAACAGCAAGAATCGACGGCGGAGATTTTCTGGTCGAGCTCAGGGTGATGCAGCGGCCGGGCAAAGACTTGTGGTTCAGCGGTCGTCGGCGACAGTTCGAGCTCGGGCGGCAACAGAGGAAGAAGACGGAGGAAGAAGACGGAGCGAGAAGAAGGTAATGAATGGGGGGTGGCAGTATTTATAACCAAGAGTCAGATCTGAAGCGACGGGTTCGAAAATCAAGGAGACAGAAAATTGGATAAAGATCCTGTGACGCCTCGATCTTCGGGATAACCCTTAAAATAAGCGACAGTACAGCTCAGAGCGTTAAATCCGGAGATGATGTCATTGTCAGAAATTAATGATCTCGGAGGATGACGTCAGAGCCGGTTTATAAAAAGATGAAGGCAAAGAAGAAAATTATACAAGACAAGGAAGACTGATATGAACAAGTTCAAATCATTCTGGGGCCTAATGTCAGGGATATGACTAGCAGGTATAAACCGGCTATTGTAAACCGGCTTAGCTATATTGTACTTAGTTGTGATCTTTTAGTAGAAACTACGGCCCATGAGATTTCGAGGCCCATGTATAGAAGTGTGGTTTGTAAACCGCCAAAGAGATGTAACTTGAGAGATAAGAAAGAAAAGACAGAGACCGAGGCGGACACCGATATGAGCCGGCCTCGGGACTCTGTAAACCGGACCAGGCGTTACCTCTATATAAAGGGACGACCTGGACGGTTCAGGACAAGCAACAATCAACCCGTCGAGGCACAGGCAAAGCGAATCCGCTCCCTGTAATCCGACGCCCAAGCAATACCAAACCAACTAGACGTAGGCTTTTACCTTCTCGAAAGGGGCCGAACTAGTATAAAACCCTCTGTGTCTTTTGCGTGCCATGAACCCTTTCAGGTTAACCCGTGCGATGGTTCCATCATCAAGTCCGCTAAACCGGACATCTGCCGTGCTATTTCCACGACACCCTTGAAATGTATGAATGCGATGCACCAGTATCAAAAAGAACTATTGCGGTAAATGACTTAACCAAGAACTTACCTACAACAACATCTGGTTGCTCTTCAACCTCTTTCAAAGTGACGTGGTTCACTTGTCCTTTGTTGAACGGGTTGAACTTCTTCCCGGCGCTTCCATTGCAGTTCCCATTCTTAGATTCAGGGCACTCATTGGCATAATGTCCATTCTTCGCGCACTTGTAACAGGTGACGTGGCTTAAATCCTTCTTGGCGGGTGTGGATGGGGTAGAGCGATTCTGATTATTGTTTGCTCCATTCCCATTCCCATTCTTGGAGCCATTGTGGTTGTGGGAACTTCCTCCAGTGTATTTGTGGCTTCCATGGTTAGGGGTATATCCTCCCGAATTCGGAGTGAATCGGGATTCTGCTGGGCTCCAGAATTATTCCTTCCTTGTCCATACTTCGTCTTGCGACTCTCAATCTGCTGCTGCTTCCCTTCAATCATAAGAGCTTTATCTACCAACTCTTGGTGGTTGTTGAAGGTTGCCACCATCAACTGTACGCTCATCTCATCATTCATGCCTTCCATAAATATCTCCTGCTTACCGGCATCTGTGGCCACATCATCTGGGGCATAACGAGATAGGGTACTAAACTCATCTACGTCCTGAGCTACAGTACGATTTCCTTGGCACAAGTTGCGAAACTCCTGCTTCTTCATGCTCATGGGCAGTACGGAAAGCTAGCTGGAACTGCTCCCAAGTGACATTGGCTATAGGGAAAGTGGTTGTGTAATTCTCCCACCATGTTGCGGCTGGTCCAGACAACTGGTGTGCGGAAAATCGCACTTTCTCAGCATCCGAGCAATTTGCGGTGGTCAAATCCCTACCAATCTTGCACAGCCAGTCATCGGCAACTATTGGTTCAATGCTGCCAGCAAACACTGGTGGTTGCAACCTTAGGAAACGTGTCAGGTTTTCTACGGGTGGTGGTGGTGGTGGGTTATTGTTGTTCTGAGTGTTTTGGACAAGAAGTTGCATCAAAGTGTTCTGCTGCTGGTTCAACTGAGTGAGCTCAGGGGGAAACTCAAATCCGGGCTCACGTCTTGGAGGCATCTGATGGGTGTAGAGGGAAGAGATTAGAATAGAATTGAGGTCTAAGGGAAAATCACTACCCATATGCACATGAGACAAACACAATCATATCACACCAATCAATTTCAAGCAAGGTCTTACAAAGATCTAACTAACATTACAAAGTGCTCTAAATACTACTTTGTGGGGGTAAACTACTAGTCATAGGGTGGTCTTCTAGAAATATTGATCGGCAGAAGATTCCATGATGTCTGCTCCAGCTTCATCTTCATAGTCTTCGTCATCACTATCATTAGGGTCTGAATCCGTGTCGTCGATGATGATGTAATCTTCAAAACGAATCTCCTTGGGTTCTTCTTTCTCTTCTTATCCTCTTGGTGCAGGATATCCCATGAATACTCCTAGCTTCCTTGTCAAATCATCATTCTTCTCCACTAGTATCAACATCTCCTCCTCGTATCCGTCACGAGTAGACTTAAGTTCTTCTTCTAGCTCCAAATTCCTTTTTAGTGCCTTCTCCAAATCTGTCATCCCTGCGCACATCTGGTGCTCCTGTCGACGAATGTGCTGGCTTATCTCCTGGATGAACGCTGCAATGGACCTGTCCTTCCGGGTGCTGATCATGTCCCAACGCTCATCTAGGCGTCCACAAATCTGGTAGATGGTGTCCTCCAGCTCCTGCTTGTAGACTTCTCCGATCCTTCCCATAATGATGTGGGCTGCCATACTCTTGCCTAGGCTCCAGGTTGATGCATCAAAAGAAAACTCTATTGGGTCAGTGGATGGTGTGAAGGTTCTCCCGGGGATTTGAACTTGAATGTTCCATGGCTCCTCTTCTGGTAAAGTGGCAGTGTAGGTCCCGGTAAAGCTTGGTATTCCTATGTTCAGGTACCTAGTGACTTCCTTCGAGTGTCGTCCAAAAGGTGTGTCTTCATATGGTTGAGTGAACTTGTTCCTTGGGTCCACCGTCCTAAAGAAGTAGAAAATGGAGAGAAGTCAGAAATAAGTAGAGAAGAGTGACCTAGGGTTTATCTTAGTGGTCGTGTCCTACATTCAGTGTGGGCTCTGATACCATCTTGTAGCGACCACGATCTGAATGGACCGAAGTCTCTGTGTTTTAGTGTCATCCCTGGATCGGTAATGCTGACACACACAGTACTTGAAGGATTTATAACAGAGTAGCAATCACACACTTATTACATCGAATGTCTCCAAAGAGAACTTATTACAAAAGTCTATGGCTTAAGGCCATCTAACAAAATAACAACGGAAGGCTTGGAAGATAAGTGAGTCCATCAACTCCAACGGCATAGCTGAGTGCATGACAAACGACCTAGAACGTCTTACTACTCGTCTGAAAAGTCTGCAACGTAATATGTTGCAGCCCGAAACGGGTCAGCACATGGAATATGCTGGCAAGATAACACAGAAGATGCAAGTAACTGAAATAAAGGCTACACTATATGCATATTTGGTTGGTGGAGGCTCTAAGGTTAAAGTTTTTGCGTAAAGCCAATTTTCCTTACAACAAAGGAATTAAATTTTATTCTAACTATCATGGTAGTTGAAACATCATTGAGAAGGTACCTCCAACTCAATCCCAAATGAAAGTAGTAATTAAACCCAACAAATTAAATTTTTAGAGTGATGAGATCAACCAATAATTCAAGTACCATATATTCAAGATTGTCCATAACCGGGGAGACTGCAAATCATGATCTGTTTGTACACTCTGCAGAGGTTTGTGCACTTTTCCCACCAGACTCGATCGCCTCCGTTTGATTTCTCGCACTGCATGGTGTTTGAGAAACGGATGACCGAGACACAGTCTTTCCGAAGAGGTCCCCTTAACAAATAGATAGGCCGGTACAACTACAATCCCTCTACATCAGCTAGCCCATCATGGAAAGGTTTCCCGCAACTTACTCAACTATGCGAGAGCCCATAATGGCATTGTGGCTGCACACGGAAGTTTATAGCATGAATAGTTTTATGATCCCTTTGAGCCTGGGTGGCATTCCATAGGAGAATCACACGGAACCCCGGGATTTCCTAGGACAACACTGGATACCCCAGGTGCCCTGCAACCAATCCACCCAGATGTGTATTCAAGTAGCCACCTTAAGTTGAATCCTTAATTAACAACTCACATCTGTCATGGATTTCACTCAAACCCAAACCACGTCTACGAGCATAGCATAGCAACCTAAGCATAGCGTAGAAGTAACTCCCAAGGGTTTGAAAATAATTCAGGTAATAGGTTCTACCTCAATCTACTTCCCAGACCCACAAGTTAAGAGATCATACTCATGCATTGTGTGAGGGTTTGATATAATGCATAAAAACTGGGTAATAAAAGGGTATGATCAAAGTGTTACTTGCCTTGCTGATGATTCACAAAACCTAGAGACTCGTAGTAGCACGCTTCACAGTCCAGGTATTCTATCGCAAGCAAACAATAGCATACATAAGCAATCAAGCAATGATGCACAAACAAAACTCCAAAAGATAAGATCTAACCAGAAAGTTCAACTTAAGAACTACGGTTTGCAAGAAGAATCAAATCGAAAGAAGCAACGAAACTCAAACTGCGAAAGAAACGAGATTCGTTTACTAGTTTGATCTAAATTCAAATTTTACAGTAGCCAAAACTTTGTTCAAGTTGGTTAAACGGAAAGAGGGCATCGATACGAAGATCTTGGATTTTGAATTACCTGATTCTGACTCTCGAGCGAAAAGAAAAACAAAAAACAAGATCAGGGCAGAAATCACGATCGAAATAATCGCGGATAATTACCCCGAAAAAGAAAACTGACGAACAGGCTAACGAATGAACGTTCGCTGTCTGCGGCTATCGGGCGAACACCGTTGGCTAAAACGAACGTACGGACGAACGTCCGCTAAATAACTAAACCGAAAAAAACGATCTAGTCTAAAAAACGAATCTAGGGTTTCTCGAAAAAAAAACCAATCGGTTTTTAAGAAAAGCTGACGGCGGCGACGGCTACCTCGGTGACGGCGAACTCCGGCGAGCGGGGCGGCGGTATGCGGCGGCACGGCGACGGGGTGCGGCGGCGGGGCGGCGAACTCCGGCGAGCGGGGCGGCGGGGTGCGGCGGCGCAACGCGGCGGCGGCGTGGGGCTGCGAGGGCGGCGGCGGCGCGGCTCCCGAGGTGACGGCACGGGGTGCGGAGCTAGGAGTCGCGCGGCTCGCGGCTGGCGGGCCGATGGCTGCGCTTATAAAGGCCTCCCGGCTAAGAGAGTCCTAGACGGGTACGGCCCAAAGGCGGTTCCCCCTTTTTTTAACGAGTCCTAACGTAGTAAAACGGGCGAAAAAAATACTAAACGGAGTCCAAAAATTCTGAAATAAATTTTCACCATCCTTTAATAATATTTACGACAAAGTGAACATTTTTCCCGGACCTAAATGCAATGTTGACAAACGCGTATTTTTCCTATGCAAATAAAATCGCAAATAAATCAAAAAAATACCAACATTGATTTTAATATTTTTCCTCCAATATTTCTGTTATTTTGGAGAAGTCATATTATCTCCGCTCATATATTTTTTTAAAATATTTTTATGAGAGAAAAATAATTAAAACCAACACTAACCTCGTACCGGTATTCGAGTAAACTCAAATACAAAACGGTTGAATTCCCAACTCTCTCCGTAGGTCCTTGAGTTGCTTAGAATTTTTTAGGATCGCCACGAACAAAAGCAAAGAAATATGCAATGCAGTATGATCTATGTATAACATTCCAAATTGAAAATTTGGAATGTTACACTAAGTTAATAGGTTAGTCCCAAAAAATGATATATAATGACATATAAATGCATAATAAATATCAAAGGTTGATACTATAAGAGCATTGGAACAATAAAAAAATGTAGATACGTTGGAGACGTATTAGCGTTGGATCACACAAATCAATCTCTTTAGCGATGCTCGATCACTTTGGCTTCGGTTGGGTTTTTCCTCACTTGGGTTTCTCTCAAAGTTGTCAGAGGAAGGATTGCTTTGAAATGACAAGTGTGAAGTTCTCTCTAGATCAGCCTACCTAAAAGTGGGTGTAGGGGCGGCCAACCCGACAGGAAATGTCATAAACACCCCTTCAAACATGACTGTTGTCAGGATAAGGATCGACTCGACAGCTGGCCCGCGGCGCAACCACGGTCGGAAAATTGAACTCTCAATTTTGACGGGGCACTCATATTACTCACGACAGGCAGATCGCACTAGCGAAATCCTAACTCCTCAGACCGATGATACGTCTCCAACGTATCTATAATTTTTGATTGTTCCATGCTATTATTTATGAAGTCTTGGATGTTTAATGGGCTTTATCATTCACTTTTATATCATTTTTGGGACTAACCTACTAACCCAAAGGCCCAGTCCAGATTGTTGTTTTTTGCCTATTTCAGGGTTTTGCAGAAAAGGAATATCAAACGGAGTTCAAACGGAATGAAACCTTCGCGAGAGATATTTTTGGAGGAAATCATGCTTGGAAAACTTCAGGACCAAGTCTGGGGAAAGAAGGCCTGCCCTTGAGGGTGGGGGGCGTGCCCTCCTTCCTTGAGGCTGGCCCACAGGGCCCCCGGTTCCCTCCTTCTTCCTATATATACCTACGTACCCCAGAAACTCCATACGCAGAGAGAAAACCCTAATTCCACCGTCGTAGCTTCTGTTCCCGTGGAGATCCCGTCTTGGAGCCTGTTCCGGGAGGGGGATCCATCACGGAGGCCTTCATCATCATCATCACCGCCCTCACCATGAGTTGTGAGTAGTTTACCACAGACCTTCGGGTCCATAGCTAGTATCTAGATGGCTTCTTCTCTCTCTCGCGATCTCAATACAAAGTTCACCTCGGTCTTCGAGGAGTTCTATTCGATCTAATCTCTTTTTGCGATGTGTTTGTCGAGATCCGATGAATTGTGAGTTTATGATCAAGGTTATCTATGAAAGATATTTGGTTCTTCTTTGAACTTTTTATGTGTGCTCATAATATCCTTGCAAGTCTCTTCGAATTATTGGTTTGGTTTGGCCTACTAGAACTATAGTTCTTGCAATGGGAGAAGTGCTTGGCTTTGGGTTCAATCTTGTGGTGTCCTTTCCCAGTGACAGCAAGGGCAGCAAGGCACGTATTGTATTGTTGCCATCGAGGATAAAAACATGGGTTTTTCATCATATTTCTTGAGTTTATCCCTCTACATCATGTCATCTTTCTTAAGGCGTTACTCTGTTCGTATGTACTCAATATACTAGATGCATGCTGGATAGCGGTCGATGTGTGGAATAATAGTAGTAGATGTAGTATTGTTTCGGTCTACTTGTCTCGGTCGTGATGCCTATATACAATTATCATGCCTAGATAGTCTCATAATTATTCGCTTTTTTATCAATTGCTCGACAGTAATTTGTTTACCCGCCGTAGAATACCACTATCATGAGAGAAGCCACTAGAGAAAACTATGGCCCCCGGGTCTATTCTCAACATATCAATCTACATCTACTTACTTTTCTTGCTTTTATTTGCTGTTTTATTAAACTAAAAATACCAAAATTATAATTATCATCTCTATCAGATCTCACTTTCGTAAGTGACCGTAAAGGGATTGACAACCCCTTATCGCGTTGGCTGCGAAGTTCTTATTTGTTTGTGCAGGTGCGAGGGACTCGCGCGTGGTCTCCTACTGGATTGATACCTTGGTTCTCAAAAACTGAGGGAAATACTTACGTTGATGTGCTGCATCTCCCTTTCCTCTTCGAGGGAATACAACGCAAGCTCAAGAGGTAGCAATAAGAATTTCTGGCGCCGTTGCCGGGGAGGCTTACGCAAAAGTCATATACCAAGTACCTATCACAAACCCTTATCCTTCGCATTACATTTATTTGCCTCTTGTTTTCCTCTCCCCCACTTCACCTTTGCCATTTTATTCGCCCTTCTTCGGACGTGTGTTTATAGTTCGCTTGCTTCTGCTCTGCTCGTGTGTTGCTTGCTTGCTTGTCATCATGTCTAGCACACCTATCATTATCACCACTCCCGAGAGTGAGGTCCTCAACTTTAAACAAAGGGAGGAAGAAAACTTAAAAGATGCCTGGTATAGAATTTGCAATGCTCAAAATAGATCTAATAGGAAGCTTTCCACTTCCGTGCTTCTTCGCAATTTTTATGTTGGCATAACTCCGTGGAATAGATTATCTTAGATACCATTATTGGAGGGAACTTCTTGGGTAGCCACACCGTTGATTCTTATAAAGCTATGACTGAATTATTTGGCTCACCACCTCTTATGGTTAATGGGACCGTTTTAACTTTGGAGCATGTTATGCAAAGGTTAGAAATTATTGAGAACAAAGTTGCTACTGTAGAATTGGTAGAGAACTTGGATAGAAAAATTCACAATGAAATTAGCCAATATGGATCTAAGGTAGGAGTTGTTCTGAAAAATCTTACGGAAAAAGAACCCATAGTTAAAGAAAAGCTAGATCAGGATTCTACTAGAATCAATAAGCTTGAGGATGTTATTACTAATGTGGGTTCTGCTCTTTCCGCTATAAAAACCACTCCAAACACCTCTACTACTAAATTATCTAAGTTCGTGTATGTCCCTAAGGACAAGGGTGAAACATGTAGAATTGCGGACCTCAAATCCATAAGTGTTCACCCTAATTTTCTGTCACACACTTGCACCTCCAGTAACTCTCCCCTGGCCTCAGCTCAATGATTGAGTAGGGGTAAAACCCCAATTTACATTCTGGACAGCAGTTTTCACCATTCTATCTCATCCCTCTCTTATTCTAGAAGCTTTCCCTGGCATCCAATGCCTCACCTACGTTGTTTACTCCCCCCTAGAGCCAATGGACATGGTGGCCACGCCCAGAGCGCGTGGGGCATGGCCATGCCTGCCATATGGGCGCTCTGGAGCGCGCTACAGTGCGCTCCCGCACTATAGCCACCCCCAATCGCAGCACCCGACCACTTCAGGCCTCCCCCTTGCGCCAGTCGAGGTGCCTCGACGTCCGCGACACGCCACGACCTTGTCCCCCTCCTCCTTCTCCCTCCTCTCGCCCCATCTCGCACGCGCGACGGCCACCCGAGAGCTCCAATGAGCTTCCCCACACGCGCGCTGCTCTGGACTCCCCATGCTCTCTCTCTTCTTCTCCCCGGCTCTGGACCGCATCCAGCAACGCCACAGACACGACTCCAGCCCCTCCCAAGCCTTGTGGCAACGAGCAGAAGCTCGCCGGCGCACGGGTCCATGGCACCTCGCCGTTCGCCTATAAAAGGACACCCCGCGCACTCCCTCTCCTCACCAGCTGCTCCCTCACCCACCTAATCATCTCCCTACGCCACTCACTCCCCTCCAGACGGGCCCGAGCTCGAGATCGAGCTCGAGCTCCGCCACCTCGGGTCACCGTTGATCCGGAGCTACAAGCCCTCCCCGCCGCTCCTCTCGCTCGATCTAGCACCAGAAGACTTCACTGGTCGTTTCCCCCCTGTTTTCCCTCTCTGTAGCTGCCGGAAACGACCGGAACCACCACCACCCGAAGCTCCTTCGCCGTGTGACCTCGCCGTCGGCGAACCAGGCCACCCCGGCGACCAACTCCACCTCCACCAGAACGGCGACTCAACGCTGAGTCTAGCCGTGCCCTCGCCTGCCCTCACCGTGCCCTGCATCGCCGCCGGTGAGCTCACCGGCCCTCTGCCGGAGGGTTAGGGATGACACGCGGGCCCCGCTTGTCAGCCTCTCCTCTCCCTCGCCTCTCTCTCCTCTCGCTGACGCCTGGGCCCCGCCCGTCATGTTTGAAACCTGGCGCGCGCCCAGGCACCAGTGTGCTGGCCTGTTTCCCCTCTGGGCCTGCTGCACTATGGCCTTTCTGGCCCAGTGGCACAGTGCCATTTTCCTTTTTTCCTTTTCTATCTATTTTGTAAAAATTCCATAGGATAAAATATTTATCCAAATAAATTAATTCCAGTTCCTAAAAACTTGTAAAATTCCAGCCAATTTAATGATATCACTTTCACCTATATTCATGAACCTTTTCTGTTCTGTTCAAATTTAAATCTAAATTTGAACACTAAAACCTCTGTTCAAAAATCCATGTACCCCATTCTGTCACTTCAAATCCCAAACTAAGAATTTTTGTCATCTTAGTTTTCCTTCTAGTATTTTATAAAAATAAGTTGACATTTTTCTGAGCACTTTGATTTTTCTGTTTTTATTATTGTCTTATTTTCCCGTTGTTTATTGCGACGATTAGATACCATGTTTGATGAAGTTGCTAAAGAAGAAGGAGGGGAAGGATTTGAAGAACTTGAAGACCAAGCCAATCCAGGCAAGCAGCCCATTGACCATGATACCCCTTTTGTTCCTCGGAACCCTTTTATTTCCGAATGCATGATGATAAAGAGTCACGGTGGTAACCTTGTTGAGAGCCACCACATGATGCATACCCTACTCGTGAATAGATGCAATGACTAAGGATTAGTGTCGAGACATGATGATGCATATGTACCATGAATCCTTCGTGGTTGCATTCTTTTCGAAAACCCCATCGGGTGCCCCTAATGCCCGAGGGTGATGTTGAGTTAAGGTCACCACTTGAGGAAGAAGTGGTGTACCAAAGAAAGATATCGTGTGTGGGTAAAATGATGGATTAGATTTATGTGTGATTACCGTCCCAACCAAACATGTGCAACCACTCTGCCCCTTATGGGACAAGGCATTATTGATTACTTAGGCTGATACTAGCATGCTGCCCACATCACTAGTGACGGGGGGAGACTTGAGGTCACTCCCAGGACAGGGTCGTGCTTGGATAGGCGACCATGACTGTTTTTACAGGGCACCGGATGTTGGAAATATGCCCTAGAGGCAATAATAAAATGGTTATTATTATATTTCCTTGTTCATGATAATTGTCTGTTATTCATGCTTGAATTGTATTGTACGGAAACAGCGATACATGTGTGAATGCACAGACCACAACATGTCCCTGGTAAGCCTCTAGTTACTAGCTCGTTGATCAACAGATGGTCACGGTTTCCTGACCATGGACATTGGATGTCATTGATAACGGGATCACATCATTAGGAGAATGATGTGATGGACAAGACCCAATCCAAAGCCTAGCACAAGATCGTATAGTTCGTAATTCTTAAGCTTTTCTAGTGTCAAGTATCTGTTCCCTAGACCATGAGGTTGTGCAACTCCCTGATACTGTAGGAATACTTTGCGTGCGCCAAACGTCACAACGTAACTGGGTGGCTATAAAGGTACGCAACGGGTATCTCCGAAAGTGTCTGTTGGGTTGGCACGAACCGAGACTGGAATTTGTCACTCCGTATGACGGAAAGGTATCTCTGGGCCCACCTTTTGTCTTTGACGAGGCAGAAGTTCTCACCTTTAAACAAAGAGGTGGGGAAAGTCTGAAAGATGCTTGGTATAGAATTAATGATTCTCAAAAAAGAGCCACCAAGAAGCAACCTACTACTATCTTGCTTAGAAATTTTTATGTTGGAATTAGTTCCTGGAATAGGTTTATTCTAGATACTGCTATCAATGGGAATTTCCTAGAGGCCCCAGTTTGGGAGTCTCTTAGTATTATTGAAAATCTTGTTGGGAATCCCCCTGTTGTTAGCATTCAAGAGGACATCACTCTAGCTCACATTATGAAAAAACTTGAAAAGATAGAGTTAGAGATGCCAAACATTAATAAGATTAATGAGTTGGATCGTAAGATCCATGGGAATTTGAATAGGCTTGATAGCTCCATGCATAAAATTTTCAAATCTTTGGAGACCATCAAATCCCATGACTTGGACTCTTCTAGGGTAAATAAGATTGAGGAAATATTTGATTCTCTAGGATCTACTTTCTCCTCGATCAAAATCAAAAAGGTAGAAACTCCGGCAAAGAGGGAGCCTAAGTTCGTTCACGTTCCAAAGGCTTCCCGTTCTAAAAGTAATCCATCTATTGCCAAAGGGGTTGAAACTGTAAAGACTTTGGAAGAAACACCTCTCTTTGATGAATTTATAAATGAATCTTCCCTTGACTTTTATCCTTTTGGTCTTCTTCTTAGAAGTATCTCTATCAGGCCTTTGTTTGAAAGTACTCTTAAGACTAGTTGTATCATTGAAGAGCTTTTTGATGATCTTGATGATGGTTCAATTGATACAACTTAATCTATATGCATTATGCCTAGCTTAAAGGCATAAAAGAAAGCGCTTTTCAATTTATTTTGCTTTTTTTGTGTCTTGATGTTGTTTACTACAGTAGCATCATCATTGTATCTTTGCTTTTCAATTTTGTGCCAAGTATAGCCTCTGATTGCTAGAAAGTTCAAAAGTTGTGACGTGCCGTCCAGCAAACAGATTCTGTCCTTGGATAGAAAAAATCGTATAAAATCACCAGATCATCTTTTTGGTCTCAATTTTTTCGACAGCGTGCTCTATATAATTGTCTTTCGTGCATCTGTTCTGAGTTTTTTGATTAGAGTTGCAGAAGTACCCCGAACAAATCATTTACTACCTGCTGTTCTGTTTTTCACAGATTCTGTCCTGTTTTGCCTTTCCTTCATTTTGCAAACCTAGAGCTTGCTTTTTCTTTGCAAAAACCTTTTGGCAATCTTGAGAAACATTAGAACTTCAATAATATCTTTATTTCCAGCAAGGTACAATTATTTTATTATGGGTACTAACCTTGCTAATCAGATTATGATGAGTTATGTATGAAGGGAGTTTTCAAGTGTGCGAGGGAAGATGATAAAAAGATTCAGGAGTGTCAAACGCTCAAGCTTGGGGATGCCCCCATGCACCCCCAAGAAATCTTCAAGGAGACTCAAGCGTCTAAGCTTGGGGATGCCCCCGTGCATCCCCTTCTCCATCAACGTTATCAGTTCGTCTTTCATTCCACTATATTTTTATCACTTCATGTGTTATGTGCTATGCTTGGAGCGTCTTGCTTTTTTGTTTTCTTTAACTTTTCATAACGAGTCGGAACTCAGCTTTCTTTATGTGGGAGAGACACACGCTCCACTTCTACCTAGAACATAACATAGAAATTTCATGTCTATCTTTGCTGTGTGTGTTCTTTGTCTTTCAATAGCTACTATCATGTTCTGCTCTTAACTTTCATGCTTATCTTTTTAAAGAGTTTTTGTTTAGTTGGTTGCTTGAACTCTCTTTAGTTATCATGCTTATCTTATTAAGAGAGTTTGCTTCCGTTGCATTGGTTGATATGTCTATGATAAAGATGCTACGTGCACGATGGCGCTTAGTAGTTCATGTTTTCTTATGGTTAGTCTCAAATAGCTGGGGGGTTCCCAATGTGTTATTGGAGTACCAACATGGTTTGTTTGCCTATGATGTGGCATGGTTTAGTAATATCTTCCTTCAAGAATTTATTTTGATTGACTTGGCGTATGCTCACACATATTTAAGACTGTAAAGAAAGTCTATCAAGCCTTGATGATCTTTTATTTCTGAGTAGCGATAGAACTTCCATGCCTGATTCAATGTTGCTTTGTCGCTCTGCATGATTATGACCGTCATTGCTCTCTTAGTTGGTCGCTCCCAGTCTTTTGCTAACCTTCGCCTGTACTAAGCGGACTGACTGCTTGTGCATCCACATTCCTTTAAACCAGTTATGCCATATGAGTCCACCATACCTTCCTACATGGCATTTACCTGCCATTCCTAACGGAGACTTGCATGTGCCATCTCGAAATTATTCAAAAAAAAAAGCATTCTTATTTTGTGCCTCTATTGTAAGTCCATGAGGAAGTAGTAGTTAATTCATGATCTTTTTAAGTTGGACAAGCTTCACCCCGGGATTGCATGTATAATGTGCAAACCCATAATACGAGAAGGAACTGGCATTGAGTGCGCCCGGCTCAAAAAGATAATATAACAAACAAACCCTCCTTCACGCTTTGTTCATGAGAAATCAGAAAACTTTGGCAGTGATAAACAAAGGAGATTAAGAGGATGTGATCGTCCTCATTCGGGAGCCGTTCCTCGAAACTTGTCCATCTCAAGAAGTGATTGAGTTATCTGCTAGCATTCGTTGACGAAACATGCATGATCTAAAAATAAATTATTACCTCTATTTTAAAACCAAGAGCTCTGGTACATGTTTTGTCTTTGTTTCCGATTACGGGTTTTCAACCTTGCCAACAAAAGCCACGGTTCGAGAGTCTCCACCTTCTTTTAAAAGCACCAACTACTGAGAGCATGATTGTCATTCTGAGTGTAATGTGCATTGTCCCAAAGTAGCATTGTCTTTTGCATGATTGTGATATCGTTTATTTTGAAATCATTATATCTAGTCATCACTTAAACCTTGGAGGTGCCCCTGCATTTATGTTTTGCTTCACTAAAGGGGGCAAGCAAGATATCACTTTATCATATTTGCACACCATGTTCATTACAAATCTATTTGATGTTTCAATATCATATTGTAAAATTTTCAGTTCTTTGTGATTTTCTCATGAGGCAACTTAATTACTACAGATTCATTGTCTCAGAAAGCTTTTGTCATATGACTATGAAAAAGTCCTATATGGTTAATAGCATGTCACCACAGAAATTATTCTTGTTATCATTTACCTACTCGAGGACGAGCAGGAATTAAGCTTGGGGATGTTGATACGTCCAAAACGTATCTATAATTTCTGCTTGCTCCATGCCTCTTTTGGGTGATATTGCTATGATATTTATACACTTCCATACACTTTTCATCATATTTGGACTAACCTATTAACTCAGTGCACCCCAGTGCCAGTTTCTGTTTTCGGCTGTTTTTGTATTTCAGGTTTTCACATTACGGGAACTGCCAGGAAAAATCCAGAAAAATTGTATAAAAAATCAGCGTTCTAGAAACTACCGTGCGCCCAAAGTACAGCCGGGTGGGGGGGGCACCAGGGCTCCAGGCGCCCTGGCGGCGCCCCCCCCCCCCCCCGGGCCGCGCCGGGGGGGGCGCCTGGGCCCCCCAAGGCTCCGCTGATGCCCCCCTTTGGCATATATTTAAAGCGTCTCCCGAAACCCTCGAGACGGGAACTCTTTTTCAAGATCTCATCTCTGTTCCGTCGCCGCCGCCGCTTCCAAGATCGAGAGCACTAGGAGAACACTTCCCGGCACCCTGCCGGAGGGGAGGATCGCCACCGGGAGCTTCTCCACCACCATGGACGCCTTCCGGATGAGTTGTGAGTAGTCTCCCTTGGACCATGGGTCCATGACCAGTAGCTATGTGATGTTCTCCTCCCGTTCTTGTGCTTCACTAATTAGTCCTCGTGAGCTGCCCTACATGATCGAGGCACATATGTAATCCTTATGCTGTTGCTATGATGAGTTTGCTGGGATCCGATGGATTATGAGATTATGTTCAGATTGTGTTTGAGTAATATATTTGATTCACCTCTTTTATATTTATGTTCGTAAGTAATTCTTGCATGTTCTCCGTTGTTATTTATTGCTTTGGCTAAGTAGTAGGTAGTGACTCCAAGAGGGAACGTTATGCTTGATTGTGGGTTCATGCCCCTCGATGACTAGCTTGAGTGACAGAAACATGAGTCTAGGGGATGTGCTGTTGCCACAAGGGGGAAAACAACGGTGCTTGTGCCCGCGGGTGCAAGGATTGTTTACTTTACGCAAAGTTCTTTTAATGCAGTTGTCTGTTGCTTTGAGTTTACACTATGGGTGGGACTCGCAACTTAATACCAGCGAGATGTTCTGGATAGATATCTCAAGGTGGATGATTAGTAGTAGATGCAGATGGATTTCGGTCTACTTACCTCGGCGTACCGCCCATGCTTTGAACCTCAACCTTTCTTGCAATGTAGTCAGCATTGGTTTGCGCACATGGTCATGTCAATTGCCCAGCTGTAATTCGTTTACCTCACATAGCAGTTTTATCGTCTTTTGGGAGAGAGACATCACTAGTGAACATCATGAGACTCCGGTCCATATTACCATCATTGATCACATCCGCTATTTAGTTTTCTGCATTTTACTTACTATTGCAATTATACCTATCACTACTATCACTTGCGTTTCATCCTTTGTAAACTACAAGGCCGGAGGGATTGACGACCTCTCTGTACTCGTTGGGAGCAAAGTTCTTTGTATCTGTGTGCAGGTCCACGTTGATTGCTAATATCTGGCACCGTTAGCAGTTGACACCTTCTTTTTGAAACTGGGAGTCTCAGGGAAAACGATCATTGGTATTGCCAAGGGAAAACTTCTGCTACACTACATCTCAAACCTTCCACTTGGGGTAACCAACGAGGGGTGAGAAGCCACCTAGCAGTTAGTCACGGGATGATGGATTATGGAACGAGTAAAGAGACTTGCCATGATGAGATTGAACAAGGTATCGGTATACCGAGGATCGAATCTCGGGCAAGTACTATACCGATAGACAAAGGGAATTGCATACGGGATTAAGTGAATCCTTGACATCGTGGTTCATCCAATGAGATCATCGAGGAACACGTGGTAACCGAAATGGGTATATAGATCCCGCTGTTGGTTATTGACCGGAGAGTCGTCTCGGTCATGTCTACGTGTCTCCCGAACCCGTAGGGTCTACACACTTAAGGTTCGGTGATGCTAGGGTTGTAGAGATATATGCACACGGTAACCAGAATGTTGTTCAGAGTCCCGGATGAGATCCCGGACGTCACGAGGAGTTATGGAATGGTCCGGAGGTAAAGAATGATATATAGGAAGTCCAGTTTCGGCCATCGGGAGAGTTCCGGGGGTCACCGGTAGTGTATCGGGACTACCGGAAGGGTCCCGGGGGTCCACCGGGTGGGGCCACCCATCCAGGAGGGGCCCGTGGGCCGTAGGGGGATGGGGAACAGCCCTTAGTGTGCTGGTGCACCCCCCTTGGGCCACCCCCTGCGCCTAGGGTTGAAACCCTAGGGGTGGGTGGCGCCCCCCTAGGCTTGGGGGGCAAGCCACACCCCTTGGCCGCTGCTCCCCCTAGGAGATCCAATCTCCTATGGCTGGCGCCCCCCTGGCCCCCTATATATAGTGGGGGGGAGAGAGAGCAGCCGCACCTCAGCCCCTGGCGCCTCTCCCCCCTGTTACATCTCTCCCTCCTCCCGCAGGGTCTCGGCGAAGCCCTGCAGCTTTTCCCGTTGCATCCACCACCACGTCGTCGTGCTGCTGGATCTCCATCAACCTCTCCTCCCCCTTGGTGTATCAAGAAGGAGGAGACGTCGCTGTACCATACGTGTGTTGAACGCAGAGGTGCCGTCCATTCGACGCTGGGATCATTGGTGACGAGGATCACGACGAGTACGACTCCATCATCCACGTTCCATCGAACGCTTCCGTTCGCGCTCGACAAAGGGTATGTAGATGCACTCCTTTATGCTCATTGCTAGATGACTCCTTAGATTGATCTTGGTGAAGCGTAGGAAATTTTTAGAATTTTGCTACGTTCCCCAACAGTGGCATCAGAGCTAGGTCTCTACGTAGCATCTTGCACGAGTAGAACACAAACAAGTTGTAGGCGTTGATTTTGTTCAACTCTCTTGCCGTTACTAGTCGAATCTTCATTCGGCGGCATCGTGGGATGAAGTAGCCCAGACCGACCTTACACGTACACCTACGTGAGACTGGTTCCACCGACTAACATGCACTAGTTTCATAAGGTGGCTGGCGGGTGTCTGTCTCTCCCACTTTAGTCGGATCGGATTCGATGAAAAGGGTCCTTATGAAGGGTAAATAGAAATTTACATATCACGTTGTGGTTTTGGCGTAGGTAAGAAACGTTCTTGCTAGAGACCTATAGAAGCCACGTAAAAACTTGCAACAACAATTAGAGGACGTCTAACTTTTACTTGCAGCATGTGCTATGTGATGTGATATGGCCAAGAAGATGTGATGAATGGTATATGTGATGTATGAGATTGATCATGTTCTTGTAATAGGGAATCACGACTTGCATGTCGATGAGAATGACAACCGGCAGGAGCCATAGGAGTTGTCTTATTTATTGTATGACCTGCGTGTCACTGAATAACGCCATGTAATTACTTTACTTTATTGCTAAATGTTAGCCATAGTAGTAGAAGTAATATTTGGCGAGACGACTTCATGAAGACACAATGATGAAGATCATGATGATGGAGATCATGGTGTCATGCCGGTGACAAAGATGATCATGGTGCCACGAAGATGGAGATCAATGGAGCAAAATGATATTGGCCATATCATGTCACTTTATTTGATTGCATGTGATGTTTATCATGTTTATTCATCTAGTTTACTTAGAACGACGGTAGTAAATAAGATGATCTCTCACTAAAAATTCGAAGAATTGTGTCGCCCCTAACTGTGCACCGTTGCTAAGGATCGTTGTTCCGAAGCACCACGTGATGACCGGGTGTGATAGGCTCTAACGTTTGCATACAACGGGTGTAAGCAAGATTTACACACGCAATACACTTAAGGTTCACTTGACGAGCCTAATATGTACATACATGGCCTCGGAACACGGAAGACCGAAAGGTCGAACATGAGTCGTATAGAAGATATGATCAACATGAAGATGTTCACTGTTGATGACTAGTCCGTCTCACATGATGATCGGACACGGGCTAGTCGATTCGGATCATGTATCACTTGGATGACTAGAGAGATGTCAATCTGAGTGGGTGTTCATTAAATTTGATTAGATGAACTTAATTGTCATGAACTTAGTCTAAATTATTTACAATATGTCTTGTAGATCAAATGGCCCACGCTCATGTTACCCTCAACTTCAATGCGTTCCTAGAGAAATCGAAGCTGAAAGACGATGGTAGCAACTATACGGACTGGGTCCGTAACCTGAGGATCATCCTCATAGCTGCCAAGAAAACTTATGTCCTAGAAGCACCGCTAGGTGACGCTCCCGCCCCGGCAAACCAAGATGTTATGAACGCTTGGCAGTCGCGTTGTGATGATTACTCCCTGGTTCAGGGCGGCATGCTCTACAGCTTAGAATTGGGGCTCCAAAAGAATTTTGAGCACCACGGAGAAAATGAGATGTTCCAAGAGCTGAAAATGGTTTTCCAGGATCATGCCCGAGTTGAGAGATATGATGTCTCCAACGCATTCTACAGCTGTAAGATGGAGGAGAATAGTTCTGTTAGTGAACACATACTCAAGTTGTCTGGGTTGCACAACCGCTTGTCTCAGTTGGGAATGAATCTCCCAGACGAAGTGATTATTGACAGAATCCTTCAGTCGCTCCCACCTAGCTACAAGAGCTTCGTGTTGAACTTCAATATGCAAGGGATGGAGAAGTCTATTCCCGAAGTGTATTCAATGCTGAAATCAGCGGAGGTGGAGATCAAGAAAGAGCATCAAGTGTTGATGGTGAATAAAACCACTAAGTTCAAGAAGGGCAAGGGTAAGAAGAACTTCAAGAAGGACGGCAAAGGAGTTGCCGCGCCCGGTAAGCCAGTTGCCGGGAAGAAGCCAAAGAATGGACCCAAGCCTGAGACTGAGTGCTTTTATTGCAAGGGAACGGGTCACTGGAAGAGGAACTGCCCCAAATACATAGCAGACAAGAAGGCTGGCAACGTCAAAAGGTATATGTGATATACATGTTATTGATGTGTACGTTACCAGCGCTCGTAGTAGCTCCTGGGTATTTGATACCGATGCAGTTGCTCACATTTGTAACTCAAAGCAGGAGCTGCGGAATAAGCGGAGAGTGGCGAAGAACGAGGTGACGATGCGCGTCGGGAATGGTTCCAAGGTCGATGTGATCGCCGTCGGCACGCTGCCTCTACATCTACCCTCGGGATTAGTTTTAAACCTTAATAATTTTTATTTAGTACCAGCTTTGAGCATGAACATTGTATCTGGGTCTCGTTTGATGTGACATGGCTACTCATTTAAATCCGAGAATAATGGTTGTTCTATTTATATGAGAGATATGTTTTATGGTCATGCCCCGCTGGTCAATGGTTTATATTCGATGAATCTCGAACGTGATGACACACATATTCATAGTGTGATCCCAAAAGATGTAAAGTTGACAATGATAGTCCCACATACTTGTGGGATTGCCACCTTGGTCATATTGGTGTCAAACTTATGAATAAGCTCCATGCAGATGGACTTCTAGAGTCTCTTGATTATGAATCATTTGACACGTGCGAACCATGCCTCTTGGGCAAGATGACCAAGACTCCGTTCTCGGGAACAATGGAGCGAGCGACCAACTTATTGGAAATCATACATACCGATGTGTGCGGTCCAATGAGTGTTGAAGCTCGCGGAGGCTATCGTTATGTTCTCACCCTCACAGATGACTTGAGTAGATATGGGTATGTCTATTTGATGAAACACAAGTCTGAGACCTTTGAAAAGTTCAAGGAATTTCAGAATGAGGTTGAGAATCAACGTGACAGAAAAATAAAGTTCTTGCGATCGGATCGTGGGGGTGAATATTTAAGTCATGAATTTGGCACACACCTAAGGAACTGTGGAATTGTTTCACAATTGACACCGCCCGGAACACCTTAGCGTAATGGTGTGTCCGAACGTCGAAATCGTACTTTGTTGGACATGATGCAATCTATGATGTCTCTCACCGACTTACCGCTATCTTTTTGGGGTTATGCTTTAGAGACTGCCGCATTCACTTTAAATAGGGCTCCGTCGAAATCCGTTGAGATGACACCGTATGAACTTTGGTTTGGCAAGAAACCTAAGCTGTCGTTTTTGAAAGTTTGGGGTTGCGATGCTTATGTCAAGAAACTTCAACCTGAAAAGCTCGAACCCAAATCGGAAAAATGCGTCTTTGGTGGACTTGAAGCCATGAAATCCGAGATAGGATCCATGTATGAAAACAAAGTATGGACTTTGGTGGACTTGCCCGATGATCGGCACGCCATAGAAAATAAATGGATATTTAAGAAGAAGACAGACGCGGATGGTAATGTGACCATCTATAAGGCTCGACTTGTCGCTAAGGGTTATCGACAAGTTCACGGGATTGACTACGACGAGACTTTCTCTCCCGTAGCGATGCTGAAGTCCGTCCGAATCATGTTAGCAGTTGCCGCATTCTATGATTATGATATATGGCAAATGGACGTCAAAACGGCATTCCTTAATGGCTTCCTCAAGGAAGAGCTATATATGATGCAGCCGGAAGGTTTTGTCGATCCAGAGAATGCTAACAAGGTATGCAAGCTCCAGCGCTTGATCTACGGGCTGGTGCAAGCATCTCGGAGTTGGAATATAAGCTTTAATGATGTGATCAAAGCGTTTGGTTTGATACAGACTTGGGGAGAAGCATGTATTTACAAGAAAGTGAGTGGGAGCTCTATAGCATTTCTCATATTATATGTGGATGACATACTGCTGATGGGAAATTATATAGAATTCTTGGAGAGCATAAAGGCCTACTTGAATAAGAGTTTTTCAATGAAGTACCTTGGAGAAGCTGCTTACATATTAGGCATCAAAATCTATAGAGATAGATCAAGACGCCTCATTGGTCTTTCACAAAGCACATACCTTGACAAGATATTGAAGAAGTTCAATATGGATCAGTCCAAGAAGGGGTTCTTGTCTGTTTTGCAAGGTATGAGATTGAGCACGGCTCAATCCCCGACCACGGTAGAAGATAGAGAAAAGATGAGTGTCATCCCCTATGCCTCAGCCATAGGTTCTATTATGTATGCCATGCTGTGTACTAGACCTGATGTGAACCTTGCCATAAGTTTGGTAGGGAGGTACCAAAGTGATCCCGGTATGGAACACTGGACAGCGGTCAAGAACATCCTGAAGTACCTGAAGAGCACTAAGGATATGTTTCTCATTTGTGGAGGTGACGAAGAGCTCGTCGTAAAGGGTTACGTCGATGCTAGCTTCGACACAGATCTAGATGACTCCAAGTCACAAACTAGATACGTGTATATTTTCAATGGTGGAGCAGTCAGCTGGTGCAATTGCAAGCAGAGCGTCGTGGCGCATTCTACATGTGAAGCGGAGTACATAGCTGCTTGTGAAGCAGCGCAAGAAGGAGTCTGGATGAAGGAGTTCATCACCGACGTAGGAGTCATTCCAAGCGTGTCAAGCCCGATGACTCTCTTCTGTGACAACACTGGAGCTATTGCCATTACCAAGGAGCCCAGGTTTCACAAGAAGACCAAGCACATCAAACGCCGTTTCAACTCCATCCGGAATTATGTTCAAGATGGAGACATAGATATTTGTAAAGTGCATACGGATCTAAATGTCGCAGATCCGTTGACTAAACCTCTTCCACGAGCAAAACATGATCAACACCAGAACTCTATGGGTGTTCGATTCATCACAATGTAACTAGATAATTGACTCTAGTGCAAGTGGAAGACTATTGGAAATATGCCCTAGAGGCAACAATAAAATGGTTATTGTTATATTTCCTTGTTCATGATAATTGTCTGTTATTCATGCTTGAATTGTATTGTACGGAAATAGCGATACATGTGTGAATGCACAAACCACAACGTGTCCCTGGTAAGCCTCTAGTTACTAGCTCGTTGATCAACAGATGGTGACGGTTTCCTGACCATGGACATTGGATGTCATTGATAACGGGATCACATCATTAGGAGAATGATATGATGGACAAGACCTAATCCTAAGCCTAGCACAAGATCGTATAGTTCGTAATGCTTAAGCTTTTCCAGTGTCAAGTATCTGTTCCCTAGACCATGAGGTTGTGCAACTCCCGGATACCGTAGGAGTAGTTTCGGTGTGCCAAACGTCACAACGTAACTGGGTGGCTATAAAGGTACGCAACGGGTATCTCCGAAAGTGTCTGTTGGGTTGGCACGAACCGAGACTGGGATTTCTCACTCCGTATGATGGAGAGGTATCTCTGGGCCCACTCGGTAAGACATCATCATAATGAGCTCAATGTGACTAAGGAGTTAGTCACGGGATGATGGATTATGGAACGTGTAAAGAGACTGGCCATGACGAGATTGAACAAGGTATCGGTATACCATCGATCGAATATCGGGCAAGTACTATACCGATAGACAAAGGGAATTACATACGGGATTAAGTGAATCCTTGACATCGTGGTTCATCTGATGAGATCATCGAGGAACATGTGGGAACCAACATGGGTATCCAGATCCCGCTGTTGGTTATTGACCGGAAAGTCGTTTCGGTCATGTCTACGTGTCTCCCGAACCCGTAGGGTCTACACACTTAAGGTTTGGTGACGCTAGGGTTGTAGAGATATATGCACACGGTAACCCGAATGTTGTTCGGAGTCCCAGATGAGATCCCGGATGCCACGAGGAGTTCTGGAATGGTCCGGAGGTAAAGAACGATATATAGGAAGTCCAGTTTCGGCCATCGGGAGAGTTCCGGGGGTCACCGGTAGTATACCGGGACCACCGGAAGGGTCCCGGGGGTCCACCGGGTGGGGCCACCCATCCCGGAGGGCCCCGTGGCCCGTAGGGGGAGGGGGACCAGCCCTTAGTGGGCTGGCGCACCCCCCTTGGGCCTTCCCCCTGCGCCTAGGGTTGAAACACTAGGGGTGGGGGCGCCCCCCTAGGCTTGGGGGGCAAGCCACCCCCTTGGCCGGCGCCCCCCTAGGAGATCCAATATCCTAGGGCCGGCCCCCCTAGGAGATTCAATCTCCTAGGGCTGGCGCCCCCTGGCCCCCTATATATAGTGGGGGGGAGAGAGCGCAGCCGCACCTCAGCCCCTGGCGCCTCTCCCCCCCCGTTACATCTCTCCCTCCTCCTGCAGGGTCTCGGCGAAGCCCTGCAGCTTTTCCCGTTGCATCCACCACCACGCCGTTGTACTTCTGGATCTCCATCAACCTCTCCTCCCCCTTGCTGGATCAAGAAGGAGGAGATGTTGCTGTACCGTACGTGTGTTGAACGCGGAGGTGCCGTCCGTTCGGCGCTGGGATCATCGGTGACGAGGATCACGATGAGTACGACTCCATCATCCGTGTTCCTTCGAACGCTTCCGCTCGCGATCTACAAAGGATATGTAGATGCACTCCTTTATGCTCATTGCTAGATGACTCCTTAGATTGATCTTGGTGAAGCGTAGGAAATTTTTGGAATTCTGCTACGTTCCCCAACACCGGACACAACGTTGGTCCCTTCGTATATGCGTGACATTGTAAAAAGGGCAAGTCCCATGAACTATCGTTTGTACACGAGGGCCGTGCACCAGCGAGTGGACCCTATGTTAGTGTCGTCTAGGGAAAGGTAATGACCGGGTGCTTCCCCCGAGTACTTGAGGTACTGTGGGATTGTGGGTGACACGAAAGCTTCCCGAATCTTGTGGGTAAAGTGCGCAACCTCTGCAGAGTGTAGAACTATTCAAATAGGCGTGTCCACGGTCATGGAAAGTTGGGAGGTGCTACTTAAACTATGTCCAGAATTTTACAATCACGGTGAAAGTGAGTGTGTGTTGAGTCAAGGTGGTGACTTGACTCGTTGATAATGAATTAAACTCTATTTATGTTGATATCTGTAACCTGTCTTCGAGGTAACCCAAGTACATTGGTGGATGTTTCACTAATGGTAGAATATTTAATCTAGCTTGTAGCTAGGTTGCTCATTGTTGTACAATTTGCATTGTTACCTTGAACCAAATCATGGGTTGCTTGCGAGTACATTCAAAGTACACATTGGCTTGCCACTTGTTATTTAATTGGCCAGGCATGGAGGTGCAGGAATATGAAGGAGAATTCTATGGAGACGAACATGTGAACTAAGACGCTTTCCCAGTCGGAATGCATGTAGGGTTAAGGAAGATGGCATGGGCTCTACTTATCTATGAAGACTTCCGCTATTTGAGTTTATTTGCTATTCAGCCTATGAGGCTTTATATATGTAAGACTTGGCCATAATGGTCATAATTTGTGTAAGACGGTATGTATGGTTGTATGACTCTTGTTATTCAGCTTCTATGTGTTCAATGAGCATTGATCTCTGGGATCATTGTACACGTGCATTCGGTGATCTCGACTCTTAAGTCGGGGTCCCCACAGAGCTGGTATCAGAGCCATCCTGACTGTAGGAAGCCTTAGTTAGCATGGGCGTTAGTTAGGATGAGACCCTTTTCATAAACCTTCTAAACCTCTCTTCTTTTCTAAACCTTACCAAACCTGATATATCATCAGCTTATTAACCTCTCCTATTCAACCTTTGTAGATGGCCTCTGTACCTGAAGAGCACCTGGCCACTGGGTTCCCCTTGCTTCTCGAGGATAGCCTCCAGGAGTGTCAGTTGCACGGAGCACCCATCCTCACCTACCATGAGCATTGGGTTAACGACACTGAGGTGGAGTACCATGTGGAAGTGATCATGAAGGCAAACAATCCTCCCACAAGTTGGTTCTTCGAGGGACCCCAGATGGTGAAACTACCCCTCGTTGTCGAGGCTGCTGCACTCAAGGCACTTACCCGTCTCCGAGAACTTCTTCCGGAGATGATAGCCAAGATGACAACCCGCTTCTTGCCTTACCGGAAGGAAGGTGGAGATGAAAGTAGCGCGCAAGCCCCTCCACTGAAGGAAGGACTTTCACTTCGATTCCAGACCTACTTCAGCCTATGTGCCGACAGCTTGGCACAAGATCTGGCCTCAGAATCGATGAAGCTCCGAGAAGAACTCCACAAGACTAAGGCACTTCTTTGTCGAGCACAAGAGAAGACGGATAGGATCAAGAAGGAAGGTGCGCCTCCTGGGCGACCCGCTATCGCGTATCGAGGCGGAAGGCCCTCAGGAGATGTATGTTCCAAGGATGAAGAGCCACCCCAGCGACGCCGTATGACGGCAAGGGAATATCGCAATCTCTTTCATGCACCACCGACAAAACACCGCCATATCCAACTCCTCCACTCCCCCACACCCTCAAGTGATAGGGGGGGGGGCCCAGACAAATGAAGACAAGGAGGAACACCCAGAAGAGCCAGAATACGCGACCAAGCATTCTGCCACTTAGGCATTATTCGCAACTCAGATATGCGAGCTCGTGACCTCTAGGGTAGGATAGGTCGTGTAACCCCTATGCGAAGTCGAGTCCTTGTATGGTTCATATGAAGCCATCTAGTATTTGCTTTTGTTGTGTTTGGATGTACGTCGTATCTTCCCTTTGGGATTATGTAAACGACTGCATCACCCATTTGGATTTTTAACGAATGTGTTTGGCCCTTTTGGCCCTTGGATGAAAATGATTAGTGTCACACCCACCCCCTTACTAGGCACCCACCTTTATTGCTTTATCTCTTCATTCCAAATCATGAGACCTTTACCGCTCCAACAGGATGCCTGTTGTAACTCATATTGGTACCTCTACCATGCTGCCCTAAGCCGGAGCATCCACCCAATCAGAGGCCGGCCAAGACCAAACCCACGACCAAGCTCCACCACCACCTCCCCCGAACATGGACATGGCTCAGCTTCTCCAAGCCTTCCGAGAGGAACGCCAAGCCAACACCGCAGCCCTCCATATGATTGCTCAAGCTGTCACCAACAACGGCCAACCGGCGGGGAATGGAAATGGACATTTCACGTTGGCAGAGTTCAAGAAGCATGCACCGCCAACCTTCATCGAGACAGCTGAACCCCTGGATGCAGACGACTGGGTCCGCACCATTGAGGACTTGCTGGAACTAGTCGGTTGCACCGAAGACTGGGAGAAGGTGGCTTATGCTGCCCACTGCCTCGGGGGGACTACTAGAGCTTAATGGGATGGATTCAAGGTCATGCATGCTGGGCAAGACATAACTTGGGACAACTTCAAGGCAGAATTCCGCAAGGCCCATATTCCTTCCAGAATCATGGCTCTCAAAAAGCGTGCGAGCCCTAAAGCAAGGAAGTGGCACGGTCAAGGAGTACATGCAGAAGTTCAGTGTTCCATCAAGGTATGCCCCTGAATATGTCAGCACTGATCCTGCGAAAAGGGAGCGCTTCATGGAAGGCCTCAATTAGACTCTGCAGTACTCGCTTGACGTGTGTGACTGCCCAACCTTTCCCGACCTGGTGAACAAATCACTGATGCTTGAAGACAAGCGGTGTGCTCTAGAAGACACTCGCAAGTGCAACATGATCAGCAAGGGAAGTTCCAGCAACCTGAAGCCTCGCCCGTGGCAGCCAGCCCCGGTCAAGCCAATCTATTAGCAGCCAAGAGCTCCTGCACCTCGCACCAACTATCAGCCTCAGCAATATGCCAACCCAAGGCCAGCATTCAACCCCAATAACAGTGGAGGCAACAAGATCAATAACACAAACAAAGTCACTTGTTTTGGATGTGGTCGGTCAGGACACATCTCAAGGGTGTGCCCCAACAAGAAGCCCGATGCCCCGTGCCCCAATGCGCAGAACCCAGGACAAGGCCGTGGGATGCCACCAAGGAACCAAGCTCCTCGCAACCCGCCTAACCGTGGGAAGGGGCGTTTGAATCACATCACTGCTGAAGAAGCCCAGGAAGACCCGGACGTCGTGCTGGGTACGTTCCTTGTCAACTACGCACCTCCAACTGTCTTGTTTGATTCTGGAGCCACGCATTCATTTGTCACTCAAAGATTTGCATTAAAAAGTGGCATGACCCCTACACCCCTGAATAACCCCATGGTGTACAAACCCATGGAGCAGAGATGAGAGCCAAGATTCGCTATAAGGGAGTCAATATCATCATTAATGGGGTAGATTTACTAGCAGACCTTATTGTCCTGAGATCACAAGGCTTGGATGTGATCCTAGGCATGAATTGGCTCAGCAAGCACCAAGGCTTATTAGACTGTGCCAATCGGGTTGTCACTGTGACCAATGACCAAGGGGTCGAGGTTAAGTTTGCTTTCAACTCCTCTTCTGCTCAAACCACTCAAGTCAACTATTTGTCTGAAGTTGGACTCGAGCAAGTGTCGGTAGTATGCCAGTACCCCGATGACTTTTCGGATGAGCTACCGGGAATGCCCCCTGACCGTGACATTGAGTTCATCATCGAGCTTATGCCCGGGGTAGGACCCATCTATAAGAAGCCTTATAGAATCAGGACGGAAGAATTAGCCGAGTTGAAGAAGCAACTGGAAGAGCAGCTGAGGAAGGGATTTATCCGCCCAAGTGCCTCCCCTTGGGGATAACCTGTTCTGTTTGTGGCAAAAAGGGACGGTACCATCCGCTTATTCATTGACTACCGTTCCCTCAATGAAGTTACAATTAAGAACAAGTGTCCACTTCCCAAGATCGAAGATCTATTTGATCAACTCAGCGGAGCCAAGGTGTTCTCCAAGATCGACCTCAGATCTGGGTACTACCAGCTGAAGATCAGACCCCAAGATATTCCGAAGACGGCATTTGTAACAAGATATGGCATGTACGAGTGGACGGTCATGTCTTTTGGATTAACCAATGCCCCTGCTTACTTCATGTATCTCATGAATAAAGTCTTCATGGAATATTTGGACAAGTTTGTTGTTGTCTTCATTGATGACATTCGTGTCTTCTCGAAAATGGAGGAAGAGCACGAGCAACATTTGCGGATGGTTCTAGACAAGCTTCGAGAGCACCAACTATACGCCAAATTCAGCAAATGTGAGTTTTGGCTGCATAAAGTTGGGTTCTTAGGTCACGTCCTGAGCGAAGAAGGATTGTTAGTTGATCCCGCGAAGATTGAAGCTGTGACCCAATGGCAATCTCCAATGCACTACAAGAAATATGTCAACTTATGACCTTCTGTCAGTGACTCTGGAAGAATTGGTCATAGATCTATGACCATTTCAGACCAATTGGTCAAAAGCTGTTCGGGGGGCTCCAAACCCTAAACTATAACGACCATTTTGGTCAGAAAGGTCGTAATTTCCTTACACGAAATGGTCATAAAGCAGATAGCACTAGTCTGCTGCCTTATTTCAATCTGATCATGACAAATATAGATGGTCATAACCTTGTAAATTGTGGTGGGTTGCTACGACTAGGCGCCACTTCATCAGTTTTGCCTATGTGTCATGTCCATGTGGCAGTTTTTGCCCTAGGTTGTGAAGCAACCTATATGTCTGTCATTCCCAAAATTCCCCAAAAAATCTCATAAACTCTTTGGGTCATATCTTCGTCAAATATGTAAAAAACCTTCCTTGCCTAGTTCAAAAATAATTCAAAAATGTTCATTTTCCTATTCTGTTCAAAAAAACACTTTGTGAAGGAAGTACCACTTTGGAATGTCCAAATGGTATTCATTTTCTACAGTGTTTTCCTATGCCCAAATAACTATCCTCCACCAAATGCCAGCTCAATCCATTCATTATTTTGAGCCCAGCTTCAACATTCGTATTTATGTCCAGTGTGGTACTTTGCAAAGCAAGTACCACCTAGACTCCTCCTTTTGAGCTGAAAATTTGTGAAGACGGTCTTCTTAGTAACTGATCATCCTCAACCAAAACTCACGCCCATTTTCCATGTGCATTTCCCGTACCGCTAATCAAACACTTGGTTGCTAATTCATGTTAGAGCATCGATCGGTCTCCTTGTGAGAATCTTATGTTGTAATTTTCTTCCTAGCACCTACCTGGGGAGTGCCCAAGCCGCTAGACATGCCTAGGCCTCCCAGAACACATGGCAACGCCACAGTCACGCGGTGACCATGCGGCGGGCATGCGAGTTTACGCGCTCTAGAGATGGGGCCCTCGACCACCGCCCAAACCTCGACGTATCGCCACCAAACCATGTATTTATGACTAAATAGGTACTTACGTAACTAGAAATGAATTTTTTGAAAAAATATATAGCAAACTAGGAGGCAGCTGCAGTTCAAATTTGACCCGCTTCCACCTGATTCGGCCGAAATTTGTCTTTTTTACGAGAGGTGGATCAAAACTTTTTACACCAAACCATGTTGGAAATATGCCCTAGAGGCAATAATAAAAGAGTTATTATTATATTTCCTTGTTCATGATAATCGTTTATTATCCATGCTATAATTGTATTGATTGGAAACTTAAATACATGTGTGGATAAATAGACAAACTTTGTGTCCCTAGTAAGCCTCTTCAGGACTAGCTCGTTGATCAAAGATGACCGCGGTTTCCAGGTCATAGACATGAGTTGTCATTTGATAACGGGATCACATCATTAGGAGAATGATGTGATGGACGAGACCCAAACGTTAAACATAGCTTTTGATCGTATCAGTTATCGCTATAGTTTTCTGCATGTCAAGTATAAGTTCCTATGACCATGAGATCATGTAACTCACTGACACCGTAGGAGTGCCTTGTGTGTGCCAAACGTCGCAACGTAACTGGGTGACTATAAAGGTACTCTACAGGTATCTCCGAAGGTGTCTGTTGAGTTGACATGGATCGAGACTGGGATTTGTCACTCCGTGTGACGGAGAGGTATCTCCGGGCCCACTCGGTAATACGTCATCTCGATGAGCTCAAAGTGACTAAGTAGTTAGTCACGGGATTATGTATTACGGAACGAGTAAAGAGACTTGCCGGTAACGAGATTGAACTAGGTATAGAGATACCGACGATCGAATCTCGGGCAAGTAACATACCGACGAGACAAAGGGAACTGTGTACGGGATTACCTGAATCCTTGACATTGTGGTTCATCCGATGTGATCATCGAGGAACGTGTGGGAACCAATATGGGTATCCAGATCCCGCTATTGGTTATTGACCTGGGAGTGTCTCGGTCATGTCTGCATAGTTTCCGAACCCGCAGGGTCTACACACTTAAGGTTCGGTGACGCTAGGGTTGTTAGTGAGAACAGTGCATGGTAACCGAAGGTTGTTCGGAGTCCCGGATGAGATCCCGGATGTGACGAGGGTCTCCGGAATGGTCTGGGGATGAAGATTGATATATGGGATGAGAGTGAACGGAGTGCGGAATTGTTCCGGGGAGCATCGGGAAGGAATCGTGGAACCGAAAGGTGTTTCGGGGGCCACGGTAAATGTTACGGGCCCTATGGGCCATAAGTGGGGAGACGCAACAGCCCACACAGGGGCTGTGCGCCCCCCCTAGGCCCCTCCACCTGCGCCTAAGGGGCTGGGCCCCCCTAGGGCAGCCGCACCCCCTAAGTCTTGGGGGGCAAGGCGCCTTGGGGGGGAACCCTAACCCTGGCCGCAGCCCCCCCTTGGCTGCCGCCCCATCTGGCCTTGGCCGCCGCCCCCTAGGGGGAACCCTAGGGGCGCCCCCTCCCCTCTCTCCCCCCTATATAAAGAGAGGCAGAGGGAGGGCAGCAACACAAGTTCGTGCCTCGGCGCTGCCCTCCCTCTCCCACGAATATCTTCATCTAGTTTGCAGTGCTTGGCGAAGCCCTGCTGGAATTCCTCCGCCACCATCTCCACCACGCCGTCGTGCTGCTGGGTTTCTCCGTCAACTTCTCCTTCCCCCTTGCTGGATCAAGAAGGAGGAGACGTCCCCGAGCTGCACGTGTGTTGAACGCGGAGGCACCGTCCGTTCGGTGCTGGGATCTTCGGCGATTTGAATCGCGGCGAGTACGACTCCATCAACCGTGTTCTTGAACGCTTCCGCTTAGCGATCTACAAGGGTATGTGGATCCGACTCTTCCCTCGTAGATGCATCTCCTAGATTGATCTTGGTGAGCGTAGGAAAATTTTTGTTTCCCATGCAACGTTACCCAACAGTGGCATCATGAGCTAGGATCTTGCGTAGATGTTTTCACGAGTAGAACACAAAGGGGTTTGTGGGCGTTGATGTTTAGATTGCTTCCCTCCTTGGTCTTTCTTGATTCAGCGGCATTATGGGATGAAGCGGCCCGGACCAACTTTACATGTCCACGTACATGAGACCGGTTCCATCGACAGACATGCGACTTTTGTCGCATAAGATGGCTGGCGGGTGTCTGTCTCTCCTATCTTAGTTGAATCGGATTCGACGAAGGCGGTCCTTGTAGAAGGTTAAATAGCAACTTAAATATCACCGTTGTGGCTTTGCGTAGGTAAGAAGCGTTCTTGCTAGATACCCATAGCAGCCACGTAAAACATGCAACAACAAATTAGAGGACGTCTAACTTGTTTTTGCAGGGTATGTATGTGATATGATATGGCCAAAGACATGATGAGATATATTTGATGTATGAGATGATCATGTTGTAATAGTTAATATCGACTTGCATGTCGATGTATACGGCAACCGGCAGGAGCCATAGGGTTGTCTTTAATTTTTTTGTATGACCTGCGTGTCAATCATTAAGCGCTATGTAATGCTTTACTTTATCGCTAAACGGTAGCAATAGTAGTAAGAGCATGGTGGGCGCGCGACAACCCCGATGGCGACACGATGATGGAGATCATGATGATGGGGATCATGGTGTTACGCCGGTGACGATGGAGATCATGCCGGTGCTTTGGAGATGGAGATCAAAAGCACGAGTTGATGGCCATATCATGTCACTTATGATTTGCATGTGATGTTAATCCTTTTATGCATCTTATTTTGCTTAGGACGACGGTAGCATTATAAGATGATCCCTCACTAAAATTTCAAGATAAAATTGTGTTCCCCCCGAGTGTGCGCCGTTGCGAAGGTTCGTCGTTTCGAAGCACCACGTGATGATCGGGTGTGATAGACTCTACGTTCGTATACAACGGGTGCAAGCCAGTTTTGCACATGCAGAACACTCGGGTTAGACTTGACGGGCCTAGCATGTACAGACATGGCCTCGGAACACGGAAGACCGAAAGGTCGAGCATGAGTCATATAGTAGATATGATCAACATGAAGATGTTCACCATTGACACCACCTCATCTCACGTGATGATCAGACTTGGCTTGGTGGATTTGGATCATGTCACGCTCGGATGACCAGAGGGATGTCAATTTGAGTGGGAGTTATAAGTAATTTGATTAGTTAAAACTCACTTATCATGAACAATAGTCTAAGATGTCTTTGCAAATCTTTTGTTGTAGATGGCTCCCGCAGTAGCTCCCCTGAATTTTAATGCGTTCCTAGAGAAAACTAAGCTGAAAGATGAGGGAAGAAACTTTGTGGACTGGCTCCGCAATCTGAGGATCATCCTCACAGCTGCCGAAAAGGTTAATGTCCTAAATGCACCGCTAGGTGAACCCCCCGCTCCGGCCTCTGTGGACGTTATGAACGCCTGGCCGTCGCGTGCGGATGACTACTCAGTAGTGCAGTGTGCCATGTTGTATAGCTTGGAAGGAGGACTTCAAAGGCGTTTTGAACGTCATGGAGCATATGAGATGTTCCAGGAGTTGAAGTTCATCTTTGAGAAGAATGCCAAGATCGAGAGGTATGAGACCTCCGATAAATTCTTTGCTTGCAAGATGGAGGAGAATTCGTCTGTCAGTGAGCACTTACTGAAGATGTCTGGGTACTATACCCGCATAGCTGATCTGGGACTTGTGTTCCCGGAGGAGGCTATCATTGACAGAATTCTCCAGTCACTCCCACCTAGCTACAAGAGCTTCGTGCAGTAGTATAACATGCAAGGGATGAACAAAACCATCGCCGAGCTGTTTGCGATGCTGAAAGTCGCTGAGTCAGACATCCAGAAGGAGCATCAAGTGTTGATGGTCAATAAAACTACCAGTTTCAAGAAGAATGGCAAGGGCAAGAAGGGTAACTCTAAGAAGGGTGGCAAGGCAGTTGCTCATCCAGTGAAGAAACCCAAGGCTGGGCCCAAGCCAGAGACTGAGTGTTTCTATTGCAAGGGGAACGGCAACTGGAAGCGGAACTGCCCCAAGTATCTGGCAGACAAGAAGGGGGCCAACAACAACAACAAGCAAGGTATATGTGATATACATGTTATTGATGTGTACCTTACCAACTCTCGTTGTAGTGCCTGGGTATTTGATACCGGTTCGGTTGCTCACATTTGCAACTCTAAACAGGAACTACGGAATAGACGGAGGCTGGCGAAGGACGAAGTGACGATGCGCGTGGGGAATGGTTCCAAGGTTGATGTGATCGCCGTCGGCACGCTCGCTCTTCGATTACCATCGGGATTAGTTATGAACCTGAATAATTGTTATTTAGTGCCTGCGTTGAGCATGAACATTATATCTGGATCTTGTTTAATGCGAGACGGTTACTCATTTAAATCAGAGAATAAAGGTTGTTCTATTTATATGGGCAATATCTTTTATGGTCATGCACCCGAAGTAGGGGGTTTATTCTTATTGAATCTCGATAGTGATGATACACATGTTCATAACATTGATGCCAAAAGATGTAGAGTTGATAACAATAGTACCACTTTCTTGTGGCACTCCCGTCTGGGTCATATCGGCGTGAAACGCATGAGGAAGCTCCATGCTGATGGACTTTTGGAGTCTCTTGATTTTGAATCACTTGACACATGCGAGCCGTGCCTCATGGGCAAGATGACTAAGACCCCGTTTTCAGGAACAATGGAACGGGCAAGTGACTTATTGGAAATCATACATACTGATGTGTGTGGCCCGATGAGTGTCACGGCGCGCGGTGGATATCGTTATTTTCTCACCTTCACTGACGACTTAAGTAGATATGGGTATATTTACTTGATGAAGCATAAGTCTGAAATGTTTGAAAAGTTCAAGCAATTTCAGAGTGAAGTTGAGAATCATCGTAACAAGAAGATCAAGTTCCTACGATCTGATCGAGGGGGAGAGTATCTGAGTTATGAGTTTGGCAATCACTTAAGACAATGTGGAATTGTTTCACAGTTGACGCCGCCTGGAACACCACAGCGTAATGGTGTGTCCGAACGTCGTAATCGAACCCTATTAGATATGGTGCGTTCTATGATGTCTCTTGCCGATTTGCCACTATCATTTTGGGGATATGCGTTAGAGACGGCTGCATTCACTTTAAATAGGGATCCATCCAAGTCCGTTGAGACAACACCGTATGAACTGTGGTTTGGTAAGAAACCTAAGTTGTCTTTTCTCAAAGTTTGGGGAGCGATGCTTATGTCAAAAGGCTTCAGCCAGAAAAGCTCGAACCCAAAGCGGACAAATGTGTCTTCATAGGATACCCAAAAGAGACGGTTGGGTACACCTTCTATCTCAGATCCGAGGGCAAAGTGTTTGTCACTAAGAACGGGTCCTTTCTCGAGAAAGAGTTTCTCTCGAAAGAATTGAGTGGGAGGAAGGTAGAACTTGATGAGGTTATTGAACCTCTGCTTCAACCAGAGAGTAGCGCAGCACAGAAAGATGTTTTTGTGGAGCCTGCAACGGTTGAAGAGGAAGCCAATGATGATGATCAAGAAGCTTCTGATCAAGTTACTACCGAACCTCGTAGGTCGACAAGGGTACGCACTGCACCTGAGTGGTATGGTAACCCTGTCTTGGAGGTCATGTTGTTGGACAACAGTGAACCTACGAGCTATGGAGAAGCGATGGTGGGCCCGGATTCCGACAAATGGTTAGAGGCCATGAAATCCGAGATGGGATCCATGTATGAAAACAAAGTATGGACTTTGGAAGTATTACCTGAAGGGCGGAAGGCCATTCAGAATAAATGGATTTTTAAGAGGAAGACGGACGCTGACGGCAATGTCACCGTGTATAAAGCTCGACTTGTGGCAAAGGGTTTTTCACAAGTTCAAGGAGTTGACTACGATGAGACTTTCTCACCCGTAGCGATGCTTAAATCCGTCCGAATCATGTTAGCAATAGCTGCATATTTCGATTACGAAATTTGGCAGATGGATGTCAAAACAGAGTTCCTTAACGGTTTTCTTAAGGAAGAGTTGTATATGATACAACCGGAAGGTTTTGTCGATCCAGAGAATGCTGACAAAGTTTGCAAACTCCAGCGTTCCATTTATGGGCTGGTGCAAGCATCTCGGAGTTGGAATCTTCGCTTTGATGAGGTGATCAAAGCGTTTGGGTTTGTACGAGTTTACGGAGAAGCTTGTATTTACAAGAAAGTGAGTGGGAGCTCTATAGCGTTTCTAGTATTATATGTGGATGACATATTGCTGATTGGAAACAATATAGAACTTTTGGATAGCGTGAAGGGGTATTTGAACAAGAGTTTTTCGATGAAGGACCTCGGTGAAGCTGCTTTCATATTGGGCATAAAGATCTATAGAGATAGATCGAGACGCTTGATAGGACTTTCACAAAGTACATACCTTGATAAAGTTTTGAAGAAGTTCAAAATGGATCAATCCAAGAAGGGGTTCTTGCCGGTATTGCAAGGTACAAAGTTGAGTAAGACTCAATGCCCAGTGACTGCGGAAGATAGAGAAAAGATGAGTGTCATCCCTTATGCTTCAGCCATAGGCTCTATCATGTATGCAATGCAGTGCACAAGACCAGATGTCAGCCTTGCCATAAGTATGGCCGGAAGGTTTCAAAGTAATCCTGGTATGGATCACTGGACAGCGGTCAAGAATATCCTGAAGTACCTGAAAAGGACTAAGGAAATGTTTCTCGTTTATGGAGGTGATCAAGAGCTCGTCGTAAAGGGTTACGTCGATGCAAGCTTTGACACTGATCCGGATGACTCTAAGTCTCAAACCGGGTACGTATATATTCTCAACGGGGGAGCGGTAAGCTGGTGCAGTTCCAGGCAAAGCGTGGTAGCCGATTCTACATGCGAAGCGGAGTACATAGCTGCCTCGGAGGCGGCAAAGGAAGGTGTCTGGATGAAGGAGTTCATGACAGATCTTGGAGTTGTGCCTAGTGCATTGAACCCAATGACTCTGTTTTGTGACAACACTGGTGCCATTGCTCTAGCCAAGGAACCAAGGTTTCACAAGAGGACCAGACACATAAAGCGACGCTTCAATTCCATCCGCGATTCAGTCAAGGAGGAGGACATAAGCATTTGCAAAGTACACACGGATTTGAATGTTGCAGATCCGTTGACTAAGCCTCTTCCACGGGCTAAGCATGATCAACACCAAGACTCTATGGGTGTTAGATTCATTACCTTGTAATGCTAGATTATTGACTCTAGTGCAAGTGGGAGACTGTTGGAAATATGCCCTAGAGGCAATAATAAAAGAGTTATTATTATATTTCCTTGTTCATGACAATCGTTTATTATCCATGCTATAATTGTATTGATTGGAAACTTAAATACATGTGTGGATAAATAGACAAACTTTGTGTCCCTAGTAAGCCTCTTCAGGACTAGCTCGTTGATCAAAGATGACCGCGGTTTCCAGGTCATAGACATGAGTTGTCATTTGATAACGGGATCACATCATTAGGAGAATGATGTGATGGACGAGACCCAAACGTTAAACATAGCTTTTGATCGTATCAGTTATCGCTATAGTTTTCTGCATGTCAAGTATAAGTTCCTATGACCATGAGATCATGTAACTCACTGACACCGTAGGAGTGCCTTGTGTGTGCCAAACGTCGCAACGTAACTGGGTGACTATAAAGGTACTCTACAGGTATCTCCGAAGGTGTCTGTTGAGTTGACATGGATCGAGACTGGGATTTGTCACTCCGTGTGATGGAGAGGTATCTCCGGGCCCACTCGGTAATACATCATCTCGATGAGCTCAAAGTGACTAAGTAGTTAGTCACGGGATTATGTATTACGGAACGAGTAAAGAGACTTGCCGGTAACGAGATTGAACTAGGTATAGAGATACCGACGATCGAATCTCGGGCAAGTAACATACCGACGAGACAAAGGGAACTGTGTACGGGATTACCTGAATCCTTGACATTGTGGTTCATCCGATGTGATCATCGAGGAACGTGTGGGAACCAATATGGGTATCCAGATCCCGCTATTGGTTATTGACCTGGGAGTGTCTCGGTCATGTCTGCATAGTTTCCGAACCCGCAGGGTCTACACACTTAAGGTTCGGTGACGCTAGGGTTGTTAGTGAGAACAGTGCATGGTAACCGAAGGTTGTTCGGAGTCCCGGATGAGATCCCGGACGTGACGAGGGTCTCCGGAATGGTCCGGGGATGAAGATTGATATATGGGATGAGAGTGAACGGAGTCCGGAATTGTTCCGGGGAGCATCGGGAAGGAATCGGGGAACCGAAAGGTGTTTCGGGGGCCACGGTAAATGTTACGGGCCCTATGGGCCATAAGTGGGGAGACGCAACAGCCCACACAGGGGATGTGCGCCCCCCCTAGGCCCCTCCACCTGCGCCTAAGGGGCTGGGCCCCCCTAGGGCAGCCGCACCTCCTAAGTCTTGGGGGGCAAGGCGCCTGGGGGGGAACCCTAACCCTGGCCGTAGCCCCCCCTTGGCCGCCGCCCCATCTGGCCTTGGCCGCCGCCCCCTAGGGGGAACCCTAGGGGCGCCCCCTCCCCTCTCTCCCCCCTATATAAAGAGAGGCAGAGGGAGGGCAGCAACACAAGTTCGTGCCTCGGTGCTGCCCTCCCTCTCCCACGAATATCTTCATCTAGTTTGCAGTGCTTGGCGAAGCCCTGCTGGAATTCCTCCGCCACCATCTCCACCACGCCGTCGTGCTGCTGGGTTTCTCCGTCAACTTCTCCTTCCCCCTTGCTGGATCAAGAAGGAGGAGACGTCCCCGAGCTGCACGTGTGTTGAACGCGGAGGCACCGTCCGTTCGGTGCTGGGATCTTCGGCGATTTGAATCGCGACGAGTACGACTCCATCAACCGCGTTCTTGAACGCTTCCGCTTAGCGATCTACAAGGGTATGTGGATCCGACTCTTCCCTCGTAGATGCATCTCCTAGATTGATCTGGGTGAGCGTAGGAAAATTTTTGTTTCCCATGCAACGTTACCCAACAAACCATTTTGTCAATTGTGTATTAAATATGACCTAGTATTTTAGAAAATTGATTTGGTCCAACTTTGCAACAATTATTTGGGAGGTCCTTCACAAAAAAACCTCCTTTTGGGCACTCGGAAAATGGAAAATGATTTTTTTGTCCAAACAAAATGAAAACTTCCTTAGGCACTATTGTTTGCCATTCCAAGATGCACCCTTGTGCACAATATGAGATCATTTGAACAAACTATGCCATGAATGTGGCCATAGGATTGATCATTTGGCTTGAAAGCCATGAATTTTCATGCAGGATAGCTCATTTCTCAGAACACTTTCTTAAAAGAATTGCCGTATTACAAGTTTATTATTTTTCCTGGTAACTTGATCATATATAATGACATAATGCGAAGGTTTTTGCAATATTTTGATGTTTTTTGAATTTGTTTTGCCCGTTTCAAAATGCGGTCAAAATGGCGGGAATGACCGTCCCTAGCTAGTGGTTGAATCTTGGTATTTTTTGGTGTTTCTCTTATTAAATACTCCATCCGTCCTAAAATTCTTGTCTTTCATTTGTCTAAATATGGATGTATCTAGTCACGTTTTAGTGTTAGATACTTCTCTATTTAGACAAATCTAAGACAAGAATTTTGGGACGGAGTGAGTAGATACTTATGTACCTAGAAATGATTTTTGTAAAAAATAAAGAGCAAACTACAAGGCAGCTGTAGTTCAAATTTGACCCACTTCCAGCTGAATCGGCCGAAATTTGTCTTTTTCATGAGAGGTGGATCAAAACTTTTTACACCCAACCATTTTGTCAATTGTGCAATAAATATGTCCTAGTATTTTAGAAAATTGATTTTGTCCAATTTTGCAACAATTATTTGGGAGGTCCTTCACAAAAAAACCTCCTTTTGGGCACTCGAAAACAGGAAAATGATTTTTTCGTCCAAAGAAAATGAAAACTTCCTTAGGCAATATTGTTTGCCATTCCAAGATGCACCCTTGTGCACAATATGAGATCATTTGAACAAGCTATGCCATGAATGTGGCCATAGGATTGATCATTTGGCTTGAAAGCCATGAATCTTCATGCATGATAGCTCATTTCTGAGAAATTTTTTAAAAAAAATTGCCGTATTACAAGTTTATTATTTTTCATGGTAACTTGGTCATATATAATGACACAATGCGAAGATTTTCCAATTTTTTTTGAATTTTTTATGCCCGTTTCAAAATGCGGTCAAAACGGTGGGAATGACCGTTCCTACTAGTGGTTGAATCTTGGTATTTTTTTTGGGTGTTTCTCTGATTAAATAGATACTTATGTACCTAGAAATGATTTTTGTAAAAAATAAAGAGCAAACTACAAGGCAGCTGCAGTTCAAATTTGACCCACTTCCAACTGAATCGGCCGAAATTTGTCTTTTTCACGAGAGGTGGATCAAAACTTTTTACACCAAACCATTTGGTCAATTGTGCATTAAATATGGCCTAGTATTTTATAAAAATAATTTGGTCCAATTTTGCAACAATTATTTGGGAGGTCCTTCACAAAAAAACCTCCTTTTGGGCACTCGAAAAATGGAAAATGAATTTTTTGTCCAAAGAAAGTGAAAACTCCCTTAGGCAACATTGTTTGTCATTCCAAGATGCACCCTTGTGCACAATATGAGATCATTTGCACAAACTATGCCATGAATGTGGCCATAAGATTGATCATTTGGCTTGAAAGCCATGAATCTTCACGCATGATAGCTCATTTCCGAGAACACTTTTTTTAAATAATTTCCGTATTACAAGTTTATTATTTTTCCTGGAAACTTGGTCACATATAATGACACAATGCGAAGGTTTTCCAATTTTTTGATTTTTTTTTGAATTTTTCATGCCCGTTTCAAAATGCAGTCAAAATGGCGGGAATGACCGTTCCTAGCTAGTGGTTGAATCTTGGAAAACTTTTGGAGTTTCTCTGATTAAATAGATACTTATGTACCTAGAAATGATTTTCGGAAAAAATAAAGAGCAAACTATAAGGCAGGCGCAGTTCAAATTTGACCCGCTTCCAACTAGATCGGCCGAAATTTGTCTTTTTCACCAGAGGTGGGTCGAACCTGTTGACACCCAACCATTTGGTCAATTGTGCATTACATATGGCCTAGTATTTTAGAAAATCAATTTTGTACAATTTTGCAATAAATATACGGTAGGTCCTTCAAAAAAAACTTAGTTTGGGCATTCAAAAAATGGAAAATTATTTTTTCGTGCAAAAGAAATAAAACTACCTTTGTCAATATTGTTTGCCAATCTAAGATCTAAACTTCTGCAAAATATGACATTATTTGAACGAATATTTGATAGGTGTTTCACAAAAAAACTCATTTTGAGCATTGAAAAATGGAATGAAAAATCTGTGTGTAATCAATCATGACCAATTTTTATGGTCAAAAGGTTTTCAGATTGTTTGGTGCGTTCTGATTGGTCCAGAGGCATATCACGCGGATCATGTATCAACCACCGTCGGATGCTTCTAGATCCAACAGCAACCCTCACCCCTCACCCTCTCACCCAAACCCTATCTCAGATCCCCTCCTCTCCCTGGATCCACTCTCCCCCTCTCGTCGAACAGCCGCCACCCTCTCAATCTCAATCTCTCGATCTCTCGATCCCCAACCACCCAACCACCGCCTCCTCCCTTCCAGGCCCACTTCCGGTGGAGCTTGCCGCCGTTCAGGGCCTCCCCCACGCCCTCCTCCTCTCGCTGACTTGACCTAACATAACCCGCACCACTCGTCCTCTCGTCCCCCTATCTTTCCGCACCCACAGCCGCCGCCCTCAGATCTCGATCTGGTGCCGCCCCCAAACCCACCCTCCTACCCGTCGACGACACCCAAACCGTAGACGTGGTGGTGTGGCGCCGAGGGCGGGCCGACCTGAGCGCCCTACTCTTAGCGACCACCGTTGCCTCCTGGATCCTATTCCACGGCGCCCCCGGATACACGTCCGTGTCGTTGGCCGCCGACGTGCTCTTCCTCCTCCTGGCCGTGCTGTACGCGTGGTCCAGGGCCACATGCATCCTCGGCCATCCCGCGCCGCCCATCCCCGACCTGTAGCCGGCGACCGACGAGCTCGCCGCGATCATCCGCTCCGGCCTCGCCGGCATCGCCTCTGCCTTTTGTCGCATCGCGCTGGGCCAGCCTGGCTCCGGGCGCGTCTTCGCCTGACTCGCCGCCGCCGCCCTACAGGGCAGGCTCGCGCGCGACCTCCCCACATGGTTCTACGCAGGCACAGTGCTCCCTCCCTCCATTCTCTCTGCTCTGCTTTCTTGTCTGAATAATACTGCGTCTTTCTTCAGAATTCTACGCCATGGTTGAGTTGGATCACTTCACATCCTCCGATGAGTATAGTGGTAGTGCAGCGTTAATTTGAGTGATAGATTATATTCTAGTGGTCGATTAGCTAGCACTTGATGGACTCTACTAGTTGGGTATATTTGCGTGGCATAGTAAATGGTCTAGTTCGTGCCTTTTGTTTTCAAATGGAACCTAGTATAGAGTTCGGACGCTGATTTTACTAGTTGAAACCTGCCCATTATTACCTAACCTCTGTTTCTTGATGGTGTCTATCTCCACATGATATAAAATGTGTCAATATTAATATTGCACTTGTGCTTGTTGCTCTGTTGGCGTTAGTTACCTTCTTGTCACATAATCCTTCCATCCCACAATATAAGACGTTTGTGCAAGCTAACATTGCTTGCAAAAATGTCTTACATGATGGGATGGAGGGAGTAATAAGAAGGTGAATTCTTATACACTTTTAAGTCATGTTAATAACTATTCCGGGGGCATATTTGTTTCATGAATCATCTATAAATATCATTCGCGTGGCACTGGGTCAGTTTCTAGCTACCATTTCTATACACATTATCTGTGTGTTGGCGCCAGTAGTTTCATGACTTGCTATTCTTATTCAAGTGGGCGAACTAAGTCATTTTTATTCAGTTTGCGTTCTGCTATGCCAAAGCCGGCAATATGAGCATCACTGCACACTTTTCACCACCCCACTCCCTCCCATGCAAAATCGTCCTCTCCGCTCTCACCCGTCAACGGAGAATTTTCCAATCGACACTTCATTTCGTTGCCAGTACGTATTACACACACATGCTCCACAACAAATCCAACTGCATTCTCTTGTCAATTTAGGACTGGATATCTGCTGATTATATGTCCTTATCCATCATTGTCTGGTTGTTATTGCAATCGTTATTAGTTAGGTTGTGTAGGTGCCAAATTCTGCTTCTGGATTAGTCTATTGTTCTCCTAAGATCCTCCTTTTTCCTACATTGTCTGCTGTTTGGACGGGCCGCTATCGTTATAGTCTTTTAATTGATGCTACCTATATTGACAGTTTGTACCTGGGCCCTTCGCGGTGGGGTTTGGACCCTGTGTGTGGGTTATTGTTATTGAACTTTGGACCTGATCATGGACTGTTTGGGCCTTCATTTTTGTTGGTGGTTCTGAATTTGTGTACCTACAGTTCTACAATATTGATATGAGTGATTGTTTTGTTACTTGGACAACCAGCTTTGCTGGTGTTTTTCGTAGAGCTTTGCTTCTAGTTAGTTGCTGCTAAATTCTGGTAACATGAGCACGTTGATTTGTAGCTGCTATTGTCATATCTACTACTTGTGGTTCCCTCAAATTATCTATAACTTCTATTGTCACACACACACACACACACACACACACACACACACA
>LR738709.1:564034731-564050874 GCA_902687465.1 Secale cereale
ATATATATATTCACATGTAACACTGTCAATTTGGAAAAATAGCACAGTCTTAAGAAGCATGCTCTCTTAATTAGAATTGTTTTTACTAGAAAACAATTGATCCTAGGATGTTAAAGACTTCTGTAATATCATTCTTCTTGAACCATGTGTTGCTCGTGGTGTTATCTGATGCATGTACTTGTACTGTCTCTCTAGACTGCTACTTAGCTTTGTTTCCCCAACTTTCTCCCAATTTGTGCGCTGCTTGATATCGGTTCCTTGTATTGCTGCTGCATTGACATAAGTTTCAATGTGCAGGTCTTCCGAGTCTGCACCCCGCCGTCTAGACGGAGCAAGGAGGGAGCATCGTCCATACTGCGGAGTTGGTTGTGCCTTGAGTGCGACGTGGACAAGCAGTGCATCATCTGGGGTCATCTCTTGCTTGTGCCGTGGTAAGAACAGATCGCCACTCTTTGTCGTGCATGTATCAAAATGGCAGAAATGTCGAATACATGTTCGCTTTCAGCTTGGATACTTTTGAGGGAAGATACTTGGTTGCACTTAGTCATGTGATTTATTCATGTTCGTGTTGTTTGTTAAGCGATTCTCTTTATGTGGCTACTACCACATTGTGTATCTCTCTATTCTTGTGAATGCTTTCAGTTCTGCTACCATGCTTAGTGTTTACTGCACTAAGGCATTGGCCATCGGAATTTGGGCGTGTATGTATAATTTTTAGTTCTGGATGTGTCCAATGCAAACATTACTATCAATTGTTAAATTGATTCTAAAATTTCTCATTAACTTCATTTCATACTGTGATTTTTGGATTTGGTACCAATTTATTGTTGGCATGTATGTGCTCACCTTGATGTGGTTTTAAGTAGCAAGTACCTGAGTATCTTTTCTGTCATGTGGTGTCCATGGATTGAAATATTGGCTGTTATGTATTGATTGTAGTATCGAAAATGGCTCAAACCTGAAGTACCTAAAATAGATTGTAGCTTCTTTTTTGTTTGTTTTGATACCCATATACATGCCCTGTATTAGCTCTTTCCTTTTGTGCATGTTAATTCAGTGTTTGTGTTGATTTGATGCTAATGTTCAGAAACAAGATTATGATGGATGGGTTTATGTGTTCTGCTGGAATATATGCACGTTAGTTTATATGCACACGGATTGGCCTCCATTATTTTGTATCTACTGTTAGATATATGCTGTTAGATTTGTTCTTTTTTTGTTATCTGCTGGTATAACTTGTATCTACTGGTATATATTGTAACTTGTCCTTTTTTTGAATGGTTTGTTCATAATATATTGGCTCTAGTGTTTTGATTCTTCTTATCTGATTCATGTAACAGGGGGATGGCCGAAGGCATGATGATAGTTCTATTGCTGTTCTAGTGTAGCGAAGGTGGCCTAGTCGATTATGGTCACCTAGTGAGTCGTGCATATGGTTTCATCTGCCTGGAGCAGGAGCCCAGTTTGTGCTGATTGTCAATTCTCATTGTGATTGTCCCTATATCTGTGTGACTGTGATTGTATTTGTATATGTGTTATTACACTAGTAAAGCTTGTAACTGTGTCATGACAGAAGGAGCCCAGTATATTTGTGTGACTGGTTGATTATCACTGTTGTTATTTTAAATATTACTTGTGTTTTTTGTCTGTTCTTATTTAAATGTGGTTATGTATTTCTATCAAATTGTAATCCGAATAATATGAAGCTGCCAAAAGGGTCCCACTTTAATAGAACCTGGCAATTGGGATCCATCTGACTAGTGGACCCATTTAATAAAAAAAGAAAACGAAATTGTCCAGACAAAAAGCCCACGATCCATGAAATCAAAAGGCTGCAATGTTGGGCTTGGTCCATGAAGCTGACAAAAATTTATAGGAAAAAAAATACAAATGGGCTGAATTAATGGGCTCTGCCCATATAAACACCGAATTGAACCGGGCTGATTCTTGTGCCACATCAGGTTGCCACGTCAGATGCCTACGTGGCCTGGGGAGGCTGCTAGTGACCAAAACAAGCCAGTAGGCATATTTTGGTCGTAAATGTCTACGACCTTCTCACAGAGAAGGTTGTTAATTTCAGTTTACGACTGTCAGCTTTTGACCATCTGTTTTTGGTCACAAAAAGGTCACAAATGGACAAGAATGACCATTCAGTGACCAATAGTCACGGTCACAAGTTGACATATTTCTTGTAGTGAACGACCGTCAAGGAAGTCAGAAGCTTCCTCGGACTTGCGGGCTATTACCACAAATTCGTGTAAGGATTCTCTAGCATTGCCCGGCCAATGACTCAGCTCCTGAAGAAGGACAAGAAGTTCGAATGGACGCCAAAATGCGAAGAAAGCTTCCAAGAGCTCAAGAAGAGATTGACCACCGCCCCAGTTCTAGCAACACATGATATTCACAAGGAGTTCCTGATATATTGTGATGCCTCTCGAACCGGATTGGGAAGCATTCTGGTGCAAGAAGGACGAGTCATAACTTACCTCTCAAGGCAGCTACGACCTCATGAAGAGAACTATGCTACTCACGATCTTGAGTTAGCAGTAGTGGTTCATGCCTTGAAGACATGGCGACATTACCTTCTAGGGAAACGGTGTGAGATATACACAGACCACAAAAGTCTGAAGTATATTTTCACCCAGAAGGAATTGAACATGAGGCAACGAAGATGGTTGGAACTAATCAAGGATTATAACCTCAGTGTTCAATATCACCCCGGGAAGGCTAACGTGGTAGCCGATGCCTTAAGCAGAAAGGCTTGCTCCCTGAATGCCATAATTCAAAGAAGGCAGCCATCCCTGTTTGAAGAGCTGGAACAATTCAGTTTGGAATTGGTCACCCCTGGATTTCTACAACATCTGGAAGTCAAACCAACCTTGATGGACGAAGTCAAGAAAGCACAAGGTGGGCACGCAAGCATTGAAGGCATCAAGAAGAAGATGAAGCTAGGCAAGGCCCCAGGATTCTCCGAAGACGAGCACGGGATTGTTTGGTACAAAGGCCGCATCTGCATACCAAACAAGATGGAGCTGAAGAGCTTGATCCTGCAAGAAGCACAGGACACTCCGTATTCCATCCACCCCGGAGGAACCAAGATGTATCAAGACTTGAAGGAAAAGATTCCGGTGGCACGGGATGAAAAGGGGGATTGCAACCTATGTTGCAAAGTGTGATGTGTGCCAAAGGGTCAAGGCTGAATATCAGCGACCCACTGGATTGATCCAACCACTCAAGGTTCCTGAGTGGAAGTGGGATAAAGTCGGAATGGACTTCATCACTAGATTACAAAGTTCGAATAAAGGACATGACTCCATCTGGTCATAGTCAACCATTTGACCAAGGTAGCCCATTTCATTCCTGTCAAGACTACCTATGATGGCAACCAGCTGGGAACTCTCTACATCGACAGAATCGTAAGCCTTCATGGTGTTCCTAAGGAGATTGTGTCAGATTGAGGAACCCAATTTAACTCAAGGTTCTAGAAGAAGTTCCAAGAAGCCTTGGGAACCAAGTTGTCTTTCAGCACGGCTTTCCACCCGCAGACCGGAGGTTAGACAGAGCGAGTAAATCAAATTCTCGAAGACATGCTCCGAGCCTGTGTCTTGGCATATGGAGCCAAGTGGGAAGATTGCCTCCATTTCGCCGAGTTCTCCTCTAACAATAGTTATCAGTCGAGCCTTCAGATGGCACCATTTGAGGTGTTGTACGGACGCAAGTGTCGCACACCCCTCAACTGGTCAGAGACTGGAGAAGGGCTAGTCTTTGGACCAAATATTCTCCGCGAAGCAGAAGAGCAAGTCCAAGTAGTCAGAGAATGTTTGAAGGCTTCCAAATCAAGGAAGAAGAGCTATGCTGACACTCATCGCCGAGATATGAGTTTCCGTGTTGGAGACCATGTGTACCTGCGAGTGACTACTCTGAAGGGAACCAAGCGTTTCCACGTTAAAGGGAAGCTCGCATCAAGGTTCATTGGTCCCTTTGAGATCACTGCACGACGAGGAGTAGTGGCTTACCAGTCGGAACTACCACCTGAGCTATCCAATGTGCACAACGTATTCCGCGTGTCACAACTCCGAAAGTGTCTCCAAGTTCCGGAGAAGCCTGATCTCTACAAGGATGTTGATCACCAAGCCATTGATCTTCAGCCTGATTTGACCTACCGCGAGAAGCCCATTCGCATTCTGGATGAAGCAGAGCAACGGACGCGAAGCCGCACCATCAAGTACTACAAGGTCCAGTGGAGCAACCACACGGAAGCAGAAGCAACCTGGGAATGTGAAGACTATCTTAGATCAAAGTATCCCGATCTCTTTTAAGACCTAGTTTAGGAATATCGGGGACGAGATTCTTGTAAGGGGGGTAGGTCTGTCACACCCTGCATTTTGTAACATGTCATTTGCATTAATAAAGCATGAAAGTTTGGACCAACAATTTTTTAGCATCATTTGGCTTTTATTTGGAATTAAGTTTTCTCTCTGTGATTCTCAAGTGCTCTTTAAAGTCAACTACTCCCTCTTATATATTTCATCTCCTTACCCCAAACTTCTACCCAATGATCATACCAAGTGTATATAACAGTATAGTATTTTCTTACAAAAATAATTTGGCCAAAAAGTATTTTCAAAAATTAGTTTTTCCAAAAACCCCTGAATTGAGGTTTGCACTTCAAGTGCTTGATTTATAGTGAGAAAAATATTTCAAAGGATATATTTAAAACATAGTAGGTATAGGACTCCCATAAACCACAAAAATATAATTTTAAAAGTTATTTTCCTATTTTATTTAAAAGCTTTTTCTTAAGGCCAGAAATGGTCTTCAATAGGGAAAAAATATTTAACTATTTCAAAAATATTTTCCAAAATTCAGGGAGACTCTTAGGACATATATTTTCCATATATGAGAGTTTCAACACTTGGTCATGTTCAAAATATGGGCCAAATCCCTCAGAAACCCTTTCTAGAAATTTCAAGCTTTTGAAATATTTACAAAGGAAATATTCTCTAAAAATTCCAGGGAAATTCTATCATGTCATATATGACATATGTGATGATCTTGCCAAGCCCCATGCCTTGGGAAGCAAGAAAACATCATCAAAACCCCTCAAAACTATTCTGTCCATTTTTTAAGTTTGAGTAACTTTACATTGCCAAACTTGTCCAAATGCTCTCAAACTTGGTACACATGCTACAATGGTCTAATAATGCATTTAGACCAAATGGCACAACTTTTGGAGAAGGGTAACTTGATTAGAGTACCCCAAAACCATTTCTGTTTAGATTCAAATTTGAACAACTTTAAATTACCAACTTTTTACTTGTGACTTCAAACTTTGTGGGAATGATCACAACCCCAAATGATGACACTACACCAAGTGTTGCATCAAGGAGGGATGATTTGCTTAACTCAAACTTGGTGAAATCATTTCTGTTGATTTCTAGGGTTCACCAAAGTTACATTGGCAAGTTTCTTCAAATGAGCCCAAACTTGGTGGAACACCCTATTCCTATATACCATTTGATCCTGTTAAGTCTCATGTCTAGTAGAAATCATTTGGTTGCTCAAAACCACATCAAACACCTTCTGGTGATTTTCCAAAATTACCACTTTCACCTATTTCCTGATTCTCCTTGAGCCCAACTATTTACCACAGCTTCCTTAGGCTCCCTTGCACCTCCAGTAACTCTCCCCTGGCCTCAGCTCAATGATTGAGTAGGGGTAAAACCCCAATTTACATTCTGGAGAGCAGTTTTCACCATTCTATCTCAGCCCTCTCTTCTTCTAGAAGCTTTCGCTGGCATCCAATGCCTCTCGTACGTTGTTTACTCCCCCCTAGAGCCAATGGACATGGTGGCCGTGCCCAGAGCGCGTGGGGCACGGCCATGCCGGCCATATGGGTGCTCTGGAGCGCACTACAGTGCGCTCCCGCACTATAGCCACCCCTAATCCGCCGCACCCGACCCCTTCGGTCCTCCCCCTTGCGCCAGTCGAGGTGCCTCAACGTCCGCGACACGCCACGGCCCTGTCCTCCTCCTCCTTCTCCCTCCTCTCGCCCCAGCTCGCACGTGCGACGGCCGCCCGAGAGCTCCAATGAGCTTCCCCACACGCGCGCTGCTCTGGACTCCCCCGGCTCTCTCTCTTCTTCTCCCCGGCTCTGGACCGCATCCAGCAACGCCACAGACACGACTCCAGCCCATCCCGAGCCCTGTGGCAACATGTCAGGACCCCGAGCCTTAGTCACACCGATCTAGCTGTAACACGTCATATCACTTTGTGGCCTCACGAACGGTAACCCCATGGGTGCCACCACTGGCCCGGGACCGTTTGCGCATTTTGGCACACGTATATGACAGTGTCGCTAGCATCCATATGACAGAGAACCCGGGCCGACATGGCTAGTTATAAACCAAAAGTGGCACTAAATTACAGAGACATGCATCCATGACCCACCAACGAACGTGTCGGTCATCAACGTATGAACCCAAGTCGTAGCAAGCTACATGGACTTAAAGGAACAACGCGTGACATTTCCCCTAAGGGACAGACACAGGAACGAAGAAGGACTCATGCCGGCCAGCCTACGTGTTCCGAGCAGTAGCAAGCTACCAAGGCTCATTGGAATCACTAGGAAGCATTTCCCTGTAAGGTAGGCTACCAAAGGAAAACAACTAGGTGTCGGATCCCACACATACCAAGCATTTCAATCATACACGCAATATGCTCAATATGTGCAAATACAACATTGCATCACAACAGAACTCTATGACTCAAAGTACTTTATTTAAAAGGCTCCAAGAGCCATACATAACATATCCATACAGGTAGGGGTCACATTACCCAACACTCAAGTCATACAGTCATACAAGCACAAGCGGAAGCTACATGTCTGAGTACAGACAACTTAGAAAATAAAACAGGCTTGGTGTAGCCTGACTATCTACAAGGCCCTTCACAAGCTCCAGATCTCCGTCTGGGTGTCAAGCTACTCGTCGACGTCAACGTCTATGTAGAACCCATCAGCAGGGGCAGGGTTCTCCTCTGCAACAGTTATTAAGCAAACATGAGTACAAAGGTACTCAGCAAGTCTTACCACAGAACCTATCATACATGCAACATTATCAAAGGGGGTAGTGGGGTTTATAGCAGAATGCCAGCTTTGACCTTGGCTAACCTATACTACAACTCTCAATAGACTGCAAGATGTTACTACGAACACGAGTCCTCTACTCACCACATCAATACACTACCGAGGATCCTCTTCCGTCATCCTACGGAAGGGCCATCCACGGCACTCACACTTATCTTGAGGCTTTTAGTAGTATCCATCAACTTGTCTATGAACTGTAAGAGTAACCAAGTAGTCTGTACCGCGAACAACGGCTATTCGAATAGTTTGATAACCCTGCAGGGGTGTACTTCTTCACACACGCTTTCACCACTTATCGTCGTTTACTCGGCATGTACTCGGCAACCTTCAAGCGGAAGCCCAGCGGGGGTGTCGGCCACGACCTGACTAACTACTCAAGTCTCTCGTCCAGGGTTATCGCCTATTTGGGTTCCATCCGTGGGGAGATCCGGCCGGGGTGTCGCTCACGGCCCCAAACGATGTCTACAGGGTTCCCGAGTCACCAAACGGGCAACCGGTACACCGTGCCACGTACCTGTCGCATCACAACCCACCCCGAGGGTCAGCGTTGTGCACGACCTCCAGTAAGCTATAAACACCAGAAACTAGTTGCAACTCCTGGACAGAGATCGAGGGTAATTAATAAGCCGAGAGGGTCAATTAAGGATCCCAATGTGTGGTAGTAGCTGTAACTTGAACCACACATACAGATCTCGGGTCCTATGGACGATTCCAATGAAACAACCCACCATGTACTCCTACATGGCCTTTCATCGATACCTTTACCAAGCGTATTCCACACTTCCTTCTCTTTATCGGTAAGATCATTTCACTCTGATCCATCACCCAGATGAACCAGACCAGACACAACTCTAAGCATAGCAGGCAACATAAACGAATAGCATGGTGGATCACACATCACATGGCTCAATCAACTCCTACACATGCTAGTGGGTTTCAACTATTTACTGTGGCAATGACAGGTCATGCAACGGATAGGGTTCAACTACCGCAGCAAGTAGCAGTTCACACGTTGTTGCCTTAATGCAGTACAAGAGAGCAGGAGCGAGAAGATTGGGTTTGTATCGGAATGATCAATGATTGCTTGCCTGACAAGGTAGTTGTCGGGTACTGCTCTTCAACTGGATACGCAGCAGTATCCTCGGGAGCAGGACCTAACACAGAGAATACCGACGATACAATCATTAACAAACAAATACAACAATATGATGCATGCTCATGACATGGAAAGATGCATGTGTGTTGGCTAATGCAACTAAAACCAGAAGGGTTTGAGCTTATTTGAATCAAAGATTCAAATTGAAGTTCAAACTATTATTTAAATAAGTGCATTATCATGTTCTTGATGTAAACAGAAAGTTAACTTGTTCAAACATGCATGAAACCAGTGCCATTGGAAAGATTGGATTTTTCTAATCATTTTTCATATATAAATCTTCTCCATCTGAGCTATGGTTGATTTTATATGATTTTTAGAAGTTTTGGGTATTTTCTGGAATTTCCTGAATTATTTTTAAACCTAAAAATCCCAGAAAATCCTTTACTGCGTCAGCATGACATCATGCTGACGTCAGCCAGTCAACAGGGCCAGTCCAAGTCAAACCTGACCAGTGGGACCCACTGGTCAGTGTCACAGTTAACTAATTAACTGATTAGAATTAAATTAGCACCTAAACTAGGTTTGACTTGCGGGCAGGGCCCACATGTCAGTGACCCAGGGGGGTCAAACCCGTGGTCAAACAGGTCCATCCCGCCGGCGTTTAGCCACCGGCGAGGCCAAACACGGCGGCGTGCTTCGGAAATCGCCTACGGTGCACGGCTCGAGCAACGGTTGGGTGTGTTGGAAAGCCCATGCTGTTCCGCGTCGGATGGTGGTGGTCGCCGGACCTGGGGTGGTCGGAGACGACGGCAACGAGCTCGACGGCGGCGACCGGCGTCGGGCGTGTGTGGGGATGCGGCTGCAGGGGCCTAGGCGATGCGTGCGTAGCACCTTTCGAATCTACGTGTTGCGGTGAGTGTGATGGACGGGTGCCAGTGACCAAATGGTCACCGGAGCATCACCGGCGGCGAGCTCGGCGGCGGTGCGTGCGGGTGAGCTTCGTGCAGTGCGTTCCAGGGCAAAAGGGAGCCAACGGAGAGGGGGAGGATGAAGCTAGGCTCACAGGGGTTGCAGCAAGCGCCGGAGCGAGCTCGGGGGTGGTCGGAGCTGAGCGGGACGGCATGGGGGATCTCCGCGGCCGGAGTTGGGGAAGAAGAGGTCGGGGGCGTCTCCAAGGCGGGCGAGCGCTCGGGGCTCGGCCTGTTCGAAGCAGTTGAGGACGACGGAGACGATGGACACCAAGGCGGGGCTCAGGGACGACGGTGGATGCGGCTTCTACGACGGTGCAAACACGGCGGCGTCGGCCATGGCGCCGGGAGAGCGAGGGAGAGGAACTGGGGGGAGGTGGAGGTGTCTGCGAGGTCGGGGAGGACGTGGACGATCGAACCATCCTTCCAGGATGGCGAGGGGATGAAGCGGGGCGGCGGGCAGCTGCGTGGCGCGTGGTGCGGTCGCCGTCGAGCACCTGCCTGCCTGCCTGGCCGAGCCAAGCAGCTCGCTGGAGTGGCAGCTGGGCTGGGCAGGCAGGTGGGCCGGGTGGGGCGCTAGGTAAGCTTCTTCTCTCTCTCTTTTTCCTATTTTCTTTTCTGTTTCATTTCTTTTGTAACTTTGTTTAATTAAATAAAATGCCAGAGCATTTTTGTAACTCATAACACTTGTCATACCTACTGTATATAATATGAACAGTAGGAAACATTATAGTTTATGATTATTTGAGCATTTAAAATATTTTATAGCATTTAAATGCCCAAATTCAAATACCATAAGATTTAATCCAGAGCCCTTGAGTGTCCTAGACAATTGTGCACCATTTTTGGCAGAGGTTTAAGAGCAAGGCAGAAATGATGAACATTTTTGAAGGGCATTTTGGGTACATTAGAAAATATTTTAGCAAACCCTAGTTGTTAGGAGAGGGGTGCTGGGGTTTCTGTTAATCCCATTTCAAGTTTCTTTGAAAGTAGACATGATGCACACTCTAGTTAGGTCCTAATGCAAGTGCTAGCTAGGGATGTGACAACTCACCCCCACTTAAAAGAATCGCGTCCCGAGATTAGGGTTCCTCCGGAAAGAGGGTGGGGTACTCAAGTCGAAGACGATCCTCCCTTTCCCAAGTAGCTTCACTCTCGGAATGATGTGACCATTGAACCTTGAGAAACTTGATATTGTGGCGTCGAGTGGTGCGCTCAGTTTGATCAAGAATATGAATGGGGTATTCTCGATATGTGAGATTATCCTGGAGATCAAGCGTTTCGTGGTCCACTCCGCGGATAGGATCCGAGAAGCAACGCCTGAGTTGGGAAACGTGGAAAACATCATGAACTCTGTAGAGGTGCGGAGGTAGTTCCAATTGGTAGGCAACTTCTCCTCGTTTGGCTAGAATGCGAAAAGGACCGATTTAACGAGGGGCCAATTTGCCTTTGATACCGAAGCGATGGGTTCCCTTAAGAGGAGTAACCCGAAGGTAAGCCTTATCGCCGACTTCAAAAGTCACAGCCTTATGATGACTATCATATTGGCTCTTTTGGCGAGACTGGGCTGTTTTCAATCTCTCACGAACGATGCGAACTTGTTCTTCTGCTTCCTGAATCATATCTGGGCCAAAGAGGTGTTCGACACCTTCGTCCATATAGAACTTCGAAGGGAGCTTTGCCCAAGCTGGCTTGATAACTATTGTTATAAGCGAATTCTGCAAATGGAAGACATTTTTCCCACTCCATACCGAAAGAGATGACAGAGGCTCGAAGCATGTCTTCCAGGATTTGATTGACTCGTTCCACTTGACCACTTGACTGCGGATGGAAGGCAGTACTGAAAGAGAGGTGAGTTCCCATAGCATTCTGGAAACTTTCCCAAAATCGTGAAGTGAAAATACTTCCACGGTCTGAGTTAATCTCCAATGGCACACCATGAAGTGATACTATCCGAGAGACATACAAATCTGCTAGCTGGCTAGCGGTAATACTCTCGCGAACAGGCAGGAAATGAGCTACTTTAGAGAGGCGGTCATAACGACGAAGATAGCATTATTCCCTTTCCTGGACCTGGGAAACCCGGTGATGAAGTCCATACCGACTTTATCCCATTTCCATTCAGGAATAGCTAAAGGTTGAAGGGTGCCAGCAGGCCGTTGATGCTCTGCTTTGACTCGACGGCAAACGTCGCAGTTAGCGATGAATTGAGCGATTTCTCTCTTCATCCTAGTCCACCAGAATCTTTGACGTAGGTCTTGATACATTTTGGTACTACCGGGATGAATCGTGAGAGGAGATTCATGAGCCTCCTTAAGAATCATTTGTCGTAGTTGTGGTTTCTTGGGTACCACCAAGCGGTTTTCGAAGTACACTACACCTCGATCATCCATAGAGAAACTTCTAGCAACTCCGCTAGCAATGTTCGCCTTGATCCGAGATATGCCTTTATCATACCGCTGGGCAACTATGATTTGATCCATAAGGGTAGGTTTCGCCACCAAGGTGGAAAGGAATCCTCGAGGAACAATGTGAAGGTTAAGCTTGCGAAATTCCTCGTGGAGAAGGGGTTGACTTAAAATATGACTTACGACTTAGTGCATCATCCATGACATTGGCCTTTCCAGGAGTGTAGGTGATTCCTAAGTCGTAGTCGGTGAGCAACTCAACCCAACGTCTTTGCCTGAGATTTAGATCTGGTTGGGTGAAGATATACTTCAAACTTTGATGATCGGTGAAGATTTCACAGCGATTACCAAGAAGGTAATGTCGCCATGTTTTGAGTGCATGGACTACAGCTGCAAGCTCTAGATCATGAGTAGGATAGTTATCCTCATGTGGACGCAACTGTCGGGATGCGTATGCAATCACTTGACGATCTTGCATGAGAATGCAACCTAGTCCTTGCCGCAAGGCGTCGCAGTAGATTATAAAATCCTTGGAAAAGTCTGGTGGTACCAGTACAGGTGCAGATGTCAGGCGTCTTTTCAGTTCCTGAAAACTGGACTCGCACTGTGGGGTCCACTCAAACTTTTTATCCTTCTTGAGGAGTTCGGTTAGAGGTTTAGCAACCTTGGAGAAATTCTCGACGAAACGTCGGCAATAGCTCGCTGAGCCAAGAAAACTCCTAACTTGCTTGACCGATTCAGGGGGAGTCCAATCAAGTACGGCTTGAACTCGCTCGGGATTGACAGCAATACCCTTGCCAGAGATCACATGACCGAGATAGGTTACTTCTCGCAACAAAAATTCACATTTAGAGAATTTGGCATAAAGGTGGTGCTCTCGAAGTTTCGTCAATACCAGCCTTAAATGCTCGGCATGATCTTCCTTGTTCTTGGAATAGATGAGTATATCATCGAGGTATACCACGACGAGTTTATCCAAATACTCCATGAATATAGAATTCATTAACCGAGAAAAGGTAGCTGGGGCATTGGTTAATCCGAAGGACATGACGGTATACTCATATTGGCCATAACGAGTAACGAAAGCCGTTTTAGGAATGTCCCCGTTCTTGATTTTGATTTGATGGTAGCCCAACCTCAAATCCATCTCAGCGAGCTGATCATACAGGTCGTTGATCCTGGGAAGCGGATACTTATTCTTTATGGTGACCAGATTGACAGGTCGGTAATCTACAACCATCCGCTCCGTTCCATCCTTCTTCTTGACGAAGAGGACGGGACAAGCCCAAGGGGAAGAACTAGGACGGATGAAACCTTTTTGCAAGGACTCATCGAGTTGTTTCTTTAGCTCAGCTAATTCTAGTGGTGCCATCTTATAAGGTCTCCTAGAGATTGGGACAGTTCCAGGGATAAGAACTATCACAAACTCGACATCTCTGTCAGGTGGAATTCCTGGCAGTTCTTCTGGAAAAACATCCGGGAAGTCACGGACTACCGGGATATCTTCGAGTTCTGGTAGAGGGCTGGCATTAAGAGAATAGAGCTGACGTTCAGCCATTCGGGCCAAGACATTGACTATCTTGCCTGATGGATGTGTAAGTTGAACGGTCCTAGTATAGCAATCGATTTTGGCGTAATGAGTTGTCATCCAATCCCTACCCAAAATGATGTTTATGTCCAAGGACTTGAGAGCGATTAGAGATGCAAGGAAAACAAGTCTATCGACAAGGATTTCATTTCCATGGCTTACCCTAGAGGTTTGCCACTTTGAACCAGGAGTTTGAATAACCATGGAAGTAGGCATGTCACAAAAAGTCATGTTGTGCAATCGAGCATAGCTCTCAGATATGAACGAATGGGATGCTCCAGTATCGAAAAGAACAGATGCCGGATGGCAGTTTACGAGAAGCGTACCAAGGACGACGTTAGGATCCTCATAAGCTTCCTCAGCAAAGACATAGTTGACCTGACCACGTGTAGTGGGGATTGGCTTGACATAGTTCACCTTGCCGGTTGGTTTACCACGGCCAACGGGTTTTCCTGGCTGGTTCTGAGGACACTCACGCATGTAGTTCCCCGGTTCTCCACACTTGAAACATGTCACAGTGGTGGTGCGTGGAGCAAAGTTGGAAGGTGGACCTCCATAGGTCTTGGTAGGTGCAAACTGTTGAGTTAGGCGAGGCGCCTCATAGGATGGCCTCGGTGTGTACTTGGGTGGCAGAGCAGTGTTAGGAACCCACACACGGCGCTTGTGAGAGCCAGAGCCGGATGAGGAACCAAAGTCTCGAGTATGCTTGCGGGTGGCCTCGAAGTCGGTCTGGCCTGTCTCAGCACTGATAGCCTTGTTAACCAACTTCTGGAAGGAGGTGCACTCGTGCAGACATAGATCTCGACGGAGTTCAGGGCTGAGTCCCTTGCGGAACCTCGCCTGCTTCTTGGCATCGGTGGATACTTCCTCAGGTGCATAGCGTGCCAGATTACCAAACTCACGACTATAGCCATCCACAGTTAAACGGCCCTGGGTGAAATTGCAGAATTCCTCCCGCTTGCGATCCATGAGACCTTCCAGAATGTGATGTTCACGTGCCTCACTGAACTCAACCCAGGTAGTGACTTGACCAGCAGGACGCATAGCTTCAAAGTTTTCCCACCAAAGACCGGCAGGGCCCTCAAGATGGTAGGCGGCGTAGATAACCTTGTCAGCTTCGGCCACATGGGCACAGTGTAGCTTGTGGGTGATACTACGTAGCCAGTCATCAGCATCCAGAGGTTCAGTGGAGTGATGGAACTTTGGTGGACACATCTTGATAAAATCGTGGATTGACACCACGTCATTCCTGTTGGGGAACGTAGTATTTTAAAATTTTCCTACGATCACGCAAGATCTATCTACCAGATGCATAGCAACGAGAGGGAAGAGTGTGTCTACGTACCCTCGTAGACCGGGAGCGGAAGCGTCAAGTGACGCGGTTGATGTTGTCGAACTTCTTCGCGATCCAACCGATCAAGCACCGAACGTACGGCACCTCCGCGTTCAGCACACGTTCAGCTTGATGACGTCCCATGAGCTCTTGATCCAGTTGAGCTTCACGGGAGAGTTTCGTCAGCACGACGGCGTGGTGATGGATATGATGTGTTCACCGGCGCAGGGCTTTGCCTAAGCTCCGCGACGGTATGACCGAGGTGTGATTCTGTGGAGGGGGCACCGCACACGGCTAAAACAATTCAACTTGTGTGTCTTTGGGTGCCCCCCTGCCCCCGTATATAAAGGAGCAAGGGAGGGAGGCCGGCCGGCCCTTCCTGGTGCGGCTAGGGAGTGGACTCCTACTAGGAATAGGATTGCAATCCTATTCCTAGTAGGATTCACCAAAAGAAGGAAGAGGGAAAGGAATAGGAGAGGTGGCGCCCCCCCCCCCCAATCCTAGTCCAACTAGGAACCCTAGGTGGGGGCGCCGGCCAGCCCTATGGGCTGCCTCTCTCTTTCCCTTTAGGCCCACTATGGACCATCCCCTCTCGTAGGGGGTTCCGGTAACCCCCTCCGGCAATCCCGATAAATCCGAAACTTTTCCGGAACACTTCCGATGTCCGAATATAGTCGTCCAATATATCAATCTTTATGTCTCGGACATTCCGAGACTCCTCGTCATGTCCGTGATCTCATCCGGGACTCTGAACTACCTTCGGTACATCAATACTCATAAACTCATAATACCGATCGTCATCAAACGTTAAGCGTGCGGACCCTACGGGTTCGAGAACTATGTAGACATGACCAAGACTCATCTCCGGTCAATAACCAATAGCGGAACCTGGATGTTCATATTGGCTCCTAAATATTCTACGAAGATCTTTTATCGGTCAGAACCGCATAACAACATACGTTGTTCCTCTTGTCAAACGGTATGTTACTTGCCCGAGATTCGATCGTCGGTATCTCTATACCTAGTTCAATCTCGTTACCGGCAAGTCTCTTTACTCGTTCCGTAACACATAATCTCGTGACTAACTCATTAGTCTTTTGCTTGCAAGGCTTATTGTGATGTGTGTTACCGAGAGGGCCCAGAGATACCTCTCCGACACTCGGAGTGACAAATCCTAATCTTGATCTATGCCAACACCACGAATACTTTCGGAGACACCTGTAGAGCATCTTTATGATCACCCAGTTACGTTGTGACGTTTGATAGCACACAAGGTGTTCCTACGGTATTCGGGAGTTACATAATCTCATAGTCATAGGAACATGTATAAGTCATGAAGAAAGCAATAGCAGTAAAACTAAACGATCATAGTGCTATGCTAACGGATGGGTCTTGTCCATCACATCATTCTCCTAATGATGTGATCCCGTTGATCAAATGACAACTCATGTCTATGGTTAGGAAACATAACCATCTTTGATCAACGAGCTAGTCTAGTAGAGGCATACTAGGGACACTCTGTTTTGTCTATGTATTCACACATGTACTAAGTTTCCGGTTAATACAATTCTAGCATGAATAATAAACATTTATCATGATA
>LR738709.1:564051049-564080149 GCA_902687465.1 Secale cereale
CTTTATTATTGCCTCTAGGGCATATTTCCTTCAGTCTCCCACTTGCACTAGAGTCAATAATCTAGCTCACATCGCCATGTGATTTAATACCGATAGTTCACATCGTTATGTGAATAACACCCATAGTACACATCGCCATGTGACCACCACCCAAAGGGTTTACTAGAGTCAATAATCTAGTTCACATCGCTATGTGATTAATACCCAAGAGTAATAAGGTGTGATCATGTTTTGCTTGTGAGAGAAGTTTAGTCAACGGGTCTGTCACATTCAGATCCGTATGTATTTCGCAAATTTCTATGTCTACAATGCTCTGCATGGAGCTACTCTAGCTAATTGCTCCCACTTTCAATACGCATCCAGATTGATACTTAGAGTCATCTTGATTTAGTGTCAAAGCTTGCATCGGCGTAACCCTTTACGACGAACTCTTTATCACCTCCATAATCGAGAAACGTTTCCTTAGTCATCCAGTTACTAAGGATAATTTTGACCGCTGTACAGTGATCTACTCCTGGATCACTATTGTGCCCCTTTGACAAATTCATGGCAAGGTACACCACATGTTTGGTACACAGCATGGCATACTTTATAGAACCTATGGCTGAGGCATAGGGAATGACTTTCATTCTCTCTATATTTTTCTGCCGTGGTCTGGCTTTGAGTCTTACTTAACTTCATACCTTGTAAAACAGGCAAGAACTGTTGGAAATATGCCCTAGAGGCAATAATAAAAGAGTTATTATTATATTTCCTTGTTCATGATAATCGTTTATTATCCATGCTATAACTGTATTGATTGGAAACTCAGATACACGTGTGGATGAATAGACAGACTTTGTGTCCCTAGTGTGCCTCTACGGGACTAGCTCGTTGATCAAAGATGACCGCGGTTTCCAGGTCATAAGACATGAGTTGTCATTTGATAACGGGATCACATCATTAGGAGAATGATGTGATGGACGAGACCCAAACGTTAACATAGCTTTTGATCGTGTCAGTTATCGCTATAGTTTTCTGCATGTCAAGTATAAGTTCCTATGACCATGAGATCATGTAACTCACTGACACCGTAGGAGTGCTTTGTGTGTGCCAAACGTCGCAACGTAACTGGGTGACTATAAAGGTACTCTACAGGTATCTCCGAGGGTGTCTGTTGAGTTGACATGGATCAAGACTGGGATTTGTCACTCCGTGTGACGGAGAGGTATCTCCGGGCCCACTCGGTAATACGTCATCTCAATGAGCTCAAAAGTGACTAAGTAGTTGGTCACGGGATTATGTATTACGGTAACGAGTAAAGAGACTTGCCGGTAACGAGATTGAACTAGGTATAGAGATGCCGACGATCGAATCTCGGGCAAGTAACATACCGACGAGACAAAGGGAACTGTATACGGGATTGCCTGAATCCTTGACATCGTGGTTCATCCGATGAGATCATCGAGAAACATGTAGGAACCAATATGGGTATCCAGATCCCGCTATTGGTTATTGACCTGAGAGTGTCTCGGTCATGTCTACATGGTTTCCGAACCCGCAGGGTCTACACACTTAACGTTCGGTGACGCTAGGGTTGTTAGTGAGAAGAGTGCATGGTTACCGAAGGTTGTTCGGAGTCCCGGATGAGATCCCGGACATGACGAGGGTCTCCGGAATGGTCCGGAGACAAAGATTGATATATAGGATGAAAGGTTTCGGAGTACCGGAAGTGTTCCGGGGAGCATCGGGAAATCGGCGGAGTACCGGGAAGGTTTTCGGGGGGTCCGGAAGGTGTTCTGGGCCTATTGGGCCACAAGGGGGGACACCACAGCCCTCAGGGGGCTGTGCGCCCCCCCTGGGCCCTCTCCCCATGCGGCTAAGGGGGTGGGACCCCCTAGGGCTGGCCGCACCCTTTGGGCTTGGGGGGCAAGGCACCTAGGGGGGAAACCCTAGGGCCTGGGCGCCTCCCCCTGCCCTGGCCGCCGCCCCCTCCCCTTGCCCTGGCCGCCGGCCCCTAGGGGGAAACCCTAGGGCGCCCTAGCCTCTCCACCCCCCCTATATATAGTGGGGCAAAGGGAGGGCAGTCAACACAGTTTGTGCCTCGGTGCTGCCCTCCCTCTCCCGTCATATCTTCTCCTCCCGCAGTGCTTAGGCGAAGCCCTGCTGGAGTTCTTCTCCACCATCACCACCACGCCGTCGTGCTGCCGGTTCTCCATCAACCTCTCCTCCACCCCTTGCTGGATCAAGAAGGAGGAGACGTCCCCGAGCCGTACGTGTGAAGAACGCGGAGGCACTGTTGCTTCGGTGCTAGGTCTTCGGCGATCTGAATCGCGACGAGTACGACTCCATCATCCGCGTTCATAACGCTTCCGCTTAGCGATCTACAAGGGTACGTAGATCACACTCCCCTCTCGTAGTTGCTTCTACTAGATTGATCTTGGTGAACGGTAGGAAAATTTTTGTTTCCCATGCAACGTTCCCCAACAGTGGCATCATGAGCTAGGATCTTGCGTAGATGCTTTCTCGAGTAGAACACAAAGAAGTTTGTGGCGTTGATGTTTAAATTGCTGCCCTCCTTAGTCTTTCTTGATTCAGCGGTATTATAGGATGAAGCGGCCCGGACCAACTTTACATGTCCACGTACATGAGACCGGTTCCATCGACAGACATGTGACTTTTGTTGCATAAGATGGCTGACGGGTGTCTGTCTCTCCTATCTTAGTTGAATCGGAATAGAACAAGGCGGTCCTTGTAGAAGGTGAAATAGCAACTTGAATATCACCGTTGTGGTTTTGCGTAGGTAAGAAGCGTTCTTGCTAGATACCCATAGCAGCCACGTAAAACATGCAACAACAAATTAGAGGACGTCTAACTTGTTTTTGCAGGGTATGTATGTGATATGATATGGCCAATGACATGATGAAATATATTTTGATGTATGAGATGATCATGTTGTAATAGTTAACATCGACTTGCATGTCGATGCATACGGCAACCGGCAGGAGCCATAGGGTTGTCTTTATTTTTGTATGACCTGCGTGTCAATCATTAAGCGCTTTGTAATGCTTTACTTTATCGCTAAACGGTAGCAATAGTAGTAAGAGCATGGTGGGGCGCCGACAACCCCGATGGCAACACGATGATGGAGATCATGATGATGGAGATCATGGTGTGGCGCCGGTGACGATGGAGATAATGCCGGTGCTTTGGAGATGGAGATCAAAAGCACGAGTTGATGGCCATATCATGTCACTTATGATTTGCATGTGATCTTAATCCTTTTATGCATCTTATTTTGCTTAGGACGACGGTAGCATTATAAGGTGATCCTTCACTAAAATTTCAAGATAAAATTGTGTTCCCCCCGAGTGTGCGCCGTTGCGAAGGTTCGTCGTTTCGAAGCACCACGTGATGATCGGGTGTGATAGACTCTACGTTCGCATACAACGGGTGCAAGCCAGTTTTGCACGTGCAGAACACTCGGGTTAGACTTGACGAGCCTAGCATGTACAGACATGGCCTCGGAACACGGAGGACCGAAAGGTCGAGCATGAGTCATATAGTAGATATGATCAACATGTTGATGTTCACCATTGACACCACCTCATCTCACGTGATGATCGGACTTGGGTTGGTGAATTTGGATCATGTCACGCTCGAATGACCGGAGGGATGTCAATTTGAGTGGGAGTTATAATTAATTTGATTAGGTAATAACTCACTTATCATGAACAATAGTCTAAAATGTCTTTGCGAATTTATGTTGTAGATGGCTCGCGCAGGAGTTCCCCTGAATTTTAATGCGTTCCTAGAGAAAGCTAAACTGAAAGATGATGGGAGCAACTTTGTGGACTAGCTCCGCAATCTGAGGATCATCCTCACAGCTGCCCAAAAGGTTTATGTCCTAAATGCACCGCTAGGTCAACCCCCCGCTCCTGGAGCCTCTGCGGACGATATGAACGTCTGGCAGACGCGTTCGGATGACTATTCGATAGTACAATGTGCCATGTTGTACGGCTTGGAAGGAGGACTCCAAAGGCGTTTTGAACGTCATGGTGCATATGAGATGTACACGGAGTTGAAATTCATCTTTGAGAAGAATGCTAAGATCGAGAGGTATGAGACCACCGATAAATTCTTCGCTTGCAAGATGGAGGAGAATTCGTCTGTCAGTGAGCACTTACTGAAGATGTCTGGGTACTATACCCGCATAGCTGATCTGGGACTTGTGTTCCCGGATGAGGCTATCATTGACAGAATTCTCCAGTCACTCCCTCCAAGCTACAAGAGCTTCGTCCAGCAGTACAACATGCAAGGGATGAATAAAACCATCGCCGAGCTGTTTTCGATGCTGAAAGTCGCTGAGGCAGACATCCAGAAGGAGTATCAAGTGTTGATGGTCAATAAGACCACCAGTTTCAAGAAAAATGGCAAGGGCAAGAAGGGTAACTCTAAGAAGGGTGGCAAAGCAGTTGCTAATCCAGTGAAGAAACCCAAGGCTGGGCCCAAGCCAGAGACTGAGTGTTTCTATTGCAAGGGGAATGGCCACTGGAAGCGGAACTGCCCCAAGTATCTGGCGGACAAGAAGGGGGCCAACAACAACAAAGGTATATATGATATACATGTTATTGATGTGTACCTTACCAACTCTCGTTGTAGTGCCTGGGTATTTGATACCGGTTCGGTTGCTCACATTTGCAACTCTAAACAGGAACTACGGAATAAACGGAGGCTGGCGAAGGACGAAGTGACGATGCGCGTGGGAAATGGTTCCAAGGTTGATGTGATCGCCGTCGGCACGCTCGCTCTTCGATTACCATCGGGATTAGTTATGAACCTGAATAATTGTTATTTAGTGCCTGCGTTAAGCATGAACATTATATCTGGATCTTGTTTATTGCGAGACGGTTACTCATTTAAGTCAGAGAATAATGGTTGTTCTATTTATATGAGTAATATCTTTTATGGTCATGCAGCCGAAGTTAGGGGTTTATTCTTATTGAATCTCGATAGTGATGATACACATGTTCATAACATTGATGCCAAAAGATGTAGAGTAGATAATGATAATACCACTTTCTTGTGGCACTGCCGTCTCGGTCATATCGGCGTGAAACGCATGAGGAAGCTCCATGCTGATGGACTTTTGGAGTCTCTTGATTTTGAATCACTTGACACGTGCGAGCCGTGCCTCATGGGCAAGATGACAAGGACCCCGTTTTCAGGGACAATGGAACGGGCAAGTGACTTATTGGAAATCATACATACTGATGTGTGCGGTCCGATGAGTGTAACGGCGCGCGGTGGATATCGTTATTTCCTCACCTTCACTGACGACTTGAGTAGATATGGGTATATTTACTTAATGAAGCATAAGTCTGAAACTTTTGAAAAGTTCAAGCAATTTCAGAGTGAAGTTGAAAATCATCGTAACAAGAAGATCAAGTTCCTACGATCTGATCGAGGGGGAGAATATCTGAGTTATGAGTTTGGTGATCACTTGAGAAAATGTGGAATTGTTTCACAGTTGACGCCACCTGGAACACCACAGCGTAATGGTGTGTCCGAACGTCGTAATCGAACCCTATTAGATATGGTACGTTCTATGATGTCTCTTGCCGATTTGCCACTATCGTTTTGGGGATATGCGTTAGAGACAGCTGCATTCACTTTAAATAGGGCTCCATCTAAGTCCGTTGAGACAACGCCGTATGAACTATGGTTTAGTAAGAAACCGAAGTTGTCTTTTCTCAAGGTTTGGGGTTGCGATGCTTATGTCAAAAGGCTTCAGCCAGAAAAGCTCGAACCCAAAGCGGACAAATGTGTCTTCATAGGATACCCAAAAGAAACAGTTGGGTACACCTTCTATCTCAGATCCGAGGGCAAAGTGTTTGTCGCTAAGAACGGGTCCTTTCTCGAGAAAGAGTTTCTCTCGAAAGAATTGAGTGGGAGGAAGGTAGAACTTGATGAGGTTATTGAACCTCTGCTTCAACCAGAAAGTAGCGCAGCACAGAAAGATGTTTTTGTGGAGCCTGCAGAGGTTGAAGAGGAAGCCAATGATGATGATCAAGAAGCTTCCGATCAAGTTACTACCGAACCTCGTAGGTCGACAAGGGTACGCACTGCACCTGAGTGGTATGGTAACCCTGTCTTGGAGGTCATGTTGTTAGACAACGGTGAAACTACGAGCTATGGAGAAGCGATGGTGGGCCCAGATTCCGACAAATGGTTAGAGGCCATGAAATCCGAGATGGGATCCATGTATGAAAACAAAGTATGGACTTTGGAAGTATTGCCTGAAGGGCGGAAGGCCATTCAGAATAAATGGATTTTTAAGAGGAAGACGGACGCTGACGGTAATGTCACCGTGTATAAAGCTCGACTTGTGGCAAAGGGTTTTTCACAAGTTCAAGGGATTGACTACGATGAGACTTTCTCACCCGTAGCGATGCTTAAATCCGTCCGAATCATGTTAGCAATAGCTGCATTTTTCGATTATGAAATTTGGCAGATGGATGTCAAAACAGCGTTCCTTAACGGTTTTCTTAAGGAAGAGTTGTATATGATGCAACCAGAAGGTTTTGTCGATCCAGAGAATGCTGACAAAGTATGCAAGCTCCAGCGTTCCATTTATGGGCTGGTGCAAGCATCTCGGAGTTGGAATCTTCGCTTTGATGAGGTGATCAAAGCGTTTGGGTTTATACAAGTTTACAATGAAGCTTGTATTTACAAGAAAGTGAGTGGGAGCTCTATAGCGTTTCTAATATTATATGTGGATGACATATTGCTGATTGGAAACAATATAGAATTTTCGGATAGCGTGAAGGGGTATTTGAACAAGAGTTTTTCGATGAAAGATCTCGGTGAAGCTGCTTTCATATTGGGCATCAAGATCTATAGAGATAGATCAAGACGCTTGATAGGACTTTCACAAAGCACGTACCTTGATAAAGTTTTGAAGAAGTTCAAAATGGATCAATCCAAGAAGGGGTTCTTACCGGTATTGCAAGGTACAAAGTTGAGTAAGACTCAATGCCCAGTGACTGCGGATGATAGAGAAAAGATGAGTGTCGTCCCCTATGCTTCAGCCATAGGCTCTATCATGTATGCAATGCTGTGCACAAGACCAGATGTCAGCCTTGCCATAAGTATGGCCGGAAGGTTTCAAAGTAATCCTGGTATGGATCACTGGACAGCGGTCAAGAATATCCTAAAGTACCTGAAAAGGACTAAGGATATGTTTCTCGTTTATGGAGGTGATCAAGAGCTCGTCGTAAAGGGTTACGTCAATGCAAGCTTTGACACTGATCCGGATGACTCTAAGTCACAAACCGGATACGTATATATTCTCAACGGGGGAGCGGTAAGCTGGTGCAGTTCCAAGCAGAGCGTGGTAGCTGATTCTACATGTGAAGCGGAGTATATAGCTGCCTCGGAGGCGGCTAAGGAAGGTGTCTGGATGAAGGAGTTCATGACAGATCTTGGAGTTGTGCCTAGTGCACTGAACCCAATGACTCTGTTCTGTGACAACACTGGTGCCATTGCTCTAGCCAAGGAACCAAGGTTTCACAAGAGGACCAGACACATAAAGCGACGCTTCAATTCCATCCGCGATTCGGTCAAGGAGGAGGACATAAACATTTGCAAAGTACACACGGATTTGAATGTTGCAGATCCGTTGACTAAGCCTCTTCCACGGGCTAAGCACGATCAACACCAAGACTCTATGGGTGTTAGATTCATTACCTTGTAATGCTAGATTATTGACTCTAGTGCAAGTGGGAGACTGTTGGAAATATGCCCTAGAGGCAATAATAAAAGAGTTATTATTATATTTCCTTGTTCATGATAATCGTTTATTATCCATGCTATAACTGTATTGATTGGAAACTCAGATACACGTGTGGATGAATAGACAGACTTTGTGTCCCTAGTGTGCCTCTACGGGACTAGCTCGTTGATCAAAGATGACCGCGGTTTCCAGGTCATAAGACATGAGTTGTCATTTGATAACGGGATCACATCATTAGGAGAATGATGTGATGGACGAGACCCAAACGTTAACATAGCTTTTGATCGTGTCAGTTATCGCTATAGTTTTCTGCATGTCAAGTATAAGTTCCTATGACCATGAGATCATGTAACTCACTGACACCGTAGGAGTGCTTTGTGTGTGCCAAACGTCGCAACGTAACTGGGTGACTATAAAGGTACTCTACAGGTATCTCCGAGGGTGTCTGTTGAGTTGACATGGATCAAGACTGGGATTTGTCACTCCGTGTGACGGAGAGGTATCTCCGGGCCCACTCGGTAATACGTCATCTCAATGAGGTCAAAAGTGACTAAGTAGTTGGTCACGGGATTATGTATTACGGTAACGAGTAAAGAGACTTGCCGGTAACGAGATTGAACTAGGTATAGAGATGCCGACGATCGAATCTCGGGCAAGTAACATACCGACGAGACAAAGGGAACTGTATACGGGATTGCCTGAATCCTTGACATCGTGGTTCATCCGATGAGATCATCGAGAAACATGTAGGAACCAATATGGGTATCCAGATCCCGCTATTGGTTATTGACCTGAGAGTGTCTCGGTCATGTCTACATGGTTTCCGAACCCGCAGGGTCTACACACTTAACGTTCGGTGACGCTAGGGTTGTTAGTGAGAAGAGTGCATGGTTACCGAAGGTTGTTCGGAGTCCCGGATGAGATCCCGGACATGACGAGGGTCTCCGGAATGGTCCGGAGACGAAGATTGATATATAGGATGAAAGGTTTCGGAGTACCGGAAGTGTTCCGGTGAGCATCGGGAAATCGGCGGAATACCGGAAGGGTTTTCGGGGGGTCCGGAAGTTGTTCTGGGCCTATTGGGCCACAAAGGGGGACACCACAGCCCTCAGGGGGCTGTGCGCCCCCCCTGGGCCCTCTCCCCATGCGGCTAAGGGGGTGGGACCCCCTAGGGCTGGCCGCACCCCTTGGCCTTGGGGGGCAAGGCACCTAGGGGGGGAAACCCTAGGGCCTGGCCGCCCCCCTGCCCTGGCCGCCGCCCCCCTCCCCTTGCCCTGGCCGCCGGCCCCTAGGGGGAAACCCTAGGGCGCCCTAACCTCTCCCCCCCCCCTATATATAGTGGGGCAAAGGGAGGGCAGCCAACACAGTTTGTGCCTCGGTGCTGCCCTCCCTCTCCCGTCATATCTTCTTCTCCCGCGGTGCTTAGGCGAAGCCCTGCTGGAGTTCTTCTCCACCATCACCACCACGCCGTCGTGCTGCCGGTTCTCCATCAACCTCTCCTCCACCCCTTGCTGGATCAAGAAGGAGGAGACGTCCCCGAGCCGTACGTGTGAAGAACGCGGAGGCACCGTTGCTTCGGTGCTAGGTCTTCGGCGATCTGAATCGCGACGAGTACGACTCCATCATCCGCGTTCATAACGCTTCCGCTTAGCGATCTACAAGGGTACGTAGATCACACTCCTTGCTCGTAGTTGCATCTACTAGATTGATCTTGGTGAACGGTAGGAAAAAATTTTGTTTCCCATGCAACGTTCCCCAACAGCTGTTGGAAATATGCCCTAGAGGCAATAATAAAAGAGTTATTATTATATTTCCTTGTTCATGATAATCGTTTATTATCCATGCTATAACTGTATTGATTGGAAACTCAGATACACGTGTGGATGAATAGACAGACTTTGTGTCCCTAGTGTGCCTCTACAGGACTAGCTCGTTGATCAAAGATGACCGCGGTTTCCAGGTCATAAGACATGAGTTGTCATTTGATAACGGGATCACATCATTAGGAGAATGATGTGATGGACGAGACCCAAACGTTAACATAGCTTTTGATCGTGTCAGTTTTCGCTATAGTTTTCTGCATGTCAAGTATAAGTTCCTATGACCATGAGATCATGTAACTCACTGACACCGTAGGAGTGCTTTGTGTGTGCCAAACGTCGCAACGTAACTGGGTGACTATAAAGGTACTCTACAGGTATCTCCGAGGGTGTCTGTTGAGTTGACATGGATCGAGACTGGGATTTGTCACTCCGTGTGACGGAGAGGTATCTCCGGGCCCACTCGGTAATACGTCATCTCAATGAGCTCAAAAGTGACTAAGTAGTTGGTCACGGGATTATGTATTACGGTAACGAGTAAAGAGACTTGCCGGTAACGAGATTGAACTAGGTATAGAGATACCGACGATCGAATCTCGGGCAAGTAACATACCGACGAGACAAAGGGAACTGTATACGGGATTGCCTGAATCCTTGACATCGTGGTTCATCCGATGAGATCATCGAGAAACATGTAGGAACCAATATGGGTATCCAGATCCCGCTATTGGTTATTGACCTGAGAGTGTCTCGGTCATGTCTACATGGTTTCCGAACCCGCAGGGTCTACACACTTAACGTTCGGTGACGCTAGGGTTGTTAGTGAGAAGAGTGCATGGTTACCGAAGGTTGTTCGGAGTCCCGGATGAGATCCCGGACATGACGAGGGTCTCCGGAATGGTCCGGAGACGAAGATTGATATATAGGATGAAAGGTTTCGGAGTACCGGAAGTGTTCCGGGGAGCATCGGGAAATCGGCGGAATACCGGAAGGGATTTCGGGGGGGTCCGGAAGTTGTTCTGGGCCTATTGGGCCACAAAGGGGGACACCACAGCCCTCAGGGGGCTGTGCGCCCCCCCTGGGCCCTCTCCCCATGCGGCTAAGGGGGTGGGACCCCCTAGGGCTGGCCGCACCCCTTGGCCTTGGGGGGCAAGGCACCTAGGGGGGGAAACCCTAGGGCCTGGCCGCCCCCCTGCCCTGGCCGCCGCCCCCCTCCCCTTGCCCTGGCCGCCGGCCCCTAAGGGGAAACCCTAGGGCGCCCTAACCTCTCCACCCCCCCTATATATAGTGGGGCAAAGGGAGGGCAGCCAACACAGTTTGTGCCTCGGTGCTGCCCTCCCTCTCCCGTCATATCTTCTTCTCCCGCGGTGCTTAGGCGAAGCCCTGCTGGAGTTCTTCTCCACCATCACCACCACGCCGTCGTGCTGCCGGTTCTCCATCAACCTCTCCTCCACCCCTTGCTGGATCAAGAAGGAGGAGACGTCCCCGAGCCGTACGTGTGAAGAACGCGGAGGCACCGTTGCTTCGGTGCTAGGTCTTCGGCGATCTGAATCGCGACGAGTACGACTCCATCATCCGCGTTCATAACGCTTCCGCTTAGCGATCTACAAGGGTACGTAGATCACACTCCCCTCTCGTAGTTGCTTCTACTAGATTGATCTTGGTGAACGGTAGGAAAATTTTTGTTTCCCATGCAACGTTCCCCAACAAGAACCCTTTCTTTGACTGATCCATTTTGAACTTCTTCAAAATCTTATCAAGGTATGTGCTTTGTGAAAGTCCAATTAAGCGTCTTGATCTATCTCTATAGATTTTGATGCCTAATATGTAAGCAGCTTCTCCCAGGTCTTTCATCGAAAAACTTTTATTCAAGTATCCTTTTATGCTATCCAGAAATTCTATATCATTTCCAATCAACAATATGTCATCTACATATAATATTAGAAATGCTACAGAGCTCCCACTCACTTTCTTGTAAATACAGGCTTCTCCAAAAGTCTGTATAAAACCATATGCTTTGATTACCTCATCAAAGCGTATATTCCAACTCCGAGATGCTTGCACCAGTCCATAGATGGATCGCTGGAGCTTGCATACATTGTTAGCACCTTTTGGATCGACAAAACCTTCTGGTTGCATCATATACAACTCTTCTTTGAGATATCCATTCAGGAATGCAGTTTTGACATCCATTTGCCAGATTTCATAATCATAAAATGCAGCAATTGCTAACATGATTCGGACAGACTTAAGCATCGCTACAGGTGAGAAAGTCTCATCGTAGTCAACTCCTTGAACTTGTCGAAAACCTTTCGCAACAAGTCGAGCTTTGTAAACAGTAATATTACCGTGTGCGTCGGTCTTCCTCTTGAAGATCCATTTGTTTTCGATGGCTTGCCGATCATCGGGCAAGTCAACCAAAGTCCACACTTTGTTCTCATACATGGATCCCATCTCAGATTTCATGGCTTCAAGCCATTTTGCAGAATCTGGGCTCATCATCACTTCCTCATAGTTCGTAGGTTCATCATGGTCTAGTAACATGATTTCCAGAACTGGGTTGCCGTACCACTCTGGTGCGGAACGTACTCTGGTTGATCTACGACGTTCTTGTAGAAACTTGATCCGAAGTTTCATGATCATTATCATTAACTTCCTCACTTATTGGTGTAGGAATCACTGGAACAATTTCCTGTGATGTACTATTTTCCAATCCGGGAGAAGGTACAATTACCTCATCAAGTTCCACTTTCCTCCCACTCACTTCTTTCGAGAGAAACTCTTTTTCTAGAAAGGATCCGTTTTTAGCAACGAATATTTTGCCTTCGGATCTGTGATAGAAGGTGTACCCAACAGTCTCTTTTGGGTATCCTATGAAGACACATTTTTCCGACTTGGGTTCGAGCTTATCAGGTTGAAGTGTTTTCACATAAGCATCGCAGCCCCAAATTTTAAGAAACGACAACTTTGGTTTCTTGCTAAACCAAAGTTCATAAGGTGTCGTATCAACGTATTTAGATGGTGCCCTATTTAACGTGAATGCAGCTGTCTCTAAAGCATATCCCCAAAACGATAGTGGTAAATCGGTAAGAGACATCATAGATCGTACCATATCTAATAAAGTACGGTTACGATGTTCGGACACACCATTACGCTGTGGTGTTCCAGGTGGCGTGAGTTGTGAAACTATTCCACATTGTTTCAAATGAAGACCAAACTCGTAACTCAAATATTCTCCTCCACGATCAGATCGTAGGAACTTTATTTTCTTGTTACGATGATTCTCTACTTCACTCTGAAATTCTTTGAACTTTTCAAATGTTTCAGACTTGTGTTTCATTAAGTAGATATACCCATATCTGCTCAAATCATCATTGAAGGTCAGAAAATAACGATACCCGCCGCGAGCATCAGCACTCATTGGTCCACATACATCAGTATGTATGATTTCCAACAAATCTGTTGCTCGCTCCATAGTTCAGGAGAACGGAGTTTTAGTCATCTTGCCCATGAGGCATGGTTCGCAAGCACCAAGTGATTCATAATCAAGTGATTCCAAAAGTCCATTATTATGGAGTTTCTTCATGCGTTTTACACCAATATGACCTAAATGGCAGTGCCACAAATAAGTTGCACTATCATTATTAACTTTGCATCTTTTGTCTTCAATATTATGAATATGTGTATCACACGATCGAGATCCAACAAACCATTTTCATTGGGTGTATGACCATAGAAGGTTTTATTCATGTAAACAGAACAACAATTATTCTCTAACTTACATGAATAACCGTATTGCAATAAACATGATCAAATCATATTCATGCTCAACACAAACACCAAATAACACTTATTTAGGTTCAACACTAATCCCGAAAGTATAGGGAGTGTGCGATGATGATCATATCAATCTTGGAACTACTTCCAATACACATCGTCACTTCATCCTTTAACTAGTTTCTGTTCATTATGCAACTCCCATTTCGAGTTACTACTCTTTAGCAACTGAACCAATATCAAATACCGAGGGGTTGCTATGAACACTAGTAAAATACACATCAATAATCTGCATATCAAATATACCTTTGTTCACTTTGCCATCCTTCTTATCCGCCAAATATCTAGGGCAGTTCCACTTCTAGTGACCATTTCCTTTGCAGTAGAAGCACTTAGTTTCAGGCTTTAGTTTAGCTTTGGGTTTCTTCATGGGAGTGACAACTTGCTTGTCATTCTTCTTGAAGTTCCCCTTCTATCCCTTTGCCCTTTACTTGAAACAAGTGGACTTGTTAACCATCAACACTTGATGCTTTTTCATGATTTCTACCTTCGCTGACTTTAGTATCGCGAAGAGCTGGGAATTCCTTTCGTCATCCGTTGCATATTATAGTTCATCACGAAGTTCTACTAACTTGGTGATAGTGACTAGAGAACTTTGTCAATTACTATCTTATCTGGAAGATTAACTCCCACTTGATTAAAGTAATTGTAGTACCCAGACAATCTGAGCACATGCTCACTGGTTGAGCTATTCTCCTCCATCTTGTAGGCAAAGTACTGTCAGAGGTCTTATACCTCTCGACACGGGCATGAGTATGAAATACTAATTTCAACACTTGGAACATCTTATATGCTCCGTGGCGTTCAAAACGTTTTTGAAGTCCCGGTTTTAAGCCGTAAAGCATGGTGCACTTAAACTATCAAGTAGTCATCATATCGAGCTTTTGTCAAAACGTTCATAACGTCTACATCTGCTCCTGCAATAGGTCTGTCACCTAGCGGTGCATCAAGGACATAATTCGTCTGTGCAGCAATGAGGATAATCCTCAGATCACGGAACAATTCCGCATCATTGCTACTAACATCTTTCAACTTGGTTTTTTCTAGGAACATATGAAAAATAAACGGGGAGCAACATCGCGAGCTATTGATCTACAACATAGATATGCTAATACTACCAGGACTAAGTTCATGATAAACTAAAGTTCAATTTAATCTTATTACTTAAGAACTCCCACTTAGATAGACATCCCTCCGGTCATCTAAATGATCACGTGATCCAAATCAACTAAACCATGTCCGATCATCACGTGAGATGGAGTAGTTTCAATGGTGAGCATCTTATGTTGATCATATCTACTATATGATTCACGCTCGACCTTTCGGTCTCCAGTGTTCCGAGGCCATATCTGCATATGCTAGGCTCGTCAAGTTTAACCCGAGTATTCTGCGTGTGCAAAACTGGCTTACACCCGTTGTATTTGAACGTAGAGCTTATCACACCCGATCATCACGTGGTGACTCGGCACGACGAACTTTCGCAACGGTGCATACTCAGGGAGAACACTTATACCTTGAAATTTAGTAAGGGATCATCTTATAATGCTACCGTCGTTCTAAGCAAAATAAGAAGCATAATAAGATAAACATCACATGCAATCAAAATATGTGACATGATATGGCCATCATCATCTTGTGCTTTTGATCTCCATCTCCAAAGCACCGTCATGATCACCTTCATCACCGGCGCGACACCTTGATCTCCATCGTAGCATCGTTGTCGTCTCGCCAACTATTACTTCTACGACTATCGCTACCGTTTAGTGATAAAGTAAAGCAATTACATGGCGATTGCATTTCATACAATAAAGCGACAACCATGTGGCTCCTGCCAGTTGCCGATAACTTTACAAAACATGATCATCTCATAAAAAACCGTATAACTCATCATGTATTGACCATATCACATCACAACATGCCCTGCAAAAACAAGTTAGACGTCCTCTACTTTGTTGTTGCAAGTTTTACGTGGCTGCTACGGGCTTAGCAAGAACCGTTCTTACCTACGCATATAAAACCACAATGATGTGTCGTCAAGTTTGTGCTGTTTTAACCTTCACAAGGACCGGGCGTAGCCACACTTGATTCAGCTAAAGTGAGAGAGACAGACACCCGCCAATCACCTTTAACCAACGAGTGCTCGTAACGGTGAAACCAGTCTCGCGTAAGCGTACGCGTAATGTCGGTCCGGGCCGCTTCATCTCACAATACCGCCTAAGCAAAGTATGACATGCTGGTAAGCAGTATGACTAGTATCGCCCACAACTCTTTGTGTTCTACTCGTGCATATCATCTACACATAGACCTGGCTCTGATGCCCCTGTTGGGGAACGTAGTATTTTAAAATTTTCCTACAATCACGCAAGATCTATCTACCAGATGCATAGCAACGAGAGGGAAGAGTGTGTCTACGTACCCTCGTAGACCGGGAGCGGAAGCGTCAAGTGACGCAGTTGATGTTGTCGAACTTCTTCGCGATCCAACCGATCAAGCACCGAACGTACGGCACCTCCGCGTTCAGCACACGTTCAGCTTGATGACGTCCCACGAGCTCTTGATCCAGTTGAGCTTCACGGGAGAGTTTCGTCAGCACAACGGCGTGGTGACGGATATGATGTGTTCACCGGCGCAGGGCTTCGCATAAAGGAGCAAGGGAGGGAGGCCGGCCGGCCCTTCCTGGTGCGGCTAGGGAGTGGACTCCTACTAGGAATAGGATTGCAATCCTATTCCTAGTAGGATTCACCAAAAGAAGGAAGAGGGAAAGGAATAGGAGAGGTGGCGCCCCCCCCCCCCAATCCTAGTCCAACTAGGAACCCTAGGTGGGGGCGCCGGCCAGCCCTATGGGCTGCCTCTCTCTTTCCCTTTAGGCCCACTATGGACCATCCCCTCTCGTAGGGGGTTCTGGTAACCCCCTCCGGCAATCCCGATAAATCCGAAACTTTTCCGGAACACTTCCGGTGTCCGAATATAGTCGTCCAATATATCAATCTTTATGTCTCGGACATTCCGAGACTCCTCGTCATGTCCGTGATCTCATCCGGGACTCCGAACTACCTTCGGTACATCAATACTCTTAAACTCATAATACCGATCGTCATCAAACGTTAAGCGTGCGGACCCTACGGGTTCGAGAACTATGTAGACATGACCGAGACTCATCTCCGGTCAATAACCAATAGCGGAACCTGGATGTTCATATTGGCTCCTACATATTCTACGAAGATCTTTTATCGGTCAGAACCGCATAACAACATACGTTGTTCCTTTTGTCAAACGGTATGTTACTTGCCCGAGATTCGATCGTCGGTATCTCTATACCTAGTTCAATCTCGTTACCGGCAAGTCTCTTTACTCGTTCCGTAACACATCATCTCGTGACTAACTCATTAGTCTTTTGCTTGCAAGGCTTATTGTGATGTGTGTTACCGAGAGGGCCCAGAGATACCTCTCCGACACTTGGAGTGACAAATCCTAATCTTGATCTATGCCAACACCACAAATACTTTCGGAGACACCTGTAGAGCATCTTTATGATCACCCAGTTACGTTGTGACGTTTGATAGCACACAAGGTGTTCCTACGGTATTCGGGAGTTGCATAATCTCATAGTCATAGGAACATGTATAAGTCATGAAGAAAGCAATAGCAGTAAAACTAAACGATCATAGTGCTATGCTAACGGATGGGTCTTGTCCATCACATCATTCTCCTAATGATGTGATCCCGTTGATCAAATGACAACTCATGTCTATGGTTAGGAAACATAACCATCTTTGATCAATGAGCTAGTCTAGTAGAGGCATACTAGGGACACTCTGTTTTGTCTATGTATTCACACATGTACTAAGTTTCCGGTTAATACAATTCTAGCATGAATAATAAACATTTATCATGATATAAGGAAATATAAATAACAACTTTATTATTGCCTCTAGGGCATATTTCCTTCAATTCCTCTGACGGAACCCAGTGTTCTGCTCTATGTGTTCCAGCAGACGGTTGGTCTCTCTCTTGTTCCGTTCTGCTTCAAGCATAACTTCCGCCAAGGAGGGTGGCTGGGGCAGATTCCCATCTCTAGCCCCACTAGCCTCACCCTACTCCTGAGCAGCAGGAGTGTTGCGAGTATTGACCATCCTAGGAAAACAAAACAACGGTTTAGACAAGGATGGCAAAATTTGACATAGAAGTGCAGAATGTAATGGATGACACGGAATGCAGAGATGTTCATCCGTACGACATGGTAATATAGAACTGCTATATATACACCAGTGGTCATACACACCATACATAGTTTAGTACAAGCCAAGGCTAAAGTACAACTGCGGTGAAAGACGATACATCCCATCAGAGGCATTCCAAGCTCCTATACATTATTTAACTACACCTCCAGAACTCAGTAGACACTAAGTCATATTCTACAAGACGCGCAGGACTGTGGAAATACAACTACTACAATACTACTACAACCACGGCCTAGCTCAGACATTCGCGTAGTAATCCTCGTAAAGATTACCACTGTAGCCTGGAAGTGGAACAAATGGATCTTGGAACTCGCGAGCACTCGAAGGCTGTGGACCATAAGGGCATGGGTGTGGTCTCGGTCCCGATGCTGGTGGTAACCGACGCCCACGTGGAGGTGTAATACCCCCAACGTCATGCCAATCCATGCGATCAGGCAGACGAGTCCGCACGGGGTACAAATCCCGCATGTCCAGATATCTGGCGTGCACAGCAGGTGCAAGCCGTGTCAAAGTAGTCCAATGAGCGGCTCGAGTGTTATACAGCTCCATTCGGAGGGCACGGACCTCACGGTCCCTATCCTCCAACATCTGAACAGTAGTCTGAAGCAGTGGCTCTTCATGAGCAGCATCAGTATACAGACCAGTGTAGTAGCCTTCCTCTCCGGGAAGTGAGGCTGGCATGTAACAGAACTCTGTGTTCAGCAACAGGGCATGCCTAGCACGGAGAATGGTCATCATCGAATAGGCGGCATCCTGCACTGCCATCTCGATGGTAATCCCGAGTCCATAAGACCAATGGATGGGATCATTAGCTCCGGGATATGAGGGGTATATCCGGAGTGTGCAGAAATACTGACTCTGATTGAAATCCCGGTACTGTTCCTCCATAGTGTATTCAGGATACCAGCGATAACCAGTCTCAGTCATCACACGGACTAGCATGGCCGTGTGACCGGGCACATTAATGCACCGAGTCAAACGAACCACTTGGTGAGGGATGCGGCCAGACATCTGACACACGAAGTAATGCAAAGGCATTAGTGTTTCTGGAAGAAATCGGGCAGCATAACAACTGTAAATGCTCAAACAAAGATTTGAGACATCATACAAATGACAACATAGCCACTCAACAATCCATATCAAGGTTCCGGTCCAACAATCATCATTCTAAAAGGATAGAAACTGAACTGAGGCTTGAAACCAGCAATCCTAAGAGTCTACGGATCAGTAACACGTGAACCTAGAAAGGATAAGAGGCCTAGTCCTAAATCCTCGTAGAAAGAATAGACTGACTCAGATCAGAAGGGCATAAGGTAAAGGAGTAAAAAGAGCCTTACGTTCCCTTCCACAATCAATTCCCCTACATATAACTAAGAATTTTTCTAGACTCAACATCGACCAGTTTGGCTTGAGAAACCTACAGGCAGTCCAGCTCTGATGCCAACGCTGTCAGGACCCCGATCCTAAGTCACACCGATCTAGCTGTAACACGTCATATCACTTTGCGGCCTCACGCACGGTAACCCCATGGGTGCCACCTTACCTAGCCCGGGACCGTTTCCGCATTTTGGCACACGTATATGACGGTGTCGCTAGCATCCATATGACAGAGAACCCGGGCCGACATGGCTAGTTATAAACCAAAAGTGGCACTAAATTACAGAGACATGCATCCATGACCCAGCAACGAACGTGTCGGTCATCAACGTATGAACCCAAGTCGTAGCAAGCTACATGGACTTAAAGGAACAACGCGTGACATTTCCCCTAAGGGACAGACACAGGAACGAAGAAGGACACATGCCGGCCTGCCTACGTGTTCCGAGCAGTAGCAAGCTACCAAGGCTCATTGGAATCACTAGGAGGCATTTCCCTGTAAGGTAGGCTACCAAAGGAAAACAACTAGGTGTCAGATCCCACACATACCAAGCATTTCAATCATACATGCAATATGCTCAATATGTGCAAATACAACATTGCATCACAACAGAACTCTATGACTCAAAGTACTTTATTTAAAAGGCTCCAAGAGCCATACATAACATATCCATACAGGTAGGGGTCACATGACCCAACACTCAAGTCATAGAGTCATACAAGCACAAGAGGAAGCTACATGTCTGAGTACAGACAACTTAGAAAATAAAACAGGCTTGGTGTAGCCTGACTATCTACAAGGCCCTTCACAAGCTCCAGATCTCCGTCTGGGTGTCAAGCTACTCGTCGACGTCAACGTCTATGTAGAACCCATCAGCAGGGGCAGGGTTCTCCTCTGCAACAGTTATTAAGCAAACATGAGTACAAACGTACTCAGCAAGTCTTACCACAGAACCTATCATACATGCAACATTATCAAAGGGGGCAGTGGGGTTTATAGCAGAATGCCAGCTTTGACCTTGGCTAACCTATACTACAACTCTCAACAGACTGCAAGATGTTACTACGAACACGAGTCCTCTACTCACCACATCAATACACTACCGAGGATCCTCTTCCATCATCCTACGGAAGGGCCATCCACGGCACTCACACTTATCTTGAGGCTTTTAGTAGTATCCATCAACTTGTCTATGAACTGTAAGAGTAACCAAGTAGTCCGTACCGCGAACAACGGCTATTCGAATAGTTTGCTAACCCTGCAGGGGTGTACTTCTTCACACACGCTTTCACCACTTATCGCCGTTTACTCGGCGTGTACTCGGCAACCTTCAAGCGAAAGCCCAGCAGGGGTGTCGGCCACGACCTGACTAACTACTCAAGTCTCTCGTCCAGGTTTATCGCCTATTTGGGTTCCATCCGTGGGGAGATCCGGCCGGGGTGTCGCTCACGGCCCCAAATGATGTGTACAGGGTTCCCGAGTCACCAAACGGGCAACCGGTACACCGTACCACGTACCTGTCGCATCACAACCCACCCCGAGGGTCAGCGTTGTGCACGACCTCCAGTAAGCTATAAACACCAGAAACTAGTTGCAACTCCTGGACGGAGATCGAGGGTAATTAATAAGCCGAGAGGGTCAATTAAGAATCCCAATGTGTGGTAGTAGCTGTAACTTGAACCACACATACAGATATCGGGTCCTATGGACGATTCCAATGAAACAACCCACCATGTACTCCTACATGGCCTTTCATCGATACCTTTACCAAGCGTATTCCACACTTCCTTCTCTTTATCGGTAAGATCATTTCACTCTGATCCATCACCCAGATGAACCAGACCAGAAACAACTCTAAGCATAGCAGGCAACATAAACAAATAGCATGGTGGATCACACATCACATTCTCAATCAACTCCTACACATGCTAGTGGGTTTCAACTATTTACTGTGGCAATGACAGGTCATGCAAGGGATAGGGTTCAACTACCGCAGCAAGTAGCAGTTCACACGTTGTTGCCTTAATGCAGTACAAGAGAGCAGGAGCGAGAAGATTTGGTTTGTATGAGAATGATCAATAATTGCTTGCCTGACAAGGTAGTTGTCGGGTACTGCTCTTCAACTGGATACGCAGCAGTATCCTCGGGAGCAGGACCTAACACAGAGAATACCGACAATACAATCATTAACAAACAAATGCAACAATATGATGCATGCTCATGACATGGCAAGATGCATGTGTGTTGGCTAATGCAACTAAAACCAGAAGGGTTTGAGCTTATTTGAATCAAAGATTCAAATTGAAGTTCAAACTATTATTTAAATAAGTGCATTATCATGTTCTTGATGTAAACAGCAAGTTAACTTGTTCAAACATTCATGAAACCTTTGCCATTGGAAAGATTGTATTTTTCTGATCATTTTTCATATATAAATCTTTTCCATCTGAGCTATGGTTGATTTTATATGATTTTTAGAAGTTTTGGGTATTTTCTGGAATTTCCTGGATTATTTTTAAACCTAAAAATCCCAGAAAATCCTTTACTGCGTCAGCATGACATCATGCTGACGTCAACCAGTCAACAGGGCCAGTCCAAGTCAAACCTGACCAATGGGACCCACTGGTCAGTGTCACAGTTAACTAATTAACTGATTAGAATTAAATTAGCACCTAAACTAGGTTTGACCTGCGGGCAGGGCCCACATGTCAGTGACCCAGGGGGGTCAAACCCGTGGTCAAACAGGTCCATCCCGCCGGCGTTTAGCCGCCGGCGAGGCCCAACACGGCGGCGTGCTTCGGAAATCGCCTACGGTGCACGGCTCGACCTGCGGTTGGGTGCGTTGGAAAGCCCATGCTGTTGCGCGTCGGATGGTGGTGGTCGCCGGACCTGGGGTGGTCGGAGACGACGGCAACGAGTGCGACGGCGGCAAACGGCGTCGGGCGTGTGTGGGGATGCGGCTGCAGGGGCCTAGGCGATGCGTGCGTAGCAACTTTCGCATCTACGTGCTGCGGTGAGTGTGATGGACGGGTGCCAGTGACCAAATGGTCACCGGAGCATCACCGGCGGCGAGCACGGCGGCGGTGCGTGCGGGTGAGCTTCGTGCAGTGCGTTCCAGGGAAAACGGGAGCCAACGGAGAGGGGGAGGATGAAGCTAGGCTCACAGGGGTTGCAGCAAGCGCCGGAGCGAGCTCGGGGGTGGTCGGAGCTGAGCGGGACGGCGAGGGGGATCTCCGCGGCCGGAGTTGGGGAAGAAGAGGTCGGGGGCGTCTCCAGGGCGGGTGAGCGCTCGGGGCTCGGCCTGTTCGAAGCAGTCGAGGACGGCGGAGACGATGGACACCAAGGCGGGGCTCAGGGACGACGGTGGACGCGGCTTCTACGACGGTGCGAGCACGGCGGCGTCGGCCATGGCGTGGGGAGAGCGAGGGAGAGGAACTGGGGGGAGGTGGAGGTGTCTGCGAGGTCGGGGAGGACGTGGACGATCGAACCATCCTTCCAGGACGGCGAGGGGATGAAGCAGGGCGGCGGGCAGCTGCGTGGCGTGCGGCGCGGTCGCCGTCGAGCACCTGCCTGCCTGCCTGGCCGAGCCAAGCAGCTCGCTAGAGCGGCAGCTGGGCTGGGCCGGCAGGTGGGCCGGGTGGGGCTCCAGGTAAGCTTCTTCTCTCTCTCTCTTTCCTATTTTCTTTTCTGTTTCATTTCTTTTGCAACTTTGTTTAATTAAATAAAATGCCAGAGCATTTTTGTAACTCATAACACTTGTCATACCTACTGTATATAATATGAACAGTAGGAAACATTATAGTTTATGATTATTTCAGCATTTAAAATATTTTATATCATTTAAATGCCCAAATTCAAATACCATAAGATTTAATCCAGAGCCCTTGAGTGTCCTAGAAAATTGTGCACCATTTTTGGCAGAGGTTTAAGACCAAGGCAGAAATGATGAACATTTTTGAAGGGCATTTTGGGTACATTGGAAAATATTTTAGCAAACCCTAGTTGTTAGGAGAGGGGTGCTGGGGTTTCTGTTAATCCCATTTCAAGTTTCTTTGAAAGTAGACATGATGCACACTCTAGTTAGGTCCTAATGCAAGTGCTAGCTAGGGATGTGACACAACAAGCAGAAGCTCGCCGGCGCACGGGTCCACGGCACCTCGCCGTTCACCTATAAAAAGGAAACCCCGCGCCTTCCCTCTCCTCACCAGCCGCTCTCTCACCCACCTAATCATCTCCCTACGCCACTCACTCCCCTCCAGACGGGCCCGAGCTCGAGATCAAGCTCGAGCTCCGCCGCCTCGGGTCACCGTTGATCCAGAGGTACAAGCCCTCCCCGCCGCTCCTCTCGCTCGATCTAGCACAACAAGACTTCAGTGATCGTTTCCCCCGTGTTTTCCCTCTCTGTAGCTGCCGGAAACGGCCGGAACCACCACCACCCGAAGCTCCTCCGCCGCGTGACTTCGCCGCCAGCGAACCAGGCCACCCTAGCGACCAACTCCACCTTCACCAGAACAGGCGACTCGATGCTGAGTCTAGCCGTGCCCTCGCCTGCCCTCGCCGTGCCCTGCATCGCCGTCGGTGAGCTCGCCGGCCCTCTGTCGGAGGGTTAGGGATGACAGGTGGGCCCCACCTATCAGCCTCTCCTCTCCCTCGCCTCTCTCTCCTCTTGCTGACGCCTGGGCCCCACCCGTCAGGTTTGAAACCTGGCACGCGCGCAGGCTCCAGTGCGCTTGGCTGTTTCCCCTCTGGTCTTGCTGCACTGTGGCCTTTCTGGCCCAGTGGCACAGTGCCATTTTTCATTTTTCCTTTTCTGTCTATTTTGTAAAAATTCCACAGGATAAAATATTTATCCAAATAAATTAATTCTAGTTCCTAAAATCTTGTATAATTCCAACCTATTTAATGATATCACTTTCACCTATATTCATGAACCTTTTTTGTTCTGTTCAATTTCGATCTAAAATTGAACACTAAAACCTATGTTCAAAAATACATGTACCCCATTCTGTCACTCCAAATCCCAAACTAAGAATTTTTGCCATCTTAGTTTTTCTTCTAGTATTTTATAAAAATAAGTTGACATTTTTCTGAGCACTCTGATTTTTCTGTTTTTATTATTGTCTTATTTTCCCGTTGTTTATTGCGAAGATTAGATACCGTGTTTGATGAAGTTGCAGAAGAAGAAGGAGGAGAAGGATTTGAACACCTTGAAGACCAAGACAATCCAGGCAAGCAGCCCTTTGACCATGATACCCCTTTTGTTCCTCGGAACCCTTTTATTTCCGAATGCTTGATGATAAAGAGTGACGGTGGTAACCTTGTTGAGAGCCACCACATGATGCATACCCTACTCATGAATAGATGCAATGACTAAGGATTAGTGTCGAGACATGATGATGCATATGTACCATGAATCCTTCGTGGTTGCATTCTTTTCGAAAACCCCATCGGGTGCCCCTAATGCCCGAGGGTGATGTTGAGTTAAGGTCACCACTTGAGGAAGAAGTGGTGTACCAAAGAGAGATCTCATGTGTGGGTAAAATGATGGATTAGATTTATGTGTGATTACATTCCCAACCAAACATGTGCAACCACTATACCCCTTATGGGACGAGGCATTATTGATTACTTAGGCTGATACTAGCATGGTGCCCGCATCACTAGTGACGGGGGGAGACTTGAGGTCACTCCTGGGACGGGGTCGTGCTTGGATAGGCGACCATGACTATTTTTACAAGGCACCGGACACACCGTTGGTCCCTTCGTATATGTGTGACATTGTAAAAAGTTCAAGTCCAATGAACTATCGTTTTTACACGAGGTTCGTGCACCAACGAGTGGACCCTATGTTAGTGTCGTCTAGGGAAACTTAATGACCGGGTGCTTCCCTCGAGTACTTGAGAAACTGCGGGATCGTGGGTGACATGAAAGCTTCCCGGATCTTGTGGGTAAAGTGCGCAACCTTTGTAGAGTGTAAAACTATTCGAATTGCCGTGTCCACGGTCATGGACAGTTGCGAGGTGCTACTTAAACTATGTCCAGAATTTTACAATCACGATGAAAGTGTGTGTGTGTGTGTGTTGAGTCAAGGTGGTGACTTGACTCGTTGATAATGAATTAAACTCTATTTATGTTGATATTTGTAACCTGTCTTTGAGGTTACCCAAGTACATTGATGCATGTTTCACTAATGGTAGAATATTTAATCTAGCTTGTAGCTAGGTTGCTCATTGTTGTACAATTTGCATTGTTACCTTGAACCAAATCATGGGTTGCTTGCGAGTACATTCAAAGTACTCATTGGCTTGCCACTGGTTATTTAATTGGCCAGGCATGGAGGAGCAGGAATATGAAGGAGAATTCTATGGAGACGAACATGCGAACTAGCACGCTTTCCCAGTCAGAATGCCTGTAGGGTTATGGCAGATGGCATGGGTTCTACTTATCTACGAAGACTTCCGCTATTCGAGTTTATTTGCTATTCAGCCCATGAGGCTTTATCTATGTAAGACTTGGCCATAATGGTCATAATTTGTGTAAGACAGTATGTATGGATGTAAAACTCTTGTTATTCAGCTTCTGTGTGTTCAGTGAGCATTGATCTCTGGGATCACTGTACACGTGCATTCTATGATCTCGACTCTTAAGTCGGGGTCCCCACATTTTCTTACTTTTGCAAGAAACCCTTTCTTTAGAATCTCTTGATTTCTTACCCAAGAATTTGATTATTGTTAGGGACAAAGAAGTGACTAAGAATCATGAGTGCTTAATCAAAGAATTGCCTTCCAAGGATGGCAATACCTATATCTATCTTATATCGTGCCTAGCTAGGGGTGTAAAACGATAGCGCTTTTTGGGAGGCAACCCAATTTTATGTTTTTTTGTTTTTGTTGCTGTTAGGGAAAAAATATTTCATCTAGCCTCCGATTAGATGTGGTTTCATGTTTTGTTTAGTGTTTGTGCCAAGTAGAACCTTTGGTAAGTCTTGTGTGAAGTTTATATGATCTTGCTGTGAAAAACAGAATCGTGAGCGCTCGCTAAAGTAGTCGTGGGATTTTACTTGAGCGTGCTTTTTAGTTGATACTTTTTGCTACTGATTGGTAGACACATTGCACAAATTTACCTATTTAGATTGAATTTTTTGGAGTTCCAGAAGTAGGCGAACCCTACAGATTACTACAGACTATTCTGTTTTTGATAGATTCTGTTTTCGTGTGTTGTTTGCTTATTCCGATGCATCTATGAGTAATATTGGAGAATATGAACTATAGAGAACTTGGAGTACAGTAGGTTTAACACCAATATAAACAAAGAATGAATTCCTTGCTGTACCTTTGAGTAGTGTTTTGCTTTCTCTTACTAACGAAGCTCACGAGAATTTTTGTCTAAGTTTTGTGTTGTGAAGTTTTCAAGTTTTGAGTATTGCTTTGATGGACTATGGAACAAGGAGTAGCAAAGGCCTAAGCTTGGGGATGCCCATGGCACCCCAATTCAAATCAAGATAATCAAAAGCCTAAGCTTGGGTATGCCCCGGGAAGGCATCCCCTCTTTCGTCTTCATCCATCGGTAACTATACTTGGAACTATATTTTTATTTGCAACATGCTATATGTTTTGCTTGGAGCGTCTTGTATAATTTGAGTCTTTGCTTGTTAGTTTGCCACAATCATCCTTGCTGGACACACCTATTTGAGACAGTTAATAATGGCCTAGAAATTATTAGAACACTCTATGTGCTTCACTTATATCTTTTGAGTTGAATAGTTTTTGTTCTAGTGGTTCACTTATATCTCTTAGAGCATGGTGGTGGTAATATTTTGTAGAAATTGTTGAACTATCATGCTTCACTTATATCTATTTGAGAGTCCATTAAAACAGCATGGTAACGTGTTTAAGCTAAAGAAACTAGTCTTCACATGATAAACATCCAATGTCAATGTAGTAAAATTTTCACACCAAGTCCATTGAATAGAATGAGATGTTGGATGCTTGATAATTGTTTTGAGACATGAGGATAGTGATATTAGAGTTGTTCTAGTGGAGTTATTATGAAATTGAGAAATACTCGTGTTAAGGTTAGTGATTCCCATATCATGCACGTATGGTGAACCGCTATGTGACGAAGTTAGAGCATGAGGTATTTGTAGAGTGCCAACGTTTGTGTGGATGTCGGGGGCGCGCGATGGTTAACTCCTACCAACCTCCCCCCCAGGAGCATGCGTTGATTGCTTTGTTTTTGATGACTCGTAGATTTTTGCAATAAGTACATGAATTCTGATGACTAATGTTGAATCCATGGATTATACGCACTCTCACCCATCCACCATTGCTAGCCTCTCTTGTACCGCGCAACTTTTGCCGGTACCATAAACCCACCATATATCCTTCCTCAAAACAGCCACCATGTTGTTCCTCCAAACAACCACCATACCTACCTATCATGGCATTTCCATAGCCATTCCGAGATATATTGCCATGCAACTTTCCACCATTCTATTCACATGACACGCATCATATTGTCATAGTGCCATGCATGATCATGTAGTTGACATCGTAGTTGTGGCAAAGCCACCATCCATAATTTTTCATATATGTCGCTCTTGATTCATTGCTTATGCAGGTACACCGCCGGAGGCGTTCATATAGAGTCATACTTGTTGTAGTATCGAGTTGTAATTTCGAGTTGTAACAAAAAGTGTGATGATCATCATTATTAGAGCATTGTCCCGTGTGAGGAAAGGCCAATAAAAAAAAGAGAAGGTCCAAAAAAAAGAGAGAAAAGAGAGAAGGGACAATTGCTACTATCTTTTTCCACACTTGTGCTTCAAAGTAGCACCATGATCTTCATTGTAGAGAGTCTCATGATTAGTCAATTTCATATACTAGTGGGAATTTTCATTATAGAACTTGGCTTGTATATTCCAACAATGGGCTTCCTCAAATGCCCTAGGTCTTCGTGAGCAAGGAAGTTGGATGCACACCCACTAGTTTCTTTTGTTGAGCTTTCATTCATACTTAGCTCTAGTGCATCCGTTGCATGGCAATCCCTACTCACTCACATTGATATCTATTACTGGGCATCTCCATAGCCCGTTCATACGCCTAGTCGATGTGAGACTATCTCCCTCCTTTTTGTCTTCTTCACAACCACCTCTATTCCACCCATAGTGCTATATCCATGGCTCACGCTCATGTTTTGCGTGAAAGTTGAAAAGTTTGAAAAAAATAGAGTATGAAAACAAATGCTTGGCTGAAATCGGGGTTGTGCATGATATGAATATTTGGTGTGATGAAGAGGGAGCATAGCGAGACCATATGATTTTGTAGGGATAACTTTCTTTAGCCATGTTATTTTGAGAAGACATGATTGCTTTGTTAGTATTGCTTGAAGTATTGTTATTTCTTATATCAATATAGACTTTTATCTTGAATCTTTCAGATCTGAACATTCATGACACAATTAAGATAATTACATTGAAAAAACTACATTGGTTAGCATTCCACATCAAAAATTCTTTCTTTATCATTTACCTACTCTAGGATGAGCAGGAATTAAGCTTGGGGATGCTTGATACGTCTCCAACGTATCTATAATTTTTGATTGTTCCATGCTATTATTTATGAAGTCTTGAATGTTTAATGGGCTTTATCATTCACTTTTATATCATTTTTGGGGCTAACCTACTAACCCAAAGGCCCAGTCCAGATTGCTGTTTTTTGCCTATTTCAGGGTTTTGCAGAAAAGGAATATCAAACGGAGTCCAAACGGAATGAAACCTTCGCGAGAGATAATTTTTGAGGAAATCACGCTCGGAAAACTTCAGGACCAAGTCAGGGGACGGAAGGCCTGCCCTTGTGTGTGGGGGCGCACCCCCCTTCCCAGGGTGCGCCCCCCTGCCTCGAGGCTGGCCCACACGGCCCCCGCTGCCCTCCTTCTTCCTATTTATACCTACGTACCCCAGAAACTCCATATGCAGAGAGAAAACCCTAATTCCACCGCCATAGCTTCTGTTCCCATGGAGATCTCATCTTGGAGCCTGATACGGGGGGG
>LR738709.1:564087597-564229297 GCA_902687465.1 Secale cereale
CTCGAGGGCGGAGGGGAGGATGGGGAGAGGGGGTGGAGTCCAGCGGGGGTCGGGGCGACGGCGTCGGGGCGGCGCGAGGCAGAGGGATGAAAGAGGATTTGGCGAGCGAGGGCGAGGGAGAGAGGCGAGAGGAGAGAAGTGTATGGATGGGGGCAGAATACTAATGGCGCACCTCCCCCTGGTGCGCCATAAGTACATCTATACTAATGGCGCACCTCCCCCGTGGTGCGCTATTAGTATTTTTTTTATTTCTGTTCGAGCCCACAGGTTATCTTCCACCAAACCCCATCTACATCAAACCCCATCTAGTAGCCGGACTGGTCAGCATGCAGCGCACACACCAGGAGGTCCTGGGTTCGATTCCCAGGCTCCCCAATTTTTGTTTTTATATATTTTTTTCTTTGCACATATCTTTTTATCCATGCATCCAAATATAACATGTCACATATGCTAGATGCTGAGAATTTCATGTAGAAAAATAATATGCAGTTTGTTGCCATGTTAACAACATTTAAATTGCTAGTTGATATTTATTTGTGTTTAAATATGTTCAAAATGTTTAAATCATAACTAAATATCCATAGCTCCAAATTTGACAAATTTATAAGCTTTTGGGAGTAACATATAACCAAGCACAACTAGTCTTTTTTTGGATTTTTAGTTGCATTCATTTGTGAATTGGTAAAACATTTATGAATATGAAAAATATCATCAAATTTTAAAAAATATTCATGAATTCAAAAAGTGCCCATGAAAAAACATTTATGAATATGTCGAAATAGGCTACAATTTAAATATAATCATTCTTAGCTAGCTATCTGTTCACAATCTTCTTGCCCTTCTTTTTCCCAAATGGAGTTCTTCTATTGAACGGACGTCCTTTAGGTAGGGTGGTCCTGCTTCTTCTTGTGGTGTATGGCACTTCATCGTCGTCATCATGTTCCATCTTCGGGTCGCCGTACTTGTCGAAGTCTTGCTCATTCGCGACTCCATCCATTCCGATGATCTTTCTTTTGCCTCTCCTCACGACAACACGACTGGGCTTTGACGGGTCGGTAATGAAGAAGCATTGGTCCACTTGGGAAGCCAGTACCCATGGCTCATTTTTCGCGGTGACATTTGCGCCCGCTGTCTTGGATTTGGCTTCGGGTATAACCATGGTGGTGAAATACCGGTCTTCTTTTAGGACGCTCATGGCCCATCTGACACGGAACATCGGGACCTTCTCTCCAGCGTAGCTCAGCTCCCAGATCTCTTCGATCCTTCCATAGTATCTGTCCTTGTCGTTACCGGTGTAGGATTCCATCGTTACCTCGGAGTTCTGATAACCATCGCTCTTCATGTCCTTCTCCTCGGTGTAGAACGTGTACCTGTTGATATCGTACGCCTCATAGGTCATCAGGTTGTGCTCGCCACCCTGTGAGAAGGCGAATATGAGATTTTCTTCTGCGGAAGAATCCTCATGTAAAGGGTACGACAGAAGCTTCTCCCTGAACCAACGCGTGAAACATGAGTTGTTCTCTTTGATTATATCTCCGTCCGTCCTCTGTTGGCCTCGGTCATTGTACGTCTTCTCAATAAAGGTTTTCTGCTCTACCACCCAAGGATCGACCACGTCTATGTGTTGTAGCGCGACTAGGTTTGCTCTTTCAAAGTTGGCGAGTGGACCCTCGAAGTCGACATGCATTTCACGACGACCCTCGCGGTGACCCCATCCAGCGATCCTCCCGAGGTGCCTGTTAACGGGCATACCAACGTGCTTCTCGATGCCTAGATAATTTGTGCAGTAGGAGATGCACTCTTCAGTCAGAAAGCCCCTGGCTATGCTTCCCTCTGGACGTGACATGTTGCGAACGTATCCTTTGATGACACCATTCATCCTTTTGAACGACATCATGCTGTGCAGGAATGTCGGCCCGAGTTGGATGATATCCTCCACGATATGGACCAGCAGATGCACCATAACGTCGAAGAATACGGGCGAGAAGTACATCTCAAGCTCGCATAGTATCACCACGATCTCTTCCTCTATCCTTCTGAGTTGCCTCACGCCAACCGACTTCTGAGAGATGATGTCGAAAAAGTTGCATAGGCCAAATAGCGTTTCATGGACGTGCGCGTCCATGATCCCACGGATTACAACTAGAAATATCTGCGTGATCAGCATGTGACAGTTGTGAGACTTCATCCCGCTGAACTTCTGCTTCGCTGGGTCTAGGTATCTGCTTATCTTCCCCGCGTAACTGTAAGGAAGTTTTACTCCTACAAGGCAGGTCAAAAACTTCTCGATCTCCTCCTGACTTAGAGTGAAGCATGCGGGAGGGTAGTCATTTCTGGTCTTCTTGGCCTTTTTGCCTTTGCGACAACTTTCCGTGTCCTGCTTCGCCTCCTCCTCATCATCATCATCATTAGCGTGAAGCTCCTGCCTGATGCCCATTGATTTCAAGTCCGCCCTTGCTTTTGGCCCATCTTTGGTCCTCTCTGGCATGTTGAGCAGGGTAACAAGCAGACTCTCGCACACATTCTTCGTGATATGCATGACATCAAGGCTGTGAGGCACACGGTGGATCTTCTAGTACGGCAAGTCCCAGAAAACAGACCTCGTTTTCCATACCTTCAGTAGCGGCTCTGGTGCCTTTCGCTTTTTTCCCGGCTCTGGCGCCTGTTGCTTCTTTCCCGGCAGTGGGCAATCTTCCCAATTTTTCAACAGCTCGTATATTTCCTCGCCGCTCCTTGTACGCGGGCGTCTTCGGGGTTCGGTTTCACCATCGAACAAATCCTTGCGTTTCCTCCACGGGTCATCTTCGCGAAGCCACCTTCGATGTCCCATGAACATGGTTTTTGAAGACCCGGGATCTCTATCTAGTTGGCGATACGTTGTGTCATCCATGCACCTGACGCATCCAGAAAATCCGTGGACCACCTGCCCCACGACATATCCGTAACCGAGATAGTCGCGCACCGTCGTGAGCAGTGCGGCTCTCATAGGGAAATATTCTTTCTCTGCGGCATCCCACATATTGGCTAGCGTTTTCAACAGCATGTCTAGCTCCTCTTTCAGCAGCCCCAGATACAGATTGATGTCGTTCCCTGGTTGTTTCGGCCCTTCAATTAGAATACTCATGTGAATGTACTTCCTCTTCATGCCCAACCAGGGGGGAAGGTTGTACATCCACACAAACACAGGCCAGGTGCTATGTGTGCTTCTCTGGCTGCCAAATGGATTGTCTCCATTGGTGCTCGCGCCCAGCATGATGTTCCTTGGATCGTTCCCAAATTCTAGGTCTTCGAAGTTCAACGCTTGCCACTTGCTCGCATCCTTAGGGTGACTCAGCATCTTGTCTTTTTTATTTATCTCCGGATCATTTCTGTCATCTTCTCTCTTCTTCTCCTCCCTATCCGCGTGCCAACGCAGGAGCTTTGCTACCTTAGGGTCCGCGAAATACCGCTGCAGACGAGGAGTGATCGGAAAGTACCACACCAATTTTCGAGGAGCTTTCTTCCGCTTCTTGTATCGAGTGACGCTGCACACCGGATATATGGTAGACTCCGCGTGCTAGTCGCGATAAATGATGCAATTGTTCATGCACACATGGTGTTTCACATGCGGTAAATCCAGAGGACACACGATTTCTTCGCCTCCTCGAAACTGGTCGGGCACTTGTTCCCCTTGGGAAGACGTTCGTGCCAGAATGACATGTTTTCGTCGAAGCATGCGTCTGTCGTTTTGTGTTTTACCTTCATCTCCAGAGCCATGAGCGTTACTTTCAGGCGGGTATCCTCGGGCCTGCATCCTTCATACAATGGAGTAACCGCGTCTATCTCCAGTTGATACAGCTTGGCTTTCTCTCGGGCGACAGCTCTTGCGTTATCCGTCTGCTTGAGAAGCAGCTCTTTAATATGAGGGTCCTGCACCCAGCCTCCATCATCGTCTGCTCTGGCATCTTCATCTAGATCATGATCATGCCCTTCGTCTTGATCTTCCTCACCATCATGTCTGGCATCTTCTACATGATTACTGTGTACAGCATCACCGTAGTGATCATGTCATGGATATTCTTCGTCTTCTCGTCCGCCCTCGCCGCGGTGGTTGTCTTGCTGCCCTTCCTCATTTCTTGCCCGGCCATGGACGACTTCATAGTCATCTACATCACCTTGCCACCGATAGCCATCCATGAAACCACGCAAGAGCAGGTGGTCCCGCACCTGCCCGGAATCCGGGTCCGCAATAAGGCTCTTCAGCTTGCATCTTCGACACGGACATCTTATCTCCGTCTCGTTCTTTTGAAGCATCTCGACCTTCGCGGATCTCAAAAACCTATTCCCGATGCCTTCGGTCATTGTGCGGACCATGGTCGCCTGCGGTGTAGAGCAAAACGATATTTTAGAACCAAGAAAAAATTTGGCATGACTTTCCCTAAAAATAGGACCACAAAAAAATGCATAGTGCCAAAATTCTCGCCGAAGCGGAAATGAATCAACATTTCGGAAAAATATTGGCAACTATCACATTTCAAATACCGGTACCTGCAATCACAAACATATATGCAACACCACAAACATATGCAACACCACAAACATACATAGATCTAGCTAGGCCATAAAGAGTGCATGTGCACGGTTGTTGGAGCTCGAGGGAGAAAAAATGATCTACAACATAAAGATAGCTTTCCCCCCTTACTTACCTATCAAAAAAGGTAATTTAACCACTTAATTTTGATGAATCTATGGTGCAAATAAGGTGAGGAGGACGAGGCAGCCGACACAAGCTTGGAGGAGGAGGTGGAGAGAATGAAGTGGGGAAAGTGAGTGTGTAGGTGTGGCTGTCCAAAATATCTAGCTGGTCCCACTTCACTAATGGCGCACCACTCATCAATGCACCATTAGTAACCAGTGTTACTAATGGCGCATTAGTGAGAGTTGCGCCATTAGTAGTTTTGTAAAAAAAATTAGTACTGGCGCAGTGAGTTGGAGGTGCGCCATTACTAGTTAAACTAGTAATGGCGCACTGTGCCACCGTGCGCCATTAGTATGTCTGTAAAAATAAAAAAAATAAGTTGTTACTAATGGCGCACCGACTGTCTGGTGCGCCATTAGTATTTGGACACTAATGGCGCACTAACACATGGTGCGCCATTAGAATATACTAATGGCGCACCACATGGCTGGTGCGCCATTAGTGGCCATATAGTCTATAGCCCTTTTCCTAGTAGTGCTCTCTCTGGATCTCAATAAAAATTTCTCCTCGGTCTTCGAGGAGATCTATTCAATGTAATCTCTTTTTGAAGTGTGTTTGTCGAGATCCGATGAATTGTGAGTTTATGATCAAGGTTATCTATGAAAGATATTTGGTTTTTTCTCTAAAAAAATTATGTGTGCTCATGATATCCTTGCAAGTCTATTCGAACTATTGGTTTGGTTTGGCCTACTAGATCTATAGTTCTTGCAATGGGAGAAGTGCTTGGCTTTGGGTTCAATCTTGCGGTGTCCTTTCCCAGTGACAACAGGGGCAGGAAGTTACGTATTGTATTGTTGCCATCGAGGATAAAAAGATGGGGTTTCATAATATTGCTTGAGTTTGTCCCTCTACATCATGTCATCTTTCTTAAGGCGTTACTCCGTTCGTATGAACTCAATACACTAGATGCATGCTGGATAGCGGTCGATGTGTGGAGTAATAATAGTACATGCAGAATCGTTTCGGTGTACTTGTCTCGGACGTGATGCCTATATACAATGATCATGCGTAGATAGTCTCATAATTATTCGCTTTTCTATCAATTGCTCGACAGTAATTTGTTTACCCGCCGTAGAATACCGCTATCATGAGAGAAGCCACTAGAGAAAACTATGGCCCCGGGTCTATTCTCAACATATCAATCTACATCTACTTACTTTTCTTGCTTTTATTTGCTATTTTATTAAACTAAAAATACCAAAAATATAATTATCATCTCTATCATATCTCACTTTCGTAAGTGACCGTAAAGGGATTGACAACCCCTTATCGCGTTGGCTGCGAAGTTCTTATTTGTTTGTGCAGGTGCGAGGGAGTCGCGCGTGGTCTCCTACTGGATTGATACCTTGGTTCTTAAAAACTGAGGGAAATACTTACGCTACTGTGTTGCATCTCCCTTTCCTCTTCGAGGGAATACAACGCAAGCTCAAGAGGTAGAAACTGACCAAATACGTCGCGAACAGATGAACCGCGCCATTGTCGCTATGCAAATTCGTTAGATGTACTGGAGGTTTCCAAAGGCTTCACTCAAAGCATCTAGAGTGTGTATAGGTTTGACCGTTTGAGCATCACATTGGAAATATGAAATATGTTTCACCTAGACCCACTTTAATAGTATGTTTTTCCTATGAGTCAAATAAGAATAAACTATGAAAACAAAGTCTTCAAGCTTCAAACTCTCCACATCAATTTATTCAGAGACCGTACCAATTTATTCACTTGAATAAATACATTTTTAGGGGTCGTAATCTTCAGGGTCTATAACTCATGTGTATACTCACAAACACATTAGTCCCTTAACCTATTTGTTTTCAATACAACAAAACTACTAAGGGGCACTTGATGCACTTAGAAGTGAATTTAGCACCCTAGATTTCAGCATAACATCATTATCGGACCTCAAAGGTAATCTTGGTAACCAAGCTTTACAACACGAACATCAGACTACATGGCCTATTCTTCAGCAAGCTTGGCATGCACATGTCGGTGGAATTACAAGTGCACGGAGCTCAAACTTTGCCCTAATACTAAAGATAGTACTGAGACAAGGAAGGACCAATTGAAAGATATAGAGACATGGCACCGACAAAACAATCGTCGGTGTGGCTGGAATTACAGCTACACGAAGCTCAAACTGTGCCCTAGAACTAGAGACGTAGAAACTCGCATAAATACACAACCACCCTGAGCACGTACAAGAATCATAGCTACAAAAACTCACATCCCCCAAGGACAACCAGGGAAATGGAAAAATTCGTCAGCATGATTTGAATCCAAACACTCTCCTAACTAGTGCGGGATGGGTGAATCCATCGACAGAAAGCGGGGCTCCGGATGCAAAGCATGAAGAATTCAGTCCAGCTGGTAGAAAAATGATGTTCTGTAAAATTTGTTGAGGGTAATAGGCAGTAAAACAAATGCAGAGCGGAGCATCTGTTTAATTGAACCCCCAACTATTGCTGAAACAAACTACTACTAGTACTCAGCCGCGCTACAACTAATTGCTTTCATTTGAGGAAAATTGATTTTTCCCATGGTAGAATAGCAGCGAGGGGAGAATATGGATGGCGGGCGAAATATAAGGAGGTTGCTAGGGGACAAAGCAATCAACCACTAGAGTACTGGAAGCTGCTAATACCTCGCCGGCCAATGCCCCAAATTGAGGAAGGTGGTACCATCGGCCACTACTAGAAAAAGGGCTATCCGTAATATCACTATTAGTGGCGCACCGTGGATGTGGTGCGCCACTGCTATATAGCAGTGGCGCACCATAAACAGGTGCTCCATTACTATTTTTTTACTAGTGGCGCACCTGGTGTGTGGTGCGCGACTAGTAAGTTTGTTCTGTGCACACCCCCCTCCCCAGACATACTAGTGGCGCACCGTGTGGAGGTGCGCCATTACTAGTTTAACTAGTAATGGCGCACCTCCACACGGTGCGCCACTACTAACTAGTAGTGGCGCACCGTGTGGAGGTGCGCCATTACTAGTTAGTAATGGCGCACCTCCACACGGTGCGCCACTACTAACATTTTTCACCAAATGCACCCCCCGCCCCCCGTGGACCGCCTTTTCAGTTTAAAAAAAAATAAAAGAAAATGATAGAAATGTCAAAAAAATAAAAATAAAAAAGATTCCAATGTGATTTGTGGTCTAGTTGTTAGCAAAATTTACAAACATGAATTTCGACTTTTTTTGCAAAATCTCTCGAGAATTTGTAAAATGGGCATAACTTTTGCATACGAACTCCGATGAAAAAGTTTTTTATATGAAAAAGCATCTACTCGAAAAGTTACATCCGAATTCAATCGGGGGAACCCCGTTGAAGATTCTTAGAATCCCCAAAAACCTAACCGAATAAAAGATACGGGGCTTTTAAGATCTAGAGGCAAAAAAATTCAAAAAAATTCAAAAATAGTAGTGGCGCACCATGGGTGTGGTGCGCCACTAATATAGTTTTTTTTTTGAAAAACTATTTTTTTTGGAATAAATATTTTTTTTTGAATAAATGGTTTTTTTGAAAAAAAAATAGTTTTTTTGAAAAAAATGGTTTTTTAAAAAAAATGGTTTTTTTTTTAAATAGTTTTTTTTTTAAAATTCAAAATATGATATGTAAAATGACCGGGAAGTTTGAAATATTTTTTCAAAATTTCATCACACTCATGAACATGAACAAACTCCTAGACATCAACAAGGTTTAATAGGATTGATATGATAGATATATCAACAAGTGCCTGCTAAGTGAGCTGGTGCTGGGGTTGGATAGAACTCAGAAGTTAAGCGTGCTTGGGCTGGAGTAGTGTAGGATGGGTGACCTTCCGGGAAGTTTGACCACGGAGTGCGATTTGACCCGAGATTAAGCCATATTGACCCGAGATTAAGCCATAGTGACCCGAGATTAAGGAAAAAAAATTCCCGCCAAAATTGAAAAAAAAAATTGAAAAAAAAAATTCTGGAAAAAAATTTGAAAAATAAAATTGTTACTAGTGGCGCACCTGTAGCAATATCAGTGGCGCACCTGTAGCAATTCTGGAATATAATTTGAAAAAAAATTTTTGAAAAAATTTGAAAAAATTTGAAAAACCAACTCCTAGCAAAAAATTAGTGGCGCACCCTTATACTTAGTAGTGGCGCACCAGCAGGCCACCCCTATACATTATCATTGGCGCACCCGGGGGGATATCAATGGCGCACCAGGTGGTGCGCCACTGATATCTGGATTAGTAATGGCGCACCTCTGGTGCGCCACTAATACACATTACTAGTGGCGTGGTAATAGTGGCGCACCAGAGGTGCGCCACTAATACCCAAAAGTGGTGCGCCACTAATGAGCTTTTTTCTAGTAGGGCGATGCTGAAGATTCAGGGCATGGAGGAGGGAGACTCTCTCTAGGGCGACATCAATTTGGGTGTGGAATCTTGGCGTGTTAGTCAGTGTGGGGGCGGCGGGAGGGGAGGGACATTATACCAATAGGGAAAGGAGGTACGATGGGGGTGCCAATCAAGATTGTAGGGAAGATGTCACACTATTTCTATGACATGCATGGGTATTTGCATGGGAGTTTGGATCACAATATTGCGAGCTCCTCCCCCTCCAATGCTCCCTTGACAATTCATGTGCCTTTCTCTTGATCTCTACTTGACTCGATTGTTCGTAAAACACGCACGCTTGACCATAAGGAAGTTTTATAGTGGACGAAAGCGTGGAAGAATCACCACGACAAGAGACACCGGGATTGCGTGATGGTGACTTTATAGAAGATAATTTTGGTGTTTGGGAGAAGTGCATCTAGCACCTCGATTTTAGGAGAAGTGTCAACACTAGATTTAAAAATAGAAAGTGCATCTACCACTTTACTTTTGGGAGTTGTGTAGTATGTTATTTCTTGCCCATAAGAACTTCTAGAAGTCCCACCATAAGCAACATATATATATCGATATGGTAATACATTAGTTTTCATGTTCATGCCCTGGGAACATTTGTATTCGCATTGAAGAAATTTGTTACGCCAGATATTTAACGGAGGCACTCCAATGGGTTTATACGGCCTACAAAAGAATTCCTGATCACAACATATAAGTTTTTGCTACCCAAGCAATCACCCATGCCCTCAACAATATCAGTGATTTATGTCTATTCTAGCTAGCACATGAGAATTCAATTCATGCATTAATAATCATCATTATTGAATATCTTTAGTCGTGTGTTGTTGCACCATCTTTAGATTGCTGAAGGCACTCTTAAGTGCCATGAATAAATATTTGATGAAGTTTGAATGAAACCAGTTTGGTTATAAGAATTTGATATACGAGCACAATCATCGTAACACTTCACATTTGGTATGGAATTTGGACATCGCAATAGTTGTTTGACACAAAAAGCCTCATCAACATCATTCAATGTCAGATTATCTTCGTTAGCTAGTTTCCTAATTGAGTAATGGTATGGGAATATATACATATCTAAAAGGCAGACTCTTACACCACTCATGGTTAAGAACTCACATAGTATAATCCTGAGAACAAGAGAGGAACTCGAGAGCCTTGCTGCAATATGTTTGAACAAGATAGAAAATGTCAGATATTATAGACCATAGTCAAAAAGATCAAAATGAGCAGGCAAACATTTCACCGTCTAGAATGGCAGTAAAACTTCAGTTTTCTTCAGTTAGATGTGTAAGCTTGTTAACAAATATGAAACAGCTAGAGTCACGAGTTAATAATGCCAAACTTTAACCATGTTGCACATTTAAAAGTTGGTGGCCTAAGCTAGCTAGCTCTCCAAGTTCAATGCTTGATTCTATAGGCTATGTTACATATTCATGATATCATACCCATTAAAATCTCTAGTGGATGGTGCATTAAGGGATTGTCCATCCTAATATTGCTAGCCCCCCTCATTGCTCCCTTGGCAGTTCCTGTGACTCTACCGCGATTGGGTAAAACACACATGTCTGGCCAAAAGGCATTTTCATAAAGGATGGAAGCATGGAAGAATCTCAACGAGAAGAGGCACCGGGCTTGAACGATGGTGGATTTTGTAGAAGAGAATTTTTGGGGGTTGGTAGAAGTGCATCAAGTAGTTTAATTTAGGGAAAGTGTCATCACCGGATTTAAAAAGAGAAAGTGCATCTAGCACTTTATTTTCATGAGTAGCGCACTGTATTATTTCCTGCCCATAAGAACTTCTAGAAGTCCCAATATAAGAAACATATACACCCCTCAGGTGATACATATTTATCCCTTCATACGCATGACCGCTCGAGAATATTTTAGCTAGCTAGCTTGGGCTTCATCAGTTGTTGCTACCTATGCTTATCTGCAAACAACGATGTGGCATTCCCGTGACATCTCATTTAAGATGGTAGCTCTATGAATGAATGCCCGATAGATGCCATTGCAAAGTGGAATTGATGGAGGGATCATGTCTTGTGCTTAATTGATGAGACACATATCATTGTTTGTCTGTAACCTTGCACCTACTTGCAACTTTCACATGTTTGTGACCTGTGAGCAATTGCTGAACCACAAAGTTTAAATGCAAGTAGGTAGCAGGTTCTCTCTGGGATGTGATGTCTGAAGTATAAAACTTGTGGGTGCAGTTGTGTGTCCCTATTTCCTCCATGCCGCATCATGTGGGTTTCACGAATGAAACATCACTTTTAGATTAAGTGGGATATGAGTCCAATATAAATTCCACAACCATAGAGAGTCCAGGGAGGGGGAGATGGTAGAATTCCCAGCTACGGGGTGTGATAGTTTGTGCTCCGCTCATCAGCGCATGATATTTCTACATGAGTTCAGGTTTCCTACAACTTTTCCAATTTTAAGTTTTTTTCAATTACTAGCAACCTATCTGATGGCTAGGATTCATAGAGATATCCCTTTTGGGTCTTGTGCAAAACAGCAACCGATCATCACAAACTATGAAACGAGTAGGCATATTGTTATTTGGTTGAAATATGACAAACCCACATATGCACCTGAAAAAGTTAAAAGGTTAGGAATGTTTTGTTATTATTTGAAAGTCTTAATATAAAAAGGTCAAATTGACTGCCCTCAACCTCAAGTTGATATCATTTGGCCCTAGACAGTAGAAGCAGAATTGATATGCAAAACCGGAATATATATGTAGGATCAAAGCTAAACCTATTATTACATGCGAGCCCACATATGAAGCTTGAGAAAATCCATAAGAATATTTTGGACTATGCTCTACATAGAGCGACCGATCCACTCTTATACACATAACCAAACCATATCTTAGATAAGGAAACGAGGGACTTGAGATCTACCCATCTGGTCAACCCTGAAATATATTCTAAAGTAGTAGCATGTCAAACGAATTCCAACAATTTTGGAAAAAATATGCAAAGGCTAAATTTTTATTAAAGTTCCTACATGTGAACATATCATCCTATGCGTTCAATCCAGCATTCTATATTATTACATCATATCAGAAGTTCACAATAGCTGCTCCAGTGAATAGAGACTTCATTTTCTTGTCGCGTTCAAGAATGTCCCTATGTGAATGAACAAGAAAAATGACATCCAAATCTTCTTCCACCAGCCCTTCATAGTTACCGGAGCCACAGTTCCTCCATGGTGGTCGAAATTGTCTCTTCTTGGGTTGGATGAGAACTGGTCGCCGGAGCTTCAAATGGCATGCCTTCAGGTCGTGATCACTCTCCTCTTGCATCATAGGAAATTAGGCATGCACTTTTGTTGGCAAGGCTGCTGACTAGGTACTCCAGTCTTGGTGCCTGGAACTTCAATGTTCCTCAAGCTCATGGCTAATCGCACTTTGAGGTACCACATTTGGACCACTTCAATTGTAGTGTTTCTCTCTTATTTCTGTCATGCCTCGTAGCGTGAATGTGTAATGATCCTAGCTTCATCATGAGTCACGCATTGAACATAATCATTGTAATTCGTAGGGAAGTCCCTGGCAAAAGTTCCCCTTACTACATAGATGTTTGAGCCAGACCCCCTCATGGTGTCAATGTAAGCTGAGAGGAAAAAATAAAAGAGGGACCAAATACAAACTATTGAAGTTGTACCACTCTCCATCCATGTTTCTAATGCAGAACTAATGATCCTGGAAGTGGCAGATGAAGAAAGTTTCCAGGTCCGGGTTGGATTGGGATTCTCCTGCAGCTTGGGAATACATGGAGATAAATTAGAGGTCCCATACCTCTAGTACCCTCTTCAAAACATATCAATGAAAATAAACATATGTTCATGGAATGACGTGGAGTAGAAATTCCAGGGCAATGGGCAGAGCTAATAGGAAAACATTCTAACTTGAATAATTCTACTAGTGTACACCTTACCACCAGAATAAATAATGCACACAACATTGCATTGATCTAATCATGGAATGCATCACCACGATAAGAGGTACCGGGATTTCATGATGGTGGATTTTTAGAAGAGAAATTTTGGTGTTTGGGAGAAGTGCATCTTGCACATCAATTTTGGGAGAAGTGTCATCATCGGATTTAGGAAAGAAAAGTGCATCTACCACTTTAATTTTGGGAGTAGTGTAGTGTATTATTTCTTACCCATAAGAACTTCTAGAAGTCCCATCGTAAGTAACATATATATCCCTAGGTGGCATTAGTTTTCTGGTTCATGCCCTGCGAAAATAAGTATTCTCACTGAAAATTTTCTAAAACTACATAGGCACTCCAATGTGTTTAAACGACCTACAAAAGTATTCCTGATCACAACATAATAGTTTTGACTACCAAAGCAATGACCCGTGCTCTCAACAATATCAATGATTTGTCTATTCCAGCTAGTACATGAGAGTTCTATTCATGCATTAAACACCATCATTATTGAATTATCTTTAGTCGTGTGTTGTTGCACCATCTTTATATAACTAAAGGCACTCTTAAATGCCATGATTGAAGATTTGTTGATTGTTTGAATGAAATCAAATTGTTCATAAGAATTTGATATATCAACACAATCGTAAGAACGCTTCACATTTGGTCACTTCGTATTTGGTATGGAATTTGGACATCGCAATAGTTGTTTGACACTAAAAGCCTCTTCAACATCATCAATGCTAGATTAACTTCATTAGCTTGTTTCCACCTTGAGTAATGGTATTGGAATATATAGATATCTGAAAGACACACACTTACACCACTTATTGTTAAGACTTTACATAGTATATCTAGAGCAAAATAGAGGAACTCGAGATCCTTGCTGCAATACTATTCGAACATGACAAAAAGGTCGGATATTATATTGTGTAGACAAAAATACCAAAATGAGTAGGAAAACATTTCACCATCTAGAATGGCATAATATCTGAGTTGTCGAAGTTTAGTTTTCCTTTGTAAGACATCTAAGCTTGTTAAAAAATATGAAGCAACTAGAGTGATTAGTTAATAAGCCCAGAGTTTAACCATCTTGCACATTCAACAGTTGGTTTCTTAAGCTAGTGTGACGCCCGAAGACCGACGTCCCAGAAGATCCCAGAAGATTCCAGAAGATTCCAGATGTTCCGGGTTGCCCGTGTGTTTCTTTTATGCTTGTGTTTTTTATTTTTGCATTGCATCATGTCATCATGCCATCATGTCACTTTTATTTTTGCATCTCAACCTAAATAAATCGTGTGGGCCTTCGGTCCATTTAAATCGAGGGAAGATGTCTTCTCTTTATAACATATAAAAGCCTCTCAATATTTAGGGAGCTATATAATAATATTCCATTGTTTGGAATTACCCGCAACACACGTGCATAATTTCCCCATGCTTTTCCTACTTCGAGTTCTCCTACAAAAACCTTCCCTATAATTCTTTTCCGTTGTTTCAAGGTTCCTCCGAAAATTCTAACATTTTTGGAGACTTCAATATTCAAGTCTTAGTTCAAACCCATTTGAATTAAAATTCAAATATGTTTGAATTATGTTCCGATCTGGCCTTTTATATTTTTCTCCGGTCGTGCTCATTTTTACTAGCCCGAGAAAATAGTCCTTTGTGCTAGTTTTGCCCAAACCCCCCTCCTTCTTCTCTTTCTTTTCTGTTAAAGAAAAAGAAGAAGTGCAGCCGGCCTCCTCTGGCCCACTCCAGCCAAGTTTGTCTCAGCCTCCCTCTCCCTCTTGGGTCCTCCTCTTCCCAGCCAGCCACCTAGGCCCAACCGCTTCCCACCTGGCCCGACTCCAGCCTCCAGCCCAGCCTCCTCCGAACCCTAGCGAACCAACCCCCCTTCGCTCCTACCTGTTTTCCCGAGCGCCGCCAGAGGCCCCGTGCCCGTTTCCCCGATTCCCTCCTGCGCCTCGACCCCCCAGCGCCGCAACTCTCGTCCTCACCCCGATTCCCTCGCCCGCATCGCTCCCATCTCCAGCGAATCCCGCGAGCGCCCTGTCTCCCCGATTCCTCCGCCGCAGGCCCCGAGGGCCCTTCCTTCTCCTCCGCGCCAGCGCGCCCCAAGGCCGGACGCGAGCGCGCCCTCCAGCTCGCAGGCCGCCGCCATGTGCGCCCGAGCGCCCCGTCCCTGCGAAAGATGCCCGTGGCTCTCCGTCGCCGAGTCCGTGGCTTCTCCTCCGCCCTCGAAGCCCGGCGCCCCGACACCCTTCCTTCCCGCGCCAAGGCACCGCGCCTGTGCCCGACCTCCGCCGAGCATCTCCTCCAACGCTCTGCCTCTGCTCTCTCATCGCCGAGGGCCGCGGCCCCAAGCCGTCCGCGGGCCACCCCATCTCCAGCGCTGGGCCGCCTACGCCCCCTGCCTCTGCGCGCCTCCCTGGCCCCTGCCTCGTCCATCCAGCGCACGGAGCCGGCGGCCCCGTTCTTTTTCCGCCTCGTCGTCGTCCAGCTCCGGGTCCAGCGCCCGTGGCCTCGCCACTGTCCTTTGCCTGCTGTTTTGTTTGTTTTGTTATGTTGCTGTGTGCTGTTGCAAGTGTCCAGGAACCGTTTCGTTTACCAAGTGGAGACCGGAGAACGGGGATGCATTAAGTTCCTCTAAGGAAAACCCGAACGTCTACGAACCGTGACGAGTACGGCTCCACGACGATACGACCAAGTACCCCGACATCGATGACATGAACGACTACGAACGAACGACTACTCGGATCAAGTACCACTACCGTCGCGAGATCGAGAACCCCCAAGTACCACGACGACCGACCCGCCAAGTACCCCTTCGGTTATGTCAAGTTCGACTACCGCCACGTGAACGACAAGTATATCTACGAACGGGAACAACTACACGACGTCGCAAGTACCACGACACGTAACGTGAACGTCTACCGTCGCCGAACACCCGTGAACAACTACTTCCTCTTCGGAAACGAGAACGACTCCTTCCTCTACGATCTCGAACCGTCCCGAAACGAGTGTTTCGAAGGTATAACCCGAGACGATGACCCGTGAGATGCTTGTTGTGGTTGTATGAAATGTTTCCCGTGTGTGCTCCGTGCCCGTTTTGTCCGTTTGTCTTGTTCCACGGTTGCCTCGTCGCCGACTTGTGGGAACCCGGTGACGGGATCGCCCCACCTTTCATCTCGTTTGACTCGCTCATGCCATCTTTCCTTTTGCACCGGACTCTCAACGAGTTACCGGAACCGAGTTGTTGCCTTTGCATCATTTCGGATCGTTGCCGTGGCACCCTTTCTTCCACCACGGTGACAATACTTCATATCCTCTTAAGTCAACCTTTTAATAAAACTTGCATAAACTTGATCATGTCATCCGCATCATGTTAACAACACTTAATTGTTTAATTGTTGTTGCTTTAATAATTAATAAACATGCTCATGGGGATTTTCCGGATATGTTGTTGTTATTTTTCCGGCCTCATTCAAATGTCTAAATAGTGTAGTTTCTTTTTGCTTCACCTCTTGCCATGTCAACAAACATTTAACCTTGTCTTGTAAGTTAACGAGAGTCAATTAAATAATTAAATGTGGTGTTTCGTCAATATGCAACTCGTTGCATATTGAGCTCCACTTAACTTGTAGTCTTGTTTGTGCACTTTGCCATGCCATGCATATTTAAACCGGACATGCATCATACTTGTTTGTGCATCGTATGCCATGTTTATGCTTGTGTGTTTACCGTGTTGTTTTCTTCTTTCCGGTTGCTTCTCTTGTTAGCTTCGGTTTCGTTCCGGAGTTGTGAGGTTTCTCTCGTCTGTGTTGCTCCGTCTACTTCATGGACTTGTTCTTCTCCCTTGTGGAATCCCAGGCAAGATGACCGAACCCGGATACCATTACTATCTTTGCCTATTGCTAGTAGTTCCGCTCTATAGTTTTGCCTCGATGCCCATGTCTTTCTTGTCAGCCTCCTACTTGTAACCATGAACCTGTTTAACCACCGTACCTATGCAAACCCTTGCTTGGCTAAGTACGCTTCGCTCAGCCCCTCTTATAGCATTGTTAGTTGCAGGTGAAGTTTGAAGATGCTTGCTTCATGTTGAAGTTTGGTTGGGTTATATCACACTATATAAATGCTTAACATGAAATCATCTATATACTGGCAGGGTGGAAGGCTAAGCCTTTTGCTTGGTGTTTTGTTCCACTCATGCCGTTAGGAACCGTATAAACCGGTGTTATGTTCCTTGATTATGCGTTCCTAACACGGTTGGGGTGTATGGGACCCCCTTGATAAACCGCTAAGTGCTAAGTCTTTTCCAGCAAGTCCCAACATTGGTACTATTTGCCTAATAACTAATAAAAACTTGCATGTGGACTAGCTATCCCTTTTATTCTTAATTCAACAACCCCGGGCCAGTGCTCCACATGAGTGTTGGTCCGAAACGGGGAGCCTGCAGGGCCGCCTTGGGGCAACCCGAGGTATCTGGCATACACCTGTAGCTTCACCCATCCGGTCGTGTCCTGAGACTTAGATACGCGCGGCTACTATCAGGGTGTCGACACGCCGGGAGGATTTGCTGGATTAGCCTTACCTTAGTTCGGTTTAACTTGAGCACGGGATTCCGAGAATACTCGGGTCTTCCCACCTATGGAGTTGCGACTCCGCGGATCGTGGGCTTGTAATGGGTCAAGTTGGAACACCCCTGCAGGGTTTGAACTTTCGAAAGCCGTGCCCGCGGTTATGTGGCAGATGGGAGCTTGTTAATATCCGGTTGTAGATAACTTGACACAATGTTTCTAATACACTACCAGCGTGTGTACCGTGACTGTCAATTTCCGAATAGGGATTCGGGAGTTGAACACGGTGGGGTTATGTTTGACCGGCTTTAGTTAGGATCACTTCGTGATCATCTCTCGACCGATGCACCTTCTCTTCTCGCTCTCGTTTACGTAAGTTAGTGCTAGTTGCTGCTGCAGACTCTTGTTGTTCCTTCACCTCTTGTTCTTTTCTTCAGCCTTATCCTCACCCAAGGCTTAAATAGTCTTGTTACCCGGGAACGGGATTGCTGAGTCCTCTGTGGCTCACAGTTACTTCACCACACCAGATACAGGTTCAGCTGAGTTTGATGCAGGAGCTGGTTCAGTACTTCACCAGGGAGCTCGATGAAGAGTTTGGCCGTATGCTTGTGATGTTTTGTTGATCAGTAGTGGTTTCTACTAGGATTCGATCCTGACCTGTGGCTTTATGTTGTTTTGGTATCTTTCTTTGGACCTTCACCCGTAGTCGGGTTGTGATGGTTTGAATGATGTCTTGCTTATGTAATGTTTTGTGTGAAGTGGCGAGTGTAAGCCAAGTATCTCCTTTTTGCATTTTAATCCCTCATTTACATGAGTCGTGCAAAGATACCAAAACTTGAGATCATTCTAGGATGGGCTTATACCTTTAAGTCGTGCCTCGACACGTAGGAGGTATAGTCCCATCCTGGGCATTACAGCTAGCTAGCTCTCCAAGCTCAACACTTGATTGTGTAGGCTACAAGACATATTCATGAAAATTCCCCATTGAAATCTTTCATGGAAGGTGGACTAAGGAGGGTTGATAACAATATTGGTAGCCACCCCCACCTTATTGCTCCCTTGGCAGTTCCTGTGACTTTTAATCTCTACTCGACTCGATTGTGTAAGACACACACATGTGTCGCCATAAGATAGTTTTATAGAGGACAAAAGCGTGGAAGAATCAGCACAACAAGTGGCACCGGGCTTGCACGATGGTGGATTTGGTATAAGAGAATTTTGGGGGGTTGGGAGAAGTGCATATAGCACTTTAATTTTGGGGAAAAATGTCATCATTGGATTGTACATCTACCACTTTATTTTTGGGAGCAGCGCACTATATTATTTCCAGCCCATAAGAACTTCCAGAAGTCACATCATAAGCAACATATATATAACGTGACATTCAAGTGACTTCTCATTTAGGATGGTAGCACTATGAATGAATGGCCGATCGGTGTTGTTGGAAATTGATTTTCATGGAGGGATCATGTCTTGTGCTTAATAGATGAGACACGTATATGTGTTTGCCTATAACCTTGCACCTCCTAGCCACATTCAAATGGTTGTGTCGTGTGGGAAATTGTTGAACTAGGAAGCTTAAATGCGAGCTTGTAGCAGGATCACTCTGGGCTGTGATGCCTAAACTTTGAAGTATGTACCTTGTGGGTTCAGTTGTGTGTCCATGTTTCCTCCATGCCACATCATGTGGATTGCACAAATAAAATGCTACTTTTAGATTAACTGGGCTATTACTCCAATATAACTTCCACAACCAGACAGAGTACGGGGACGGAGAGATGCCAGAATTCCCAGCTACGGAGGGGTGATAGTTTGTGCTCCGCTCATCAGTGCATGTTCTTTTGACATGTGTTCCATAGTTGCCTACAACTTTGTCAATTTGGCCATTTTTTGATCACTAGCAACCTATCAAATAGCTAGGATACATAGAAATGCCTTTTGGGTCTTATGCGAAGCAGCAACCAGTCATCACAAACTACAAAACGAGGAAGATTGTTATGTGATTGTAATATGATATACCCACATATGCACCTAAAATGGTTGAAAGATTAGGATTATTTTTCTATGCATTGAAAATCTCAATATCAAAAGGACAAAATAGACTGACTTCAACCTCAAGTTGACATCATTTGAGCAGAGACGGTAAAATCAGAATAGATATATGCAAAAGCAAAATATATATATGCAGGATCGTAGCTAAACCTATTATTACAAGCTATCCCACATATGAACCTTGAGTAGATCCATAAGAATGTGTTGGACTATGCTCTACACATAGCAACCCATCCACTCTTATACAAGTGACAAACCTTACGTTAGATAAGGCAACAAGGGAACTTCAAATCTAACCATCTGGCCAACCCCGAAATCTATTCTAAAGCAGGAGCATTTCAAATGAATTCCAAGAAATTCCGAATGAAATGCATGGGCTCATTTTGACCGAAGTTCCTGCATATAAATATATCATCACACGTGTTCAATCCAGCATTCCAGATCATTAAAACATATCACAAGTTCACAATAGCTGCTCTAGTGTACTCAAGAATGTTCCTATCTGAATGAAGAAGAAAAATGACATCCTAATCTTCTCCCATCGACCATTCATAATTACTAAGGCCATGTTAATGCGCAAAACTCCGATTGGTGGAAGCCAGCCCATGAAGATTCTTTCTTCTCTTATGTGAAATTCCCCTCTTTCGGTTAGCATCCAGTATCTCATCCCTTGGAAAAAAGAAGGTAGCACCAAAGAAAGGAAAAATCGATATGGTGGTTTTTGTTGTTCCCTCCATCGTGGACGAAATTCTTCTTGGGTTGGGTGAGAACTGGTTGTCGGAGCTTCAAATGGCATCAAGCTAATAGTGGTTGTCGCCTTCTCATCGTGATCACTCTCCCCTTGCATCATAGAAAATTAGCCATGCCCTTATGTTCGTAAGGCTACTGACTAGGTACTTAAGTCTTCGTGTGTAACAGCCCAAATTTTCAATTTGGAATGTTCTACTTAGATCATCATATGCATATCATGTTTTGCCTGCATTGTTGGTTTAGATCATAAAATCCTAAGCAACTCAAGGACCCTCGAAGAGAGTTGGGGATTTCATTATTTTCATATTTGAATTATCTCAAATATTGAAAAGAGGATCAATTGATTTTAATCATTTTCCTCTCTAAAATATTTCAATATTTAAAATATATGAGAGGAGATAATATGACTTCTCCAAAATAAAGAAATATTAGAGGAAAAGTATTAAAATTGAATAAACAATTTTATTTGCATTTTATTTGCAATAGTAAAATATGCACTTGTCAAAACTGCATTTTAGGCCAAGAAAATGTTCACCCAGTTCTAAATATTTTATTAGGACGGTGAAAATTATTTTTGGCATTTTTAGATTTTTATTTATTTTATTAGGATTTGTTTTCTGTTCGGGTGTTAAATAGAAATATTAGGCCGCCTGACCAGCTGGGCCGAAGCTCACTGGCCAGCCGCCGCGCCACCCTGGGTCGCGCCCCAGCCCACCTGGCCCGTCCGCCCCGCGCCGTCGCCCGCTCGGACTCCGGGAGGAGTCCGCCTCCACCACGTCGCCGACGGCCTCCGTCTCCACCCCGGACTCCCTTTCCCCCTCTCCAAGCCACCCCGCCCCCTAGCCTTTATAAGCGCTGCCCCGACCCCGTTTTTCGCCACCCCGCCGCCTCCCAAGCTCAAGCCGCCGCCGCGCCGTCGGAGTTCCGTCGCGGCCGCGCCTAGCTACCGCCGCTGCCGTGCCTAGCTCCGCCGCCCGCGCCACCGTCCGCTCCACCACCCTCGAGCCGCCCCGCCTCGCCTCGCCCCTCGGCCGCAGCCGAGCCCGCCGCAGCCGAGCCCGCCGCAGCCGACGTCGCCGTTGACCTTGCCGCTGCCGGCTGCTTTTCTTTCCGCCGATTTTTAAGATAAAACTGGGAGCGTTTTTTTCTTTTTAGGTTTAGATCGGTTTAGTAGATTAGATCGGTTTTTTTTTCAAAACCTAGCTAGTTGACGAACGTTCATTCGTTTAGGGTTTTTAATAAACAGATTCTTTAGATAGTCTTAACTAGTGAACGTTCGTCTGTTAGATTTTTCTTTTTAGTTTATGTTCTCAGCCTGGGACCTATCCGTAGATTTTATTTTGCAGTTTAGTCCCTGATCTTCTTTCGATCACAACTTTTCGCCAGCATATTCAATGTGCTGACCTACATGGCTGCAACATATCATGTTGCAGAGTTTTCAAATGAGGATTAAGGTGCGATACGTCGTTGTCATGCACTCAATGTTTGCCGTGGAGTTGGATGGACTCAACTACCCTTCATAGATTCCACAAATTATTGTTTTAGATGGCCTTCAGCCATCTTCGTGTAATGGATATTGCGTCTTCTAGGATCTTCCATGTAATAAAGTGTGATTAAACCTCTGTTATAAATCCTAGAGTACGGTGTGTGTCAGCATACCAATCCAGGGATGACACTGAGCACAGAGACTCCGGTCCATTTGGATCGTGGTCGCTACATGGTGCCTGGAACTTCAAGGTTCCTCAACTAGCAGCTACCCCCACTATCAGATACCTCCTCAAGACCATTGGTATTGTAATGTTGCTCTCTTGTTTATGTCATGCCTGGAAGCATGATTGTGTAATGATCCAGGCTTCATGAGGAGTGAGATACTAGCCAAAATCATTGTAATTAGTAGGGCAGTCCCTAGGAAAGTGCCCCTTACTACATAGAAGTTCAAACGAGCCCCCTCATGGTATCAAGGTAAGACGAGAGGGAAATATGAGAGAGGGACCGGATACAGACTATTGAAGTTGTACCACTCCCCGTCCATGTTCCTAATGTTGAATCGGTGATCCTGGAAGTGGCAACTGAAGACAGTTTCCAGTTCATGATTGGATTGGAATGCCGCTGCGGCTTGGGCATACATGGAGCTAAATTAGAGGTTCCATACCTCTAATGCCCTCTTTAAAACCTATCAATGGAAATAAACACATGTTCATGAAATGATGTGCAGTGGCTCCAATGGAATGAGCAGAGCTAATAGCAAACCATTCTAACTAAAATAATTCTATTAGTATACAACTTACCACTAGAATAAGTAATGCAAGCAACTTTGCAATTGATAGAATCATGGAAGACATCGCAACTAATGAAGCTTATGGAAATGGAAGATAATCAATAACTTCGGTTTTTCAACAAAATAATAATCGGTGCTATCAGCCCTATGGGCCGCTACATATGAATTCATTAGTGCATGCGTAAGAATTTTCTTACTGTTGAGTTATCAATACTTCCGTAACTATGCATTTCCTAAACTAAAATAGTCTACTTGTTCATGGATTTATGTGTGAACCTTTTCATTTGAGCATCTCCATAGTGCATATTATGGTAGACCTTTCTTGGACATATTGGTTTTGCACCAACTTCAATTTGATTGAACGAAATAGTGCAACAGTTCAAATTCCAAACTTTTATGCTCTAAATTGGTTATGCAGATCGATCCAAAATTTCCAAATGGCTCATAAATCACACGATCATGATGAAGTTCGATCATACATGTTGTTGTGAAGTTTCTATACTAATAACTTCCACAGTAACACTAAGAGATTCTACAAAGTCCCAATTTTTACCCATACCACTTATTTTAACGAAACCAACCACACCATCTTCAAGTGATAGTTGTTGGTGAATTGACCAAATTTGTAGTGAGACCTTCCTAAGGTCAAAACCAAAAATTAAATTATGAAACAAATTTCAAATAACCAAGTCACTAGAACATATAACTATACCCCTATGATCCAAAGTTAAATTATTCCCTCCGATCCAAATTAATTGACACCACCTCATGTTGTATAGAGGCTGCGTAAATTAATTTGGATAGGAGTTAGTAGCTTTTTTGTGAACTTCGCTTCTATAAATAGAATATCAATTATTAACATCATCACGTGTGTACCTGTGTGGAATGTACATATTACTAAACACTAGTAATGAACTATTACGAACTTACACCCACTGCCCCCATAAATTAAGATGGACGATAGACTAAGGCATAGACTAGTGGTGGCAAGGGGCTGATGCCTTCCCACCCACCCACGTTCAAGGCACAGTACTTGTAATTTGGGTTTGTTGCACCAATTATACTATAGGGGGTTCCCTTACAGTCTTACTATCAATAAATAAATAAATAAATATGGGCGACAATACATAAAGAGAGCTATTTTTGATCATTCTGCAGGCAATGATTTATTTCGACATGCATGAGAAGCACTAGCCATGCTTGAGAACTTCCCTGCAACAATTCTGTGGCTATTATTAAGCTAAAAAAGTGATTAACATAGCATTGTCCAAAAAAGGATATTCTTTTCCTCAAAAAAAGAGGATATAGTGGTAGCTTAATCTCAACAAATATTGATCATACAGTTTCATAGTTCTACAGGAGCAATATATTTATGGCTACTAGCCTACTACCATGCATCACCAAAAAGAAAATTGTATGAATGCAGCATAGCCAAATCCAAGAAGATAAAATAGCATTTCTTGTGAACTTTTTAGTTGACCAGCATTCGGCAAATGAAGCTCCCCATTGTAGTTTGCTAGGACCTATGAACTTCCCTTGGATGTCCTTGACCTGGGGAAGACATTTGGACATAGGGGGCGAGTTGAAAGGAGATGCTAATCACTTGAGTGTTCATGATTTGAAGGGGTTTTCTCTTATGGCATTGCATATTTCTCATTCCATTAAATCAAAACTTCATGGTCACAAAAATCCATGAAATATCCAACCACTCACCATTTTACTTCTTCCACATACAAAGCAAACAATCTAGTGGTATGTATCACATATGGTACATTGATGTACCCAGCCCCGACTAACTGCACGTTGCACATAGATTTTCATGATGTTCTACTACCTGTCCCTTTTCTAACAAGCATTTATGCATAATACTGTCAACAATTAGAAAATAAATAAAAATTCTAATACAGTATCATAATTCAGACCAAATTTAACCAGTGAGTGCATAATCACATAACAAAAAAGAAAGCAGCCATTCCTAGTGTACCATTCAGAAGTATTTAATATAAGATATATGCATCCAGTGCATGTGTATCTTTGTATATCATCAATGGATCTTGCATCACATTAGAGCATAAGTTAAAAAATCACTATCACAGTACAAAGCAATGCTAGTTTACGCTTTACACAACCACTAGCTCTTACTAATATACCACAACTCTTCCTAATTTAATTAATCAGTTCATTTATCGACTTGTTCTATATGCTCAACTACTGCATATAATTGCTTGCACATTGTTGACTTGTATTGGATTGTGTATGCGTTACCTGGTCTCTAAGAACCATATGCCTTCCATTGCACATGTATAAACATAGACATATGATCAATATACAAACGTAAATTGTTGCTTGTCTCCCTTTTATCAAGGTTGTTCATTGTTTTTACCATAAATATGTATGGGTAATTCAAAGAAAGTTATTATTAATGTCCTAAAGGATGCAAAATTTAAGTCGTATAATCAGGGACTATGCAAGTACCCCTTTCACTAACTTTTCTGATAATATATTATGACATGTAGCATTGTTTTTTGAACCCCAAAAAGAATATATATTTTTACTTTTTGTCTTGGCATACACAAACTATGCAGCGTTATTTCACCAGAAAAAAAATACAAAAGCGATCTTACAAAATGTGTTACACACTACAAGAATAATAGAAATATCTAATCTAATATAACCAAAACAAATTATGGAGGATCCCGGTCTAAGCGAGGCGCGCGCAGAGAGAGAGAGAGAGATAGAGAGAGAGAGAGAGAGAGAGAGAGAGAGAGAGAGAGAGAGAGAGAGAGAGAGAAAGAGAGAATGAGTGGGCTGGGGATAATTCATCGCAATGCTGAAGTCCCTACTGTTGAGAAAATCCAACGCGCCGCACCTAAGACGAGTGCGTGGGAAATGACCTCATGCTTGCGAGTGTTGAGGTTCGTCACGATCTGTAGAAGGTCCCCCTCGCTGAAGAACGGGACATGTAATATCGCGTTCAGGGGATGGAGCCCGCAGGGTTGTCACTCCTGCAACCTGTGGTTCAACATACGTAGGTTCCCCATCCAACATCCATTCCCTTTGCCCCCCTTCAAAGATATTCCAGTAAATCCCTCTTGATTCCATTATGTGTGAAGAGCGCACAACCTCGACCATAAAGTTGATTTATAGCTGACCACAATCCCTCAAGTCTTAAATGTTTAGGTTTGGCTGAGATGTTCGTTTGGTATTAGGCCCACGCTATCAGCGCCCCTTCATCAATTGGATATGTGTAGCGACAGTTGTTGCTTAGACAGTGGCTTTAGTCTTGCTGTTGTATGACTTTGTAAGGTCTTGTGAGAATAATTAATAAAGTGGCTGCATCCATTGCCTAGATGCAGAGGCCCGGGGTCATCCTCCTTTTCTAAAAAAACATGGAAAGAGTAGTGCTATAAGATGATTGGGGATTAATCGCAAGTTGGAGAAATGAATGAGCATAATTATTGGTAGAAGGAGGGAGGGTTGCCTGGGTGGTGCTAGGTTGTGGTCCTTGATGTCTACTACGCAACCTTCTTCTTGTAGACGTTGTTGGGCCTCCAAGTGCAGAGGTTTGTAGGACAGTAGGAAATTGCCCTCAGGTGGATGACCTAAGGTTTATCAATCCGTGGGAGGCGTAGGATGAAGATGGTCTCTCTCAAGCAACCCTGCAACCAAATAACAAAGAGTCTCTTGTGTCCCCAACACACCCAATACATTGGTAAATTGTATAGGTGCACTAACTCAGCGAAGAGATGGTGACACAAGTGCAATATGGATAGTAGATATAGGTTTTTGTAATCTGAAAATATAAAAATAGCAATGTAGCAAGTTGTAAAAGTGAGCATAAACGGAGTGGGAATGATAGGAAACAAGGCCTAGGGTTCATACTTTCACTAGTGCAAGTTCTATCAACAATAATAACATAACTGGATCACATAACTATCCCTCAACATGCAACAAAGAGTCACTCCAAAGTCACTAATAGTGGAGAACAAACGAAGAGATTATGGTAGGGTACGAAACCATTCTTTCTGATCGATCTATTCAAGAGTCTGTAGTAAAATAACATGAAATTATTCTTTCCGTTCGATCTATCATAGAGTTCGTACTAGAATAACACCTTAAGACACAAATCAACCAAAACCCTAATGTCACCTAGATACTCTATTGTCACCTCAAGTATCCGTTGGTATGATTATACGATATGCATCACATAATCTCAGATTCATCTATTCAACTAACACAAAGAACTTCAAAGATTGCCCCAAAGTTTCTACCGGAGAGTCAAGACGAAAACGAGTGCCAACCCCTATGCATAGATTCCCAAGGTCACGGAATCCGCAAGTTGATCACCAAAACATACATCAAGTGAATCAATAGAATACCCCATTGTCACCACAGGTATCACACGCAAGACATACATCAAGTGTTCTCAAATCCTTAAAGACTAAATCCGATAAGATAACTTCAAAAGGAAAACTCAATCCATTACAAGAGAATAGAGGGGGAGAAACATCATAAGATCCAACTATAGTAGCAAAGCTCGCGATACATCAAGATCGTGCCATCTCAAGAATACGAGAGAGAGATCAAACACATAGCTACCGGTACATACCCTCAACCCCAACGGTGAACTACTCCTCTCTCATCATGGAGAGCGTCGAGATGATGAAGATTGCCACCGGAGAGGGATTCCCCCCTCCGGCAGGGTGCCAGAACGGGTCTAGATTAGTTTTCGGTGGCAACAGAGGCTTTCGGCGGTGGAACTCCGGATCTAGGTTATTTTCTGGAGGTTTCTGTTTTTATAGGATTTTTTGGCGTAGGGCACAAGTCAGGGGGACCTTCGGGCTGTCCACGAGATAGGGGGCGCGCCCAGGGGGTGGGCGTGCCCCCCACCCTCGTGGGCAGCCCGTGACTCTCCTGGCCCAACTCTTTTACTCCGGGGGCTTATTTTGGTCCATAAAAAATCATCAAAAATTGGCACGTCAATTGGACTCCGTTTGATATTCCTTTTCTATAAAACTCAAAAACAAGGACAAAACATAAACTGGCACCAGACTCTGGATTAATAGGTTTGTCCCAAAAATCATATAAAAGTGTATATAAAAGCCCATAAAACATCCTAGAAGGATAATATAATAGCATGGAACAATCAAAAATTATAGATATGTTGGAGACGTATCAGTCCTGGTGGAGGCGCGCAGTCATTCCAAAAGAGGAGGTTGTGTGGAGAGCGCCACACACACTTTGTTCCTGGCGCGAGGACCCGTGCCACAGAGGTGAGTCACCGGAAAGAACTGGAATTGACGCTTTGCTTCCCCCAAATTCAAACTTAGTATTAGAAGCAGACAAATTATCAGGCTGCCCACTTGAAGGCGATGAGCAGAATGCCGATGCGGGCATGTGGCGATGTGAGGCAGTGGAAACACCGCTTCGGTTGATCTGCAAGGTTCTGCAGGTCGAGTTACCAAACATCTCGGTGATGGGATCTTGACTTGGTAAAGAGGAGTGCAGCAAGATCATCAATCACAGCTGGCCGGTGGCGGGTGAAATCAAGTGCTAACACTGCTCACTATTTGGTCGATGTATCAAACACCGTTTCTGTTTGCCAAACAGCCTAGAAAAAAATTGTTTGAGGCTCGAGATTGGAGACGGGAAGAACCTAATCGATTGATCGATGGCGATGCACTGTGGGAAATGTCCATGAGTCCAGGATTGACCAGACCGACAAGCAATAGCAGCCTAAGTTATGCTTGCCCAATTAAGGCTAGTGGATGAATTTTCATACATGCCTAAATGAATTTTTAGGGCCCCTTAAATTTTGGGGTCATGTGCGGGCCGCACAATCGTCACTACTATGGGCCCGGCATTGCCTGACATAGGTAACAGGTTCCCTATGGGTTGTGATGTATGAACTCTGAAGTCGGAACTTTGTGGGTGCAACTATGTGTTCCTGTTTCCTCCATGCCACATCACGTGGATTGCTCGGATGCAAAGCCACCATCAAATTAAGTGGGATATCAGTCGAATATAGCATCCACAACCAGACAGAGTCCAGGGAGGAAGAGATGCCAGAATTCCCAGCTACGGATGTGTGACCATTTGTGCCCCACTAATCAGCGGCATGTTTTATCTATAAGAGTGGCATGGTTGCCTACAACTTTCGCAATTCGTCCAGTTCTCGATCACAAGTAACCTATCAGGTGGGGCTAAATGCCCCCTTCATTCTCGAAAAACAATGAGTAACCTATCAGATAGCTAGGATTCATAGATATCCCTATTGGGTGTTGTGCAAAGGGCGCCTCTTCTTTCTTTGGTGGGGGTGCTGCCATCGCTTCCAGTGCTCCATATATCTTAGCATTGGACCTGATTGATTGTCACCTAAGCCTCTCCTCACTTCTACATTTCGACTCTACTCTTTTATTTCCCTTTTCTTAATTAAGCTAAGATCTGAGTTTTTATCTCTTTAGACTAGCTATCACAGTATAATAGACAAGGCAGTACATACTAATTCCCCTGATGGAAATGTCGCTGCTCCCTCCTAGATATAGTTTCCACCCAACCGATGTTGAGCTCACCCTCTACTATCTCAAGAGGAAGCTACTCGACAACTAGTTGCTCTGCAACGGTGTTACAGAAGTTGATATCTACAAATATGCCCCATGGGATCTTCTAGGTACATATGTTATTTTTATTTATTTATTTACCCCCGAGTATATTACTACCATTTTGAACCACATGTTTATATCTACATGTGCCTGATTTGTTTGTCCAACTTGGTTCAACGAAATCTTCACTGCTGACTGGGGGTCTCCAATGGTATTTATTTTGCACTCGTGGTAGGAAGTACTCTGTCACGTCAGGAATTAACCGCTCAACCTAGCTGGCTACCGAAAAGCTACAAGAAAGGATAGGCAAGTGGTGTATGAATCTCACACTGTTGTGATCAAGAGGACCTTGGTGTTTCATGATAGCAAGGTGCCCAAGAGTGCAAGAACTGACTGGGTCATGTATGAATATAGGCTCGTTGAACGTGAAATACCCGACATTGGAAGACAGGTATGCTTTTTTTCCTCTTTCTTTGTTCTAGTTTCATCATTTATTGCATATGTATAAATACTAGAATATTATCAAAACACAAACATGTGTTGCATCTATTTCCCATCCTAGCCTTCTACAAGATAGCTTCACTCATGTTTCACGATGACATTAGTTCCTCCTCGGATGAACCTATTGCTCATGGGACTCAGTGGTGACTCATGGAACTCAAGTGCTCAAGTCAACAACAACCCCGTCACTTCTTCCCAACTCTTCAACATCCCTCATCATTGCAGCATTGCCGCGGCTCTAGACGAGGTGTGTGTCGGTGGTGATTGGATGTTGGGGCGATGGACATGCCATTGCTGCACTACAGCAGCGGATGGTTATGTTGGCAACGACGGTGGTGATTTGCAATAGAGGCTTCTCGTTCCCTGATTCATCGCGACAATGGATCTTCCTGGTTCCCATTAGCTCGGTGGCATTGAACACATCTTCCTAGTCCCTCATAGAAGGTGATTTGAGGACTTGCATGTTTGTGTGCGCGTCAACTCATTTGCCCTTGGCGGTGCGGTCCCAAGGTGCTAATCATCTCTACGGGTGCAAGGTTGGCCGGTTGTATGTAACCTATGTATTAGAGGTTCTTAGTGTCTTGCTTTGGTGATTGGCTATCCCCACTCGGTGAAGAGGTTGGAGTGCTCGTCATGGCGCATGATGGCGCTTGCAATGATAAATCTGGTGAATCTACTTCTTCTCGATCCACTCTGTACGTTCGCTCGTCCCTCCTCCCCTTTGTTGCTCCCGGCTGGCTACCAGACAAACCATCCTCTTGCTTCCGGCAACCAAATGACTCAGCGTGCATCACGGGGATTCATTACTCCAATCAAACAAACGGGGATTAACTATCGTGTCATGGTTCAGTTTCTGTGCTCTGGTCGTTTTCAATTGGCTTTCTCTCAATCTCTCCTCGGAATGATTGTGCGATAAACACAAAACTCAACCATCAAACATTTTAATAGTTGAAATAATCACTGAAGAGTCCCTATGATGAGAGGCACTAGGTATGCATGATACTTGATTTGGGAGAAGAGAACTTTTGGGGTTTGGGAGAACTGCATCGACCACTTCAATTTCAGGAAAAAACGTCATCTTGGGATCTAAATGAAATATCCTTACTTTGTAAATGACACCCATAATAGAAGTTCGTGTGATTGTTGTAGTATGTGAAAGTGATGTGAGTAGAGTAGGTGTTTCATGGTTGTTGTTATATTTTTTTTGAGTGATGCACCATTAATGTAGATGTGTTGCATGAAGGAAATATGCCCTAGAGGCAATAATAAAGTTGTTATTTATATTTCCTTATATCATGATAAATGTTTATTATTCATGCTAGAAGTGTATTTACCGGAAACTAAGTACATGTGTGACTACATAGACAAAACAGATTGTCCCTAGTATGCCTCTACCAGACAAGCTCTTTGATCAAAGATGGTTATATTTCCTAACCATAGGCATGTGTTGTCATTTGATGAATGGGATCACATCATTAGGAGAATGATGTGATTGACAAGACCCATCCGTTAGCTTAGCACTATGATCGTTTAGTTTTTCTACTATTGCTTTCTTCATGACTTATACATGTTCCTCTAACTATGAGATTATGCAACTCCCGAATACGAGAGGAACAGCTTGTGTGCTATCAAACGTCACAACATAACTGGCTGATTATAAAGATGCTCCACAAGTGTTTCCAAAAGTGTTTGTCATGTTGGCATAGATCAAGAATAGGATTTGTCACTCCGAGTATTGAAGAGGTATCTCTGAGCCCTCTCGGTAATACACATCATAATAAGCCTTGCAAGCAATGTGACTAATGAGTTAGTTGCGGGATGATGCATTATGGAACAAGTAAAGAGACTTGCCAGTAACAAGAATGAACTAGGTATGATGGTACCGATGATCGAATCTCGGGCAAGTAACATATCGATGACAAAGCGAACAACGTATCTTGTCATGCGGTTTGACCGATAAAGATCTTCGTAGATTATGTAGGAGCCAATATGAGAATCCAGGTTCCGCTATTAGTTAATGACCGGAGATGTGTCTCGGTCATGTCTACATACTTCTCGAACCCGTAGGGTCCGCACGCTTAACATTCGATGGCGATTTGTGTTATGAGTTATGTGATTTAATGACCGACGTTTGTTTGGAGTCTCGGATGAGATCACGAAGATGACTAACAGTCTCAAAATCATCAAGACGTAAAGATCGATATTTTGTAACTCTATATTCGGACATCGGAAAGGATCCGAGTGATTCGGGTATATTTCAGAGAACCGGAGTGTTACGGGAATTCGTATTGGGCTTAATGGGCCATATGGGAAAGGAGAGAAACGCTTCAAGGGTGGCTACGCCCCTTCCCCATGGACTGGTCCAAATAGGACTAGGGAAAGGGGGCGCCCCCTTCCTTCCTTCTCCTTCTTCGTTCCCCTTTTCCTATTCCATGTGGGAGGTGGAAACCTACTAGGACTAGGGAGTCCTAGTAGGACTCCACAATTTGGCGCGCCTTATGAGGGCCGGCCTCCTCCTCCCTCCATCCTTTATATACGTGGCCAGGGGCACCCCATACACACACAAGTTGATTTTAGCCGTGTGCGGTGCCCCTCCCCAAAGTTACACACCTCGGTCATATCGTTGCAGTGCTTAGGCGAAGCCCTACGTCGGTAGCTTCATCATCACCGTCAGCACACCGTCGTGCTGATGCAACTCTCCTGTGACGCTCAACTGGATCAAGAGCTCATGGGATGTCATCGAACTGAACGTGTGCTGGACGCGAAGCTGCCGTACATTCCGTGCTTGGATCGGTTGGATCGCAAAGACGTTCGACTACATCAACCGCGTCACTAGACGCTTCCGCTTTCGGTCTACGAGGGTACGTATACACACTCTCCCCGCTCATTGCTATGCTTCTCCTAGATAGATCTTGTGTGATTGTAGGAAATTTTTGAAATACTACGTTCACCAACAATGCATTCGTGCATCCTGTGCACATGTATGAATATTAGAATGGCGTCGGCCCAGTTGACGAAAGGATGGTCTTGGTCGATAGTGTGGCATTCATGGCAATGGAGACATCCCCGTCGACAGAAGGATCAAGAGACGGGTATCGCCATTCCTCCCTTGTTTTTTCATCTAGATAATTGGATTTTGTAACTCCGTTTCCATTTTCCCCTTAGGCATCATAGTCAGTATTCTCTATTACTAATCATGGCCAGTATTCTCTTTTCGTTCTGCGCATGTCCATGGGACAATAGTGTGGGATGGGAGTTTTGGCTCCCAGGTCCAGCTGCTCCCGATATCTGGGTCGTCCCGGATTACGTGGAGATGTGTGTAGTGTATTACTTAGCTGGATATACGAGAACAAAAAGGGGTGGGAAAAGCACATGTATGTATAGTCTCACAGTGTAGGCAGAGACGCCTGTCCGTTGTGTGTTAGCAGCTGTGATGCCCACCCATGTGCGATGCATAAGCATCGTCGTGATCCACACGAGGCAGGCCATGAGCTAGACCCAGAAGTTGGCAGAGGGACACTTGAAAGCACACCCGATCCAGTAGGGGGAGTCGGTCCATTTTGTCAAGTAAAAGGGGATCTAAGAAAGAACATAGTGGTTGGCGGCGGTGGTTTGACGATGGAGAAACCATGGCCATGGATTCCCATGTGTCTCCGGTGGACATGTAAGCACTGTTTAATTCGTGATTATGTTGATTTTGGACCACGTGCTACGGTCCACCCAGATAGGGATTCAGTTGATTCTTAGCAGGTTGCCCATCTTCGCAGATGAGTCCTCTAGCGCGGCGGCGATATTGTAGATGATTGGAGGTGGTGGGCATGTGGTCGAGCTGTCGGCAAATGGATCTCACGGGCCGGTTATCGCCGTCATCCAGCCCCACCCTTGCAGGCAAATGCAATGAGTGGTGAACCATCTACCAGCTCGATTGCGGTTCAGGAAAAGCAAAACCTAGTATTGGGAGATAGAGTGGGTGGCGGCAGCATGGCGTCCAGCAACCAAGCGGTGACTCTCTACAAGTGGCAGCATGGGAACCCCGGTGCAGTGACAATGGTGACAGACTTTCCTGTGACTCAAGTCGACAGGTGAGTTCACACCCGCCAAATTTGTTTTCGGTGGGATCCCGGTGATCATCATCCGAGGTTTGGTCGATTCGATTACAAGATACCCATCTTCATGGAGGAGTCGTGCAACGTAGATGTTCTAATGGACATTTTTTGTGGTGGATCTGCTGTGGGAGATGAATCAGGCGATGGATCCCGGTGGGGAAAAGAAGACATGGGAACAACACAGTGGGAGGATTTGGGGGGAAATGGAGCGGTGCGAGGATGGTGTGATGTCTGAATACAACGAGCAAGCAAGTGTTGCCGTGAGGGGCGTTGCCATGTCCGATTTCAGTGAGGGAGAAGGGGACAACGCGGTATTACAGATATCCACCAAAATTACTGGCGTCGGGCTCGAACTGTCCAACTATGAAGGTAATAATTCTCACATGGAAACGAACACCGAGCATATGCATTTTGCCCAGTTTTCCTTTTTTGCAGAACATCTATGTTCATTGAGTTTGCCATACACAAGAAAGCTCCTCGCATCAACAGAAGTCTACTAAACGGAATATGCACATCCACAACAACGTGAGAGTATCTCCAATACAAGATGCAAATTTTGGAGATGTAAACAGGAGATGTAAAAATTTACATCTCCAAAAGGTGCTTTTTTGCATCTCCAAAAAGTGCCAATACCAATAGAAGATGTATATTGAAGATGTAAAACAACAACTCCAATAGAAGATGCAAATGGAGATGTAAAACTATACTTCAACTACTACTCCCTCCATCCCAAAATTAGTGTCTCAACTTTGTACTAACTCTAGTACAAAGTTGTACTAAGGTTGAGACACTTATTTTGGGACGGGGGCACACTTCATTTGAAACCTATACTTCAAACATAGCAAATTCAAGTACAACTTCATTTCAAACATAATAAAACATAGTTCTAATTAATGAGATCATAGCAAACTCAACAACTACTAGTTCGAGGTACTACATTCATCTACTACTACTACCAGTTTGAACTTCTATAACTTGAAGTACACCGAAGATAAAACTACCCCTTGCATCAGAGCACTTGAACTGCTCCCGGAACTCATCCTTGTCCAGGTTGTCATAGCACTCGTCCTCCTCCTTCGAGTCGCCCCAGTCCTCTTCCGAGGCCTGGACGGGGATCACCGTCAAGGGGTCGGCCTCATCCTTCTCCTCCTCCTCCTTCTCCTTCTCCTAGGCTTTGTTCTTCCAGAAGAACTCCTGCTCGGCATGCACATACTCCAGATGCTCACATACGAACCTCTCCATTGCCGCCTCGTTGCTATCGCTGGGACTAACGACAATGGCGGTCCTATTCTTCTTCGTCTTCTTCATCACGATCTCCTCCATGCGAATGGCCATGGAAATGAGCAACTCCGCATCCGCCTAGGTCTCAATCTTCGGGAAGTTGAGGTCCTTCTTCGTCCTCCCGGCACGCCACACCGTCACGTCGTAGGCACGCGTGGCCTTGTGGATGGTGCGGTATGTGCCTAGCCAAAAGCCATGGCCAGCATCACTGAACTCCAGCCCAATCGATGTTGCTGGAGGGCTTCGACCTCACGCCAAAGAAAGTCGTCTTGCCCCTCGGGGTCTTCCTCGGTGGCATGGCAACGGCGGGGCAGGGTGGTGCGGCTCGGTGCGGCGGCATGGTGGGGGCGCGGTGCGGCGATGGGTCGGGCTGAATCGAGCGACGAAGAGGTCAAATTGGCGACGTCGAGGCTGGAACGACGACAAGAAGAAGTGGAGGAAAAATCCGCCCATTCGTGGCGTCGGGCGGCGGCTGGCGGCGGAGGAGCGTAGGAACCGGAAGTGGGGGCGACGGCGGGGCCGGATCTGACGAGGGGGCGAGCGGGCGGCGGTAGAAGGTGGGAAGAAGAGAGGGACGGGAAAGGAAACCGCGGTTGGCAGTTGGCGCGCAGCTGGTGGATACGTATATTTGCACCGCGAAATGTTGTAGTTTACATCTTCAGCAGACGAAAATGTAGCATCATCTGTTGGAGAAGTGTTTTTGACCTCTGAAGATGCAAAAGTTGAGTATTTTTACATCTACATCTTCTATTAGATATGCTCCGAGGCTCCCAACAGCCCACCCAAGGATTTTGAAAATGAATTTGCGCCGCCACAGAGGCCATTTGCAATGTGGTTCATCATTATGTGTCGTGCATTGCACTTGCAGAAGCAGTTATGGACATATACACCGATTGCCAAAAGGGTGTTCATTTGTCAACCATCTTTGTTGGGTCTCATGCCAACATCCCCAAACGAAAGTATATCATCGAATAAAGGGTAGGATTGTCTTTCTAGAAAAATGTCGCGGAGATCTGTCATGTCCTGAATCCGCCTTGGCCGGCCCATTAGTGATTATGTGTGGTAGCACGGATCAAAAAATCCAAAAAAATACAACCTCCTGAACACATCAAAGGACGAGATATGTCCATACCCCTTCATAATAAAGGGTAGGATGGTCTTTCTAGAAAATATGTTGTGGAGCCTTGAGCCGGCCCATTAGTGATTATGTATGGTAGCACGGATCGAAAATCCAAAAAAATACAACCTCCTGAACACATCAAAGGACGAGATATGTCCATACCCCTTCATAATAAATGGTAGGATAGTCTTTCTACAAAATATGTCGTGGAGGTCTATCACGTTCTGAGTCCGGGTCGGGCCAGCCAGTTAGTTCTAAGTCCGCCTTGGACCGGTCCATTACTGATTATGTACGGTAACAGATAGAAAAGCCAAAAACTGCTACTATTAGGCATCGAACACACAACCTCCAGGGTTATGAAATTGCTAATAGCCACCAGAACCATCACGACTTGGTGATGCTTTTGTAGCGCAGTAATTTATAACCTTTTAGGTGTTTTTTTTATTAGAAATACTATAGCAGATCAAAATTGGTACTATACAACCAGGCCGAACATTCTAGCTAAATCATCTTTTATAGCTATTAAAACTTATGTATTTTTTTCATCTTTTGGAATAGTTTAAAAATATGAAACGTTTTTCAAATTTTGAACTTCTTTTGGAAATGCAATATTTTTTTCAAATTTCTGAACTTTTTTTATGGAAAATACATTGATTTTGTGAATATTTTTTAAATTTTGAGAACAATTTTTCAGAATTGTAAACATTTTTCTAACACTGCAGACATTTTTCTGAAAAGATGAATAAGTTATCAAATTTGTGAACATTTTCTTGAAAACATGACAATTTTAAATTTCAACATTTAAAAAAATACAAACACTTTTTTCAAATTGGCGGGCATTATAGGAAAACAGAAATACAAACATTTTTTCAAATTGGAAAGAAGTGTTCAAGTTGTACAATCTTCATACACACTTTGAAATTCCAAAATTGCTGATAAATTTCAGGAAATTAGTAGGAAAAAATAAAATGTTTATGCTGAGTGACAATGACGGGAATTACAAATACACTCATCTAAGTGGTATATTTAGGCTATGGATACATGATCCCAACGTCTTGTAAGTGCCTGACATGGACATATGAGGCATCCATGTTAAGTTTGAATGACTTCCAATATCGTTTACATGTTGCGACACGTCCGACCATTTATCGACCTATTTTCACCGAGAAAACTCTAGAAAATGCAAGACTTCTAAAAATCTAGACAACTTGGCATTGTGCCTTGAATTGGTCAAAGAGAGTTGGTGGAAAATGTTGGGGGTTATTTGATGGATGTCGAAAAACGACGAGCTTTCAAATAGACCCTTCTGACTTATCCGAACACCCTCCGTTGAATGTAGTACTATTATTGGACATCCTTAAAACAAACCCCACTTTTGCAAGAAGTTAGGCATGCCCATTGTAGGCACATGCCTTGTTTGGATGATTTTTGACAGCATATGCAAGTAGTGACACATCCGGTCATTTATCGGCCTTCTTAACAAAAAAAAATTCAAAAATGCAAAATTGGGCAAAACCCCAAACAAGGCCATGAAAAATGGGGTCATTTAAGGGATGTCGAGAAATGAGGTGCTCCCAAACATACCCTTCTATCCTATCCGTGCACTCTCCATTGAACATGGTATTTCTTCAAAGATCTCAGGACAGGCCCCAACTTTTGCAAGCAAATCGGCATGCCCATTTTAGACATCCATGTCTGTTTTGAATGAGTTCAGACACCGTATGCCCGTTTTGACACGTTTTTCCATTAATAGGCCTTTTTCACCGAGAAAACTCAAAAAAATGCAAAACTAGTCCTGACACCATCTGCAAGTTGTGACACATCTAGCCATTTATCGACATTTTTTTATCGAGAAAACTTTAGAAAATGCAAAACTTGTCAAAAACCTATGCAACTTGTTGGTGCCTTGAATTGGTCATACAAGGTCATGAAAAAATATTGGGGGCATGGATGCCTACCATCACTAGTAGAAAAAGGGCCTTTTGTCCCTATTCGTGCAGGCCTTTAGTCCCGGTTCCGGAACCGGGACTAAAGGGTCGATACAAATGCTCCACCCTTTAGTCCCTGTTCTTATACGAACCGGGACTAAAGGCCCTCCACGTGGCTGCTGCCTGGAGGTCCACCTTTAGTCCCAGTTGGTAACACGAACCGGTACTAAAATATTTTTTTTTAATAAATATTGAATATATATTTTTTGAAATATTTTAACCTCTAATCACTAATCACCCCTCATCACTTCTCAATTTAATCCCTAATCATCCTCATCATTCCAAATCATCTAACTTCCCGAACGGTCACCCATCCTCCCACTCCCCCAGCCTGAGCACGCTTAACTTCCGGGTTCTATTCTCTCTCGTTTCCAAGTCTGCACTTGTTATTTTCCTGGCAATAGTAAGATGTCAATCCTATTAACCCTCAGCAGTTTAGCTAGAGCATGAAGTCGCACATTTCACTGTTTGAGTTTGAAACTATTGTTCTAAAAAACAATAATTATTTAGTAACAGTAATATTTCTTGAATAAGTAGTTTGACCATTGTTTGACCCCAATTTGACCATAGTTTGACCAGATTTGACCAAATTTCAAATAAACTGAAATAATTATTTAGTAACACTAATATTCTTGAATAATTATTTAGTAACACTAATAGTTCTTGAATAAGTAGTTTGACCATAGTTTGACCAGATTTAACAAAAAAAATTAAAAAACTGAAATTTGAGCATAACTTTTTTCCTTTTGCAATTTGAGGACTCTAAAAATTTGCAAACAGGCCGTAGGCGGTCTCTATCGGATGCGGATTTTCGTGCTGAACATTTTGATATATTATACGTTTTTTCCTAACATCGTATGCATAAGTTATAGCCATTTTACATTTTCCCAACAGTTTTTGCAAAACATGTCCAAATTTAAGTTTTTAAAATTTCCTAACTAGTACATGTGGTAACTTAACAACATCTCGAAGGATTTTAACTTTTGAAGTTTTTATCATTTTCTTTTGCTTTTTACAAAACTGAACAGGCGATACACGGGGGTGGGGGGTAGGATTTGAAAATTGCACCACTAGTACCGACTCGTGCAACGAACCGATACTAAAGGTCTCAACCCCATTAGTACCCGTTCGTGGCACGAACCGGTACTAATGGACATCGCACCCTTTTGTACCGGTTCGTGGTACCAACCGGGACTAAAGGTCCCATTTGAACCGGGAGTAATGCTCGAACTGGGAGTAATGCTCACATTAGTCTCGGTTCGTAGTGCAGCCGGGATTAATGCTCTTTTCTGGCCGAACCAAAGCCTTCTTTTCTACTAGTGCATGTGCATGCCGCCTACTGGCAAATGTTGGGGTCATTTCAAAAATGTTAAAAAAACATGTCCAACGTAGCGTGTCTGAGTAGTCATCCATGCAAGGTTTGAAGGAAAACTGCATTTTAAACCATAACTTATACATATACTTAAAATTATCATTCTGAGTTTCTTACATAACTAATAAATACTAAATGATAGAACTGAAAACAACAAATACTTTTTTAAAAGCATTTAATAAATATATAAACGAAAAAGAATTACAATCATAATTTAAAATAGTTACTTAAAACTGTTACTTTGATATTTTAGTTTTTTGAACAGGTTTAAAAATAATAATAAATTTAAAAAGGAAAAAAGATAAATTGACAAAAAAGAGAAAAACAAAAACTAGGATAGAAAAGAAAATATTAGGCCTTGCCCAACTAAGCGATGGCATCGCTCCTGTCAAGCAACTATTGCCAAATTTAGAACACGTTTTTGATATCACATATTTAGTCTCATTTCTGAAAATGTTTTTGAATTTAATTTTTTGTCCGTGCTCTCAGAAACTGTTTGTTTTAATAATTTTGTTTGTGCTTTTCAAAAAGTTATTTGTATTTTGCATTCTGAAGACCTTTTTAAAGACACAAACATATTTTAAAATTACCTTACAATTTTGAAAAATACAATTTTTTTAATTTATAAACAAAATTTGGAAATAATGAACCTTTTGAAATTTTGAATAACATTTTGAATGCGTGGCATTTTATGAAAAAGAAAGAAGAAACGTAACAAAAAAGGAAAAATAACTAATAAAAAAATTATGGAAAAAAAGACCAGTTCACAAAGTTATGAAAAATCTTTTTAAAATTCCAAGCCCGTTAATTACTAAATTTGTCTAGCTTTAGACCGTTCACCAATGGGATGCAATGACAGTGGTTGTGTACGCACTTAGTTTTCTAAGTGGTAGGTAGTTCAGTTCCAGCTTGTGCGACCGTTTTTTGCTATTTTTCATCGCATGCCACCGCAAATGGGCCGGCCCAAGTAAGCTGCCCGGCGTATAGGTTTCTACAATATTATATGCAAATTGAAAAAGGTCCATATTACGCTTTATACGTATAGCGAGAGGGGGTGTGATTTCTCGGTAAGGCTATGCACCGTTATTTTTCATCGCATGCCACCGCAAATGGGCCAGCCCAAGTAAGCTGCCCGGTGTATATGTTATTACAAAAATAGGTACAAATTGCGACAGGCCCATATTACCCTTTATATGTATTGCGAGGGGGGGTTTGATTTCTCGGTAAGGCTATGCACCGTTAGCAGCTCTCACCCCTTATTATGTATTTTTGTACCAGCACCAAAGAAAACTACAGGATGCCTTGTAGTGACCACGATTCGAATGGACCGAAGTCTCCGTGTTCTATGTCATCCCTGTATCGGTAATGCTGACACACACAGTAATTGAAGGATTTATAACAGAGTGGCAATCACACACTTATTATATCGAATGTCTCACAAGAGAACTTATTACAAAATAATATAGAATAAGGCCATCTAACATGATAACAGCGGAAGTCTTGGAAGATAAGTGAGTCCATCAAGTTCAGCGGCATAGCTGAGTGCATGACAAATGACCTAGCGCACCCTACTCTTCTTCTGAAAAGTCTGCAACATGACTTGTTGCAGCCCGAAACGGGTCAGCACATGGAATATGCTGGCAAGATAACACAATAGAGCAAGTAACAGAATAAAGGCTATCACTACATGCATATATGGCTGGTGGAGGCTCTAAGGATAAAGTTTTTGCATAAAGCCAATTTTTCCCTACAACAAAGGAATAACTTTTATTTTAACTATCATGGTAGTTGAAACATCATTGAGAAGGTTCCTCCAACTCAATTCAAATGAAAGTAGTCATTAACAACCCACAAAAATTAATTTTAGAGTGATGAGATCAACCAATAATTCAAGTACCAGATACTCAAGATGTCCATAACCGGGGACACGGCTAATCATGATTAGTTTGTACACTCTGCAGAGGTTTGCGCACTTTTCCCCACAAGACTCGATCTCCACCGTTGGATTTCTCGCACTGGATGGTGTTTGAGAAACGGATGACCGACACACAATCTTTCAGAAGCATTTACTCTTTCCCCCGGATGGACCGGTACACCTACTTTCCCCTACATCTGCTAGTCCACCACTGAAAGAGCTCACACAACATACTCAACTATGCCAAAGCCTAGAATGGCATTGTGGCTGCACACGGAAGTTTCTAGCATGAATAGTCTTATGATCCCTTTGAGCTTGGGTGGCATTCCATAGGATAATCACACGGTTCCTACGAGATTTCCTAGGACAACACTGGATTCTCCAGGAGCCTTGCAACCAATCCACCCAGATGTGTATTAAAGTTGCCACCTTAAGTTGAACCATTACTTAACAATCTCACATCTGTCATGGATACTCTCAAACCCAATCCACGTCTACGATCATAGCATGGTAACCTAAGCATAATGTAGAAGTAACGCCCAGGGGTTTGAAAATAATGCTGGTAATAGGTTCTACCTCAATCTACTTCTCAGACCCACATGTTAAGAGATCCTACTCATGCAATGTGCGATGGTTTGATCTAATGCATAAAAACTAGGTAATAAAGGGTATGATCAAAGTGTTACTTGCCTTGCTGATGATTCGCAAAACCTAGGAACTCGTAGTAGCATGCTTCGCACTCCGAGAATTCTATCGCAAACAAATAATAGCATACATAAGCAACCAAGCAAAGATGCACAGGTAAAACTCAAATAAGAAGATCTAAACAGAAAGTTCAACTGAAGAACTCCGGTTTGCAAAAAGAATGAAATCAAACGGAGCAACGAAACTCAAACTATGAAAGAAACAAGATCCGTTTACTAGATTGAACTAAAGTCATATTTTACAGTACCAAAACCTTGTTCAAGTTGGTTAACAAAAAGAGGGCTTTGAGACAAAGATCTAGGCGCTTGAATCGCCTGCTTCCGACTAATGAGCGAAAAGATAAACTAAAATGAAGATCACGGCAGAAATCACGATCGAAAATAATCGCGAAAAAACCCTGAAAAAAGAACTGACGAACAGGCTAATGAACGAACGTTCGTTGTCTGTGACTAACGGGCGAACAACGTTCGTTAAAACGAACGTACGGACGAACGTCTGCTATTTAACCAAACCGACAGAAAACCGAAACTAAACCGAACAAACGAGATCTAGGGTTTCAAACAAAAAACCGATCGGTTTCCCGGGAAAAACCAGCGGCAGCGGCGGCGGCAAGGCGGCGGCGCGGGTGGCAGCAAGGATGCGGCACGGGCCGCAGGCGGCGGCGGGCTAGGGTTAGGGTGGCGGGGCGGGGTGGGCTGGCGGCTCGGCGGCTCGGGCTTTAAAGGGGCCGGCCGGGCAGAGTCCAAGCCGGACACGGCCCGGTAGGTCGGCTCGTTTTGTTTTTATAAAGAGTCATGACGCGGCAAAACGGGCGAAAAAAATACTAAACAGACTCGAAAAATTCCGAAATAAATTTTCACTGTCCTCTAATAATAATTAGGACAAAGTGGACATTTTTTCCGGACCTAAATGCAATTTTGAAAAACGTGTATTTTCCTATGCAAATAAAATTGCAAAAAAATCCAAATAAAATACCAAAATTGATTTTAATATTTTTCCTGCAATATTTCTTTTGTTTTGGAGAAGTCATATTATATCCGCTCATATATTTAATTATGAAATATTTTTCGAAGAGAAAAACAATTAAAACCAAAGTGATCCTTGTACCGATATTTGAGGAAACTCAAATATGAAAACGGTAAAATTCCCAATTCTCTCCGTGGGTCCTTGAGTTGCTTGGAACTTCGAGGGTCGCAAAACACGAATGCAAAATAAATATGATATGCAAGATGACCTATGTATAACATTCCAAATTGAAAATTTGGGATGTTACAAACCTACCCCCCTTAAGATGAATCTCGCCCTCGATATTCGGGTTGGCTAGAAAATAGGTGTGGGTGGTCCTTGCGTAGATCATCCTCTCGTTCCCAGGTGGCTTCATCTTCGGTATGGTGACTCCACTGAACTTTGCAAAACTTGATAACCTTGCTGCGGGTGACTCTGCTTGCAAACTCGAGGATCTTGACCGGTTTCTCCTCGTAAGTTAGATCACTATCCAACTGAATTGCTTACAGGGGCATTGTATCTCTCAAAGGAATATCGGCCATCTCAGCATGGCACTTTTTTAGCTGGGAAACGTGAAATACGTCATGAACTCCAGATAATCCTTCCGGTAACTCTAACTTGTAGGCAACCTCTCCCATGCGTTCCAAAACACGGTATGGCCCTACAAATCTCGGGGCTAACTTTCCCTTAACTCTGAAACGTTAAACACCTCGCAGAGCTGACACTCTCAGGTACGCTCTATCTCCGATTTTATAGACTACTTCCTTGCGTTTTGAGTCTGCATAACTCTTATGCCTGGACTGAGCTACCTTTTGTCTATCTCGAATTAGTTTAACCTTCTCTTCTGACTCTTTGATTAGATCTGGTCCAAATAATTGACGGTCTTCGACTTCATCCCACATCAATGGCGTTCGGCACCTCCTCCCGTACAATGCTTCGAACGGTGCCATCTTCAAACTCGCCTGGTAACTATTGTTGTACGAGAAGTCTGCGTAGGGTAAGTTTTCATCCCAACTAGATTCATAATCTAGCGCGCAAGCTCTCAACATGTCCTCTAGAATCTGATTGACTCTCTCGGTCTATCCATCCGTCTGCGGGTGAAAGGCTGTACTGAACTCTAGCCTGGTTCCCAAAGTCTGGTGTAGCTGATGCCAAAACATTGAAGTAAACTGTGTTCCTCTATCTGATAAAATGGTCCTCGGAACTCCGTGCATACATACGATCCTGGTCATGTATTTCTTGGCCAACTTCGCACTTGTATAGGTGGTCTTCATGCGGATAAAGTGGGCTACTTTGGTCAAGCGATCCACTACTACCCAGATTGAGTCATGTCCCGATCGTGTCCTGGGTAATGCGATGATAAAATCCATGCCAAGCTTATCCCACTTCCATTCGGGTATCGGCATAGGTTCCAGTAGTCCTGCTGGCTTCTGATGTTCGGCCTTCACTCTCTGGCATACATCACATACGACTACATAATCGGCAATGTCCTTCTTCATTCCCGTCCACTAGAAACGTTCCATCAAATCCAAATACATCTTAGTGTTTCCGGGGTGTATCGAGTATGATGAATCATGTGCTTCCTGTAGTATCAACTTCTTGATCTCGGCTTTGTTGGGCACATAGATTCGATCCTCAAACCAGAAGGTGTCGTGTTCGTCCTCACAAAAACCCTTGGCTTTTCCTTCACCCATCTTCTCCTTTATTTCGGCAATCTCTTTGTCATCCTTCTGAGCCTCTTGTATCTTTCCCAATAATGTTGACTGAATCTCCAAGGCTGCAACAAAACCTCTAGGGACTATCTCCAAACGAAGCTCCCTGAGATCTTTGGCTAACTCCTTTGGCAATCCTGCATTTACTAGGGTTTTGGCATAGCTCTTCTGGCTCAAAGCGTCTGCCACGACATTGGCCTTGCCTGGATGATAGTGCATCTTCATATCATAATCCTTTATGAGCTCCAAACATATCCTCTGTCTGAGGTTTAGCTCCTTCTGAGTGAAAATGTACTTCAAACTCTTGTGATCCGTGTACACATCACAACGATTTCCAATAAGGAAATGTCTTTAGGTTTTGAGTGCATGCACTACTACTGCTAACTCCAAATCATGCGTAGCATAATTCAATTCGTGCAGTCGAAGTTGATGAGATGCATAAGAAACAACTCTTCCGTCCTACATGAGTACTCCTCCAAGTCCTAATCGAGAAGCGTCTCAATACACTTGGAAATCATTGCGTATATCTGGCAAGATCAGCACTGGGGCTGTCGTCAAACATTTCTTCAATTCCTGGAAACTTTCTTCGCACTCTTCAGTCCAATAAAACTTTGTGTCCTTCAACAATGCCATCATAGGCTTTGCAATCTTGGAGAAATTCTCTATGAATGTCGGGGGAAACTGTCCTCCCACGAGCACCTATGGGACCGGAGCCCCTTCTACGTTGCGGTAAGGGAGTGGAGGGAGCACGAAGAGCAGATCGAGGGGCGCACGCGGGCAGTTTACCCAGGTTCGGGCCGCGCGGACGCGTAAAACCCTACTCCTGCCTTGGTTGTATTGAGCTCGGGAGCTTGAAGAGCTATAGTACTAGCTACACCGAGCGAGAGAGTTGCTTAGGATTCGAACCCTTTCTACGTTGTGCATGGGCCTCCTTTTATAGCTCAAGGGGTCACCGACAGGTGTCAACGTAGAGGAGGGTAAAAATGTAACTTTGGTGGTAGTTGTAACAGTGCGGGAACAGTGCATGAACAGTGGATGAACAGTGGTCTTCACCTAACTTTGACAGTGGGGGATAAGGGCATTAAATGCCCGTCACCGTCGACCCCAAAAGTGTCCGTCCATGCTTCTCCGTTCGACACGGCGGTAGCCTCGTCACCGTGGCTTGCCACCGTGTGCCCCAGGCTGCACAGCCTTCCGCCACGCGTTCCTGGAAAGGCCCCAGGACGACGCGTGGGCAGATGAGCTGCAGCGCGGGCACACAGCATAAGTTTCCCCCGGCAAGCACCTTGCCGGGGCTATGACCTTGCCGGGCCCGGAAGCTTGTCGCTCCCCGGGCCCTGCCGGGGCGCACGACGCGCCGAGGCATCTCTTCAAGTGCATATTCCTTGGTCTTCCTGGCGAGCTTCTCTTGCCAGGGCCTTGTGCTGGAGTGATGGTCTTGAGCCTGGTACGGCCTTCCCGGCAAGCTCCTCTTTGCCGGGGCCTTGACCTTCTGACTTGTATACTTTGTTCTTGAATGGTTTTATAAGGACCAGAAAGGTCTCCGGCGAGCACGTGGTAAGCCCTGCCACGGGAAGCTGCTACTGCCCGTGCACAAGTTGGGGTACTAAGGTACCCCTATCTTAGTACACCGACAGGAGCCCCCGGGCCTGGGCCACACACGGTGCCGAGCGCTGTTGGGCCAGGCCCAAAACAGTGCACGGGCACGCGCGGCCCATGGCAAGCCGTATCTCCTTCCGTATCCGCCGCATCCCTCCCTAACGACACGCGTCGATTGCGGCGTCGTGGGAGAGATCGTGGCCTGTTCTTTAATGGGAAATGCAGAACATCCCCCACCCCCCCTTAAAAGCAGAGGAAGCAGGGGCAGTTTCCTCCTTCGTCTTCATTGCCTCTTAACTCTCCAGAAACCCCCGCTGCTCCTTGCCTCCACCCCTCCTCCACCGTCGAGCTCCTCGCCTCTTCCCCTGCCGCCTCCGCCATGGCTCCGAAGAGCGACAAGGCGAAAGAGGACAAGGCCAAGAAGGAGAAGTCTGAGCAGGCGGCGAAGCTGGCCGCCCTGCGGAAGAGGAATGTGGTCTTCGCGCCGAGGCTTGGCGCGAAGGAGCTGCGGAACAAGTACTATCTCTTCTGGTCGGGGGAGACCAAAGCTCATCCCCGCACTAGAGCCTTCCCCGCCGTCGCCAGAGATATGTTCCCCGGCGGGTACTTCTTCTTCGCTGCTTTCTTTCATTGTGGATTGTGCCCTCCGTACTCGGAGTTCTTTTGCGATATCATGAACACATACAACCTCCACCTCCTAGATTTCACTCCCAACGCCATCCTTACGATGGCCGTTTTCGCACATCTGTGCGAAAACTATATTGGGATTCCTCCAAATGTCGCCCTCTTCCGCCATTTCTTTATGCCTAGAGTAGAGGCTGGCGCTCCCCTTTCCGGCGGCATCTCCTGGATCTTCCGGCTGAATAAGAAGGATTCATATCTGAAGGGAGAACTCCGCGGCAAGTGGGAGGAGTGGCGTGCAGATTGGTGCTGGGTAGTGGAGGATAAGCCGGAGCCCTTCACTGCGCCGCGCACAACAGCTATAGTGCACGGCAGGGATTGGAGCGAATTGGCCCCGGAGGACAACAAGCTCAGTATTGCCCTCGTCAGGATTATCCGTCTCCGGGTAGCCAATCTGACCATCGGAGAGGTTGGGGCAGATTTCCTCCGCCGCCGCATCGCCCCTTTACAAGAAAGGAAAAGGCCCGCCTGGGAGTTTGGCAATGCGGTGGATATCATGAGGCTGCGCCTTGGATTAAACTTCAATTTCACCGCTTTGGAGCTGAAAGGAATGGTCCGAGAGCTCTTCAAACATGACCCGCCCCATCCGGAGTGGTTCAGACCGGCCAAGGGAGTGGTGCCACTGTGCAACAGCACCGCCTGTGATTCCATGCGCGCAATGATGCCGGCGTGCGACTCCCATGGCATCGTCCCCACCTGGATCGAGCCTCCGCCGGATGCTCTGCTGAGCTTCTTCGACAACTTAGTTGAGACGCCCAAGAACACCGAGGAGAACAGGGGCCTCACCCGGGCCACTACGGCCCGGGATATAGCCTACGTTGCTTCCAGGATGGAAGAGGCCGCCGCAGCCGCAGCGGCGGGAGATTTTGGATATACTGATGCTGAGGCCGCGGACGCGTTGAGCCAAGAAGAGGAGGCCGAGATCCTCAGGTTGCTCAAGCTTCCGCCCGAGGAGTTTGCCGGGGTGCCTTCCCTGAGGCTTTCCGGGATACCCGGGGTTGCCGGGGTGAGCAAGGCCGCCGCAGGGAGCGAGGTTGCCGGAGGGAGCGGGGCCGCCGGAGGGAGCGAGGCCGCCGGAGGGAGAGATGCCGCAGGGCATGATGCTGGATCCAGCGGGCCTGTCGGGGAGGAGGAGGAGGACGTCGAGGCCGATGAAGACACCGGTGGATCTCTGGGACTTGACGACGATGCCTCCTCGTCCTTAGAGAACTCCCCGCCTCCGGCAAGTCCTACGCGAACGCCGAGGAAGCGCCTCCGCAAGGCGGCTACAGCAACGAGGCCGCAGGCGCCTCGACAGCAGCCTGCTCGCCGGGCGACGCGCGCCACCAGGGCGAGCCAAGCCGCGACGGAGGCGCCCCGCGCACCCGCGCCAAGCGGAGGGGGATCCTCCCGGAGCGGAACGGCCGCTCCTCCTGCTCCTCGGGCCTCGGTGTCAACGGGGGCGGGGTCTTCGCAGCCCACAGCCCCGGAGATTGCCAAGCGCCCGAGGGAACCTTCTCCTCCTGCTCCTCGCGCGGGAGCATCTCAGGTGGAGTTCGACTTCTCCGCCCTCAGCTCTGACGACGACGAGGAAGAGGAGTAAGTATTTGCAACTTGTAACTTTTTCGATTTTGTCTTGATCTTCCTTGATGATTCTGATCTTGTTCTTGCTTTGCTTTCAGGACCCTGGCTCAGCGGATGGCGAAGAGGGCCAAAATCCCCGTGGTTGAGGTCGAAGACGACTCGCCCGCCGCGGCGACCGGAGACGCGCCAGCGGCAAGCTTGCCGGATCAACCCGCTGCTCCGAGGAGCAGCCCCCAGCGCAGCCCCCAGCGTAAGTCTGGTTTTTATGCTTCTGCTTGGCGGGCGCGCCTAATGTTGTTGCTTGTACTGATATTTTGTTGTCTTGTTTGTCTTTTTTAGAAGTGGAGCCTCAGCCACAGGAGCGCCCGGAGACTGCCCCCGACGAGCTACTCGCTCCGCCCTCCCCGCCAAGGGTGAACTCCCCGGCGAGGGAGAATGCTCCGCCAAGGACGGGCACCCCGCCAAGGGTGAGCAGCCCGACAAGGGTGACCACCCCGCCAAGGGAGGGCGCGGGCGGCCCTCCGCCAGCAGGGGCCACTGCTCCACCGCCAAGGGAGGATTCCCCGGCGAGGGAGCCTATCGTTGAAGAAGTCCACGAAGGTGAGTCTTGTAGCTTCTTCTTCTCGGACTTATCTTTTTTGGATATTTGCTTGACTTCTTCTTTTCTTTTTCTTCTTCTAGACCCTCCTGCACCGGAGCGGATGGAGACAGAGACCGCCGGCGAGGAGGGCGCGCGAGGCGACGGCGGCAACGCCAGTGCCGCTGAGGGCATGGCCGGAGCCGACGAGCCTGCCGCTGAGGAGACCGCCCCGACCGCAGACGCCGCGGCTGGGGAGGGGGGCGGCGAACACACTGCTGGCCCGGAGGCAGCAGGAGCGTCAAGCGCTGCACCGGCCGCCGACCCCTCCGCCACCACGGAGCGGCCAGGCGTCTATCTTGAGGCCCCCAACGGGGTCTTTATACAAGTCCCGTGGGGGTCTTCGTCGCGAGCCCTCGTGGAGGGAGAGACCTATGACGAAGAGGTCCTCGCCTCCGCGGGGTTGAAGGTTGTTGAAGCACTTGGCGGTGGAGACGAGCCCGAAGAGGAGAAGCTCCTTCGCCGGCTCCTGGCCCTATACCGGGCCAGGCAGGCGAAACTGGACTCCCGGGAAGCTCTTGCCGCCAAGGCTGGAGTTGACTTGGAGAAGCGCGCCGCGGAGCTCCGCGCCGCCAACAAGGCAGCCCTCTGCAACTTGGCGGAGGAGCGTGAAGGGCTTGCCGAGGAGCAGCAAGCCTTGCTCCTGGAGAAGGCTGAGGCAGAGGAGCGGCAGCGGCTGGCCGCCGAGGAGTTATCTCGGCGGGAAGGGGCGCTCAACCAGCGGAAGGTTGAGCTCGACGCCCATGACGACGAACTCACCGCCCGGGAGCAGGCCATTGGCGGGGCCCTGAAGGAGGCAAAGGATGCCGCAGCCGCCGCGGAAACCGCCAAAAAGGACCTGGAGCTTAAGGTGGATCAGCTGGAGCGGTACCTGAAGGCAAGTGAGGACAGAGTCACCGCGCTCAATGTGGAGCGGGAGAAAGATGCCCACACCAACTCTGACTTGCGGGTACGTCTCTCCAAGAAAGGCGACGAGCTCACTGCCGCCAAGGAATCTATTGCTGACTTGGAGTTGAAGGTCTCCACTTTAACTGATTCGCTCGACGCCGCCCGGGACCGCGAGACGAAGCTGAAGGACGAGCTCCGCAAGGAGCGGAACTTGGTGGAGAGCGCCGCCGTCTCAGCGAACAACTTCAGCCGGGCGGTGGAGCAATGGACCGATGAGCTGGTCACTTCCGCTGCCAGCATCGACAAGGAGATGATGGCGCTGAGGGCGGAGCACCTCGTGTATTCTCCCGACGAGGACCTCCCCCACAGCGCCAAGTTAAGTCTCTTCTTCAGGGGAATCACGCTGGCGCTTGCACGGCTGCGGGAGAAGCTCCCCGCGCAGCTGGCCGACGAGTCGCGTCTGCTCTGCGCGGGCACTTTGGAGCGCGTCTTGACGAAGATCGTCTACCGCAACCCCGTCATCAACCTTGTCAACGTCCTCCGCACCTTGCCGGACGATGCAGATCAGGAGGCGTTGAAGGCGCAGGTCGCCCACATCGTCGCCAAGGTGAACAAGATCTCAAGGCGTGAAGGCGACCGCGTAGATTAGGCTTCTTTCTTTCTGTTTCCTTTGCCTCTGCAAAGTGTGTTATGAACATGAATCAATTAGCTATTGTGGCAAGTTATCCTTGTAACATACTATCTTATTTCTGAGCAATCAACGCAATGTTATCTCCCTTGCTTTTGGTCCTTCACTTTGTATGCTTTCTACCCTACGCTTTTAGGGGACTTGCCGGCCAGGGGCCCTTGCCGCGAGCGCTGAGTGCTGGACTCTTAGCAGCCTACTGGCAAAGGACCCCGTCGGCAAGTAACCTTGCCGCAGCTAGTCGCAGCGCACTTAGCTTGCTGAGCGAACTCGAAAACGAAGTAAGGGCGCGACACTTGTCGCAGCTCACTTAAGTCGTTAAGCGTGCTCGAAAACAAAGTAAGGGTGCGGCTAGCCATGGGTAGGTTCCTCCGCGCACAGGTTTTCCATACAAAGTGTTGTTGTTCAAGGAAGACAACTAGAATTTAAAATTTTGAACTGCTCAAATTCTGGTAACTTAGCTTTCATATATTGTTTTGCTCCCCGACAAGGCTTCTTTCTTGAACAGCACTTGGTTCATACCTCCATCTCCCCCCGGCAAACTTGTGCGCGAGAAATACTCCTTCTGCTTAAGAGGGAAAGAAAAAGAGGAGGAAAACAAGTATGCGGCCTTACGGCCTGCTAGTGCTTACCGGGGATGTGCATTGCACAAGGTGTCAGATAATGCATGCAAATAAGTAAGAAAAGCATGTAAACGACAAGTAGTGCGAAGCACAAAAGCTTTACTGATGCACGGGGTCTGCGCCCGGCTTTGTACAAAGGTTTACATGCAACAGCGGCAAGACTTGTACAAAAGGTGGTTGCCGGAGCGGATCACGGCAACCGCGCCTTATGGGTGAAACTTGCGAAGATGCTCTATGTTCCAGGAGTTGCTCACTGTTAAGCCTTCTTCGGTCTCACGGCGGACAGCGCCGGGCCTTGTGACTTGTCTCACCCGATAAGGGCCTTCCCACTTCGGCGTCAACTTGTTGGAATTCTTGGCGGACTGAACACGCCGAAGAACAGGGTCGCCTTCCTCGAGACTCCCGGCCTTGACCTTGCGGCTATGATAGCGACGCAAGGCTTGCTGGTATCGAGCAGCTCGTACAGCAGCCTGGAGACGTTCCTCCTCGAGGAGCAATGCATCATCTTGACGCAGTTGCTCTTGCTCGAGCTCATCATAAGCGAGTACTCGAGGAGATCCGTATACGAGTTCCGTGGGGAGAACTGCCTCTGCTCCATAGACAAGAGCAAAGGGTGTCTGTCCGGTGGCTCGACTTGGTGTCGTCCAGATTGACCAAAGAGCCGCCGGTAGCTCCTCTATCCAGTTTCTTCCGCACTTGCGCAGCCTGTCGAAGGTTCTTATCTTGAGTCCGCGCAACACTTCAGCATTGGCCCTTTCCGCTTGACCATTGCTCCTCGGGTGAGTAACACAAGCGAAACAGACCTTGGCGCCAAGGTCTTGGACGTACTGCATGAAGGTGCGACTTGTAAATTGTGTACCGTTGTCGGTGATGATCCTGTTAGGGATTCCGAAACGGCAAACAATTGACCTGAAGAACCTGACTGCTGACTGCGCTGTCACCTTTCTCACCGGTTCCACTTCTGGCCACTTTGTGAACTTGTCGATCGCAACGTACAAGTACTCAAAGCCCCCGACTGCGCGGGGAAAGGGGCCGAGGATATCGAGCCCCCAGACCGAGAAGGGCCAGGACAAAGGGATCGTCTGGAGAGCTTGAGCTGGCTGGTGAATTTGCTTGGCATGGAACTGGCACGCTTCACACTTGGTTACTTGTGCAGTTGCATCTTGGAGGGCCTCTGGCCAGAAGAACCCTTGCTGGAACGCCTTCCCGGCAAGTGCCCTTGCGCCAATGTGGTGGCCACATATGCCTCCGTGTATCTCTGCCAACAGCTTCTGTCCATCTTCTCTAGAAATGCACTTCAACCTGACACCGTTGAGCCTTCTTCTGTACAGTTCATTGCCAACGAACTGGTACATACTTGACTGCCTGGTTATTTTCTCTATCTCTTCTGGGTCGTCGGGAAGTTCACCAGTTTGCAGAAAACGAACGATTTGCTGTGCCCATGCTGGAGCCTGAGGCTCAACAACAAGGACTAAAGGCATGAGGGCTGCTGCGGGAACCTCAGCTTCTACGGCAAGAACCTGCGGTTCTGCCGGAACTGATGGTCCCCCGGCGAGCCTGCCGGGGCAAGGCTTGTCGGGAACGTTTGCTTCAACTGTACAGACCCTTGGATCTGCAGGAGCAAACTGTTCCTCAACATCTTGGCTGCTGATCTTGGGGACCTTGGCGGCGGCTTCGGGAAGATCCGCCGGCAAGTAGTCGCTGGAGACCAACTTTCTCTTCTTACTTTGCCCAACTGATGGTGTAACAGATGGTTGAGTTAGCTTGAGCAGGAAGGTCCCTGGTTCCACAGGTAACTTCATCGCAGCACACTTTGAAAGGCCATCTGCAATATCATTCTGAGCTCTTGGAACGTGCTCCATTTGCAGACCTTCAAAGTGTTCTTCAAGCTTCCTCACTTCATCAACATAGGCTTCCATCAAAGGGCTCTGGTAACTCTTGTTCACTTGTCGGACCACCAACTGAGAATCCCCCCGCACAATCAACTTCTTGATCCCAAGTTCGGCCGCAATTCTGAGGCCGGCAAGCAAACCTTCATACTCAGCAGTATTGTTTGTCGCTTGCTCCTTGGGAAAGTGCATCTGGACAACATACTTGAGGTGCTCTCCGGTGGGCGCTATGAGTACCACGCCGGCACCGGCGCCTTGCAGCGAGAAGGCACCATCAAAGTACATTACCCATTCACTGCTTGCTTCTTGTACGGGGACGCTTGTCTCTGGAACTTCTTCATCCGGCGTTGGGGTCCATTCAGCTATGAATTCTGCCAAAGCTCTGCTCTGTATGGTTGAAGTACTCTCAAAATTGAGACCAAAGCTTGACAGCTCCAGTGCCCACTCGACGGTCCTGCCTGTTGCTTCTGGATTCTGCAATATCCTCTTCAACGGAAAGCGAGTGACCACTGTTATCTCGTGTGCTTGGAAGTAATGGCGCAGCTTTCTTGAGGCCATGAGGAGGCCGAAAAGCAACTTCTGCACCCCAGAGTATATTGATCTAGCCCCCTGCAGAAGGGAACTCACAAAATACACTGGGCGCTGCACCATCTTCCTTCGCACTTCTCCTTGTTCCTCCGCAGACTTGTCCTTGTCGGGGCCAGAGCTTGTCGGGGAAGCCCCCTGCTTGTCGCTGGACTCACTTGCCGGTGGTGTAGATTCCTCATCCGCCTCCCTCTTCGCTACTAACGCAGCACTAACCACTTGATTGGTTGCTGCTAGGTATAGCAGCAACTTCTCTTGTGGCCTAGGTGTGACAAGTATTGGAGTGGAGGATAGGTATCCTTTCAAGTCTTGCAGCGCTGCCTCCCCTTCCGGAGTCCATTTCATGGGACCTGCCTTCTTCAAGATTTTGAAGAAAGGCAGGGCGCGTTCTGCAGACTTTGAAATGAACCTACTGAGGGCAGCCACACAACCAGCAAGTCTCCTTACGTCCTTGACGCGCTTCGGGGCTTCAATCTGCTCGATGGCTTTGATCTTGTCGGGATTGGCTTCAATCCCCATCTGAGACACAAAGAACCCGAGAAGCTTGCCGGAGGGGACTCCGAAGACGCACTTCTCGGGATTCAACTTGAGCTGGATCTTGCGCAGATTCTCAAACGTCTCTTCCAGATCTTGTATCAGGGTATCTTTGCTCTTGCTCTTGACCACTATATCATCCATGTAGGCTTCCACATTTCTGTGTATCTGTGGCTCAAAAGCAGTGTGCACCACCCTTGCAAACGTCGAGCCTGCATTCTTCAATCCAAAGGGCATGCGTATGAAGCAATATGTGCTGCATGGAGTAATGAATGCAGTCTTCTCTTCATCTTCCTTGGCCATAAAAATCTGGTGGTATCCTGAATATGCATCAAGGAAGGAAAGAAGCTCACATCCAGCGGTGGAGTCAACAATCTGGTCAATACGCGGCAAGGGAAATGGATCCTTGGGACATGCTTTATTCACATCAGTGAAGTCTATACAAAGTCTCCACTTCCCATTGGCCTTGCATACGACAACTAGATTGGCCTACCACGTAGGATGGATCACGCCTCTAACTAGGCCTGCTGCTTCCAACTTCTTTATCTCTTCCGCGATGAACTCTTGGCGCTCCACGGCTTGCTTCCTGACCTTCTGCTTGAAGGGCCGCGCATGAGGACAAACAGCAAGCTTGTGCTCAATTACCTTCCTGGGAACGCCGGGGATGTCAGATGGTTGCCACGCAAACACATCGACATTCGCCCGCAGGAAGGCAACGAGCGCGCTTTCCTATTTGTCGTCGAGCGTAGCACTGATGGTGAAGGTACCACCAGTGCCGTCCTCCTTGGCGGACACCTTCTTGGTTGCTGGTGGAGCGGCCATCCCCTTCTTGCACTTGTCGGTGGAGCTCGATGGTGCGTCCTCAACGGCAGCGCAGCACTCCGAGGAGGTGCGTTTGCCGGAGTGGGCCCCAGAGCACTTGCCGGACTTGGTCCTGGTCTTCTTCCCCCCGGGAGCTTCAGCGGCAAGTGTGTTGCTCTCCGCTGCGGCTGCTGCATCCCGGTATATCTTGTCGGCGCAGATAAGCGCGTCCTTCTTGTCGCCAGGGACAGAGATGACGCTTATCGGCCCCGGCATCTTAAGTACGTTGTAGGCATAGTGGGAAGCTACCATGAACTTTGCGAGGGCAGGACGTCCAAGTATCCCATTGTATGGCAATGGGATATCGGCCACGTCAAAGGTTATCCTCTCCGTCCTGAAGTTGAGCTCCCCGCCAAAGGTCACGGGCAGAGTAATCTTCCCCTTTGGCTTGCTCCTTCCCGGGTTTATTCCTTGGAACGACCCGGTTTCTTCGAGCTCGCCGTCTGGGATCTGGAGTTTCTTGATCATAGCTGAGGAGATCAAGTTCAGGCCGGCCCCGCCGTCAACCAACATTTTGGTGACCTTGAGGTTGCGGATAGTTGCTGAGACCAACATCGGCAAGCACCCGACCGCCGTTGTGCGGTCAGGGTGATCCTCAAGATCAAAAATGATGGGCGTGCTGGACCACTTCAGCAGCCTGCGCGACTCGACGGGGGGCTCAGCTGCGTTCACATCCCGCACCCACTGCTTGAGTTGGCGGTGGGAAGTGTGCAGAGAGGCGCCCCCGTCGACACACAGAACTTCTGTGGCCTTCTGGAACTCCTGCTCGCTGTTATCTCCTTCCTCCATGTCGTCGTCGTCGTCTTCTTCCTCATCCTTGTCGCGGCCCCGGGGAGGTCGATCTCCTTGCCGCTGCTTGGCCTTGCCGCGGCGTCCTCCCCGGCCATTGAATGGCCGCTTCTTGCTGGGCTCTCCTCCGCCACCTTGGGCCTTCTCCTTGTCGCGACGCTCGTACTCAGCTTTCTGCTGTTCTACGAGGTACTCGACTCGTTTGCAGTTCGAAAGGTCGTGGCGCTTGGTGCGGTGGATCTTCCAGTATTGCTTGTCGGAGCCGTCCTGCTTGTCGGCTGCCGCTACAGGGGCAGGCTCCTTGCCGGAACCGCCAGCCTGTGCCTTCTTGGCGGGAGCCTCCTTGCCGGACTGCTCGACGACCAGCACTTCTTTGCTCTTCTTTCTTCTGTTGTTCCGCCGCCGGCTCTTCTTTGCCGGGGCGGCATCATCACTGTCGCTTCCTCATGCGCCAGTATCCTCTCCGGGGAGTCTCCTCCCCTCTTCGGGGCGCGCGCACTTGTCAGCCAGAGCGTAGAGCTCGCTGACATCTCGGATCTTGGTCATGGCCATCTCTTCTCGCATGCGGCGGTTACGCACGTTCTGGTGGAACGCGCTGATAACCGCGGCAGGGTGGACGTCGGGAATGTTGTGCTGCACGCGGCTGAACCTCTGGATGTACTTGCGCAGGGATTCTCCTTCCTTCTGGGCCAAGATGTGGAGATCGCTCTCCTGGTCGTGGGGTTTGTGGCCGCCCGTGAAGGCGCCAACAAATTGGTGGCACAGATCTACCCACGAAGAAATGGAGTTCTCTGGCAAGTGCATAAGCCAAGAACGGACGTTCGGCTTAAGCACTAGCGGGAAGTAGTTAGCTAGTATCTTCTCATCGCGTCCCCCGGCAGCCTGCACCGCGATGGTGTAGATGCTGAGGAACTCCGAGGGGTGCGTCTTGTCGTCGTACTTCTCGGGTACGTCGGGCTTGAAGTTTTTCATGCTGGGCCACTGGACTCGCCGCAGCTCACGGGTGAACACAAGGCAACCTGCCGCGTATGGCAAGTCGCCTGGCTCTCCGGGCGCGTACATGTCGACAGCGGTCCCAGCGCGCTGATCTGATTGTTGCCGGGCTTCTCGTCGGCGCTCAATGCGCGTCCGAGCGTCTTCTTGCCGCCAGTCGTCGAGGACTTGGCGCTGGTCCCGACGAGCCCGCGGATCTGACGACGCCGTGGAGTCGTCGTCGACGTTAATCCGGCGGGGTGGCGTCTTCTGCTTCCGCGGCGGGGAGTGCACGGTAGTTGCACCCCCGGCGGTCTTGTCACCGTCGGCCTTCGTCTGGTCGACTTGCCGTGGCCGCGACGTCGCAGGCTGCTGCGGCGTGTCGTTGTTGGCGAAGGCGATGAGGCTTTGGATCGTCGCCCTCCAGTCTTCGGCCTTGTCTTTCGCTGGAGGGAATCGAGGAGCAGTTGCGCTCTCGCTAGAGCTTCTGGTGGAGAGGAGGGGAGCGGCGGCGACCGGTGCGAGGAGCGAGATATGCTCGGGCTTCTAACAGGGTTAGAAGGAGCAGTCTCTCGCCCCGGCGACCGCGCCTTGCTCGTGCCAGGACGATGGCCCTGAGCGTCCCGCGATCCTCCGGTTTGTCCTTGCCCCAGCAAGCGTATGGTACCTCCTGTACCACGGCGCTGCTGGCCTGTCGTCTGCTGAGAGGGACGTGGTGCGTCTACGGACACCGAGGCTTTGGAGTTCGCCCGGTCGTCCGTCTTGTCCTTGGATTTGGTGGCGCCGTGAGTTTCCTCACCGGCGACCACCCTTCCGCTGGCGTCTCCTCCACCAACCGTTGGTTCTGGTGGTGGTGGAACCGACGCAGACGGGCCTCCGACCTCCGAAGCCTTCTTCTTCGGAGGCACGTTGGTGTTGCTGATGAAGTTGATGAAGCTAGAGAAGTTGATGAAGATTGCGCCCGCGTCAGCGCCGGATCAGGTTCGCACAACCTCGACGCCCCCCTACCTGGCGCGCCAAAGATGTCGGGGGAAACTGTCCTCCCATGAGCACCTATGGGACCGGAGCCCCTTCTACATTGCGGTAAGGGAGCGGAGGGAGCACGAAGAGCAGATCGAGGTGCGCACGCGGGCAGTTTACCCAGGTTCGGGCCGCGCGGACGCGTAAAACCCTACTCCTGCCTTGGTTGTATTGAGCTCGGGAGCTTGAAGAGCTATAGTACTAGCTACGCCGAGCGAGAGAGTTGCTTAGGATTAGAACCCTTTCTACGTTGTGCATGGGCCTCCTTTTATAGCTCAAGGGGTCACCGACAGGTGTCAACGTAGAGGAGGGTAAAAATGTAACTTTGGTGGTAGTTGTAACAGTGCGGGAACAGTGCGTGAACAGTGGATGAACAGTGGTCTTCACCTAACTTTCACAATGGGGGACAAGGGCATTAAATGCCCGTCACCGTCGACCCCAAAAGTGTCCGTCCATGCTTCTCCGTTCGACACGGCGGTAGCCTCGTCACCGTGGCTTGCCACCGTGTGCCCCAGGCTGCACAGCCTTCCGCCACGCGTTCCTGGAAAGGCCCCAGGACGACGCGTGGGCAGATGAGCTGGAGCGCGGGCACACAGCATAAGTTTCCCCCGGCAAGCACCTTGCCGGGGCTATGACCTTGCCGGGCCCGGAAGCTTGTCGCTCCCCGGGCCCTGCCGGGGCGCACGACGCGCCGAGGCATCTCTTCAAGTGCATATTCCTTGGTCTTCCTGGCGAGCTCCTCTTGCCAGGGCCTTGTGCTGGAGTGATGGTCTTGAGCCTGGTACGGCCTTCCCGGCAAGCTCCTCTTTGCCGGGGCCTTGACCTTCTGACTTGTATACTTTGTTCTTGAATGGTTTTATAAGGACCAGAAAGGTCTCCGGCGAGCACGTGGTAAGCCCTGCCGCGGGAAGCTGCTACTGCCCGTGCACAAGTTGGGGTACTAAGGTACCCCTATCTTAGTACACCGACAATGAATCTCCGTTAATATCCCGCGAGTCCAAGAAAACTGCGGATTTATCGAACTAAGGTGGGTGCCAACCACTCGGCGACTGCCTGCACCTTGATAGGGTTCACTGCTATATCTTCTCTTGATATAACGTGTCCTAAGAATCCAACTTCCTTCAACTAGACTCACATTTGCTGAACTTGGCATATAACTGATGTTCTGTGAGCTTCTCAAGAACCAAACGCAAATGTTCCTTGTGTTCCTCTTCGTTCTTCGAATACACCAAAATATCATCAATGAATACCATGACAAACTTATCCAGGAACTCCATGAACACATTATTCATCATACTCATGAAATAGGCAAGGGCGTTAGTCAATCCAAATGACATAACCATATACTCATATAGCCCATACCTTGTGGTGAAGGCTGTCTTAGGTATATCCTTCTCTTGGATCTTCAACTGGTGGTATCCTGATCACAGATCGATCTTGGAGAATACTTTAGCTCCTTGAAGTTGGTCGAACAAATCATTGATCATCGGCAGTGGATACTTATTCTTAATCGTCACTTCGTTCAATGCCCAATAATCAACGACCATCCTTAAATATCCATCCTTCTTCTCGACCAAGATCACTCGGGCTCCCTAAGGTAATGAACTTCGTAGAATGAATCCTTTCTCCAATAACTCCTTAATCTGCTTCTTGATCTCCTATAGCACCCCAAAGTTTTGACCTTGATTTATTAATTAAAATTTTGCCAGGAAATTAAATTTTATTTTCTGGACTTATCCTTTGAATTCAGAACCACTTCTTTCTTTTGAATGGCGGAGTCTTCCCTCCAAAAAGGAAAACTTTCAAAACTATTGTTGGACTTGTATATCTTCTCAAGAAAAACATTTCTTTTATCAGTGGAATTATTTCTACAATTATTTTCCCTGAGCTTTATTTCCTTAAAAATGTTTTTCATAAGTTTTAGAGCCTCTTTTGCACTACAACCCTTTGATAGATTCATTTAAAATTCCACCAAAATTTAGGGATGACATGTGATGTTCCTAAATCACTTTTATGCAAAAACCTCTCTTAATCATTTGGGGATTTTGAGCTCTACCCCAAGATTTTGAAACTGGTCCAGTTTGTAAATTTGCACTACAACCTATTTAAATATTTCTTTAAAATTTCCACCAAAATTAGGGGATGTTAGTAATAGTTTATATTCCAACTATACGCAAAAACCCAGTGGTGTTCTTTGAAAATTTTGAGCAAATCATCCTCTTTTGCTCTCTGGTCCAGTTTGGTATTTTCTACTGCAACCATATTTTAACTTGCCCTTTTACCCATGATTCTTTTTCTTGCTTATAGACCACTCTACCAAACCCTTAAGTCCAGGAGATTGGACCCATTGGAATATTTTTGGTCCATGCAATAATGCCCTTTCTTTTCTGTCCAGATTTGATTTCCTCAAAAACTTGCACTAGGGAGTTTTTGTTGTCAAACCAACCTTGCGACCCTCTTTATCATCTAAAGAGACCCCAACCTGGAGATTTGGGCCACCAGAAGATATGCCTAGAAGCCCATGGCTTTCTGTCGAGCACCTTGTGTACATGGCCAGTTTTAGCTTAGTTTTTAGTTTGCGTTGTGAACTTGATCCCCTGACCCAACAACCATGTCCACTAATCTCCTAGCCACCTCTAGCCTAGACCTGTTAATCCCCAACCTCATCCAAGCCTCCAGGCATGCCTTAGCATTTTGCCGAACACATGGCGTGCGTGCTCTGGGCGCGGCCAGAGCGCGCGTTTTGCACGTGCATGCGCCCGAGTCGCGGTGTCCCGCTGCCGCCTCCCCGCGCCCATTCTGGCCCCTCCCCACTCACAGCAAACGCGCCCCGACTCCCCCTCATTACAGAGCCGCCCCGACCACCTCTTGAAACCCCACAGTGCCACTGCCGCAAGCCGCCACGGCCGCAGCAGGCTCCTGCCATGGACGGCGCCGCCCGAGCCACAGTCGTGCGCCAGCTCGCCCCTGAACAGTCCGAGCTCATCCATTCACTCCTCCAAGCCACCCCCTGCATCGCCACATCGTCTACGGCCATAGTAGCAGCTCACCGTCGATCTTATCCCCTGCCGTCGTGGAACCAACCTAGATACGCTATAAATAGAGACCCCGAGCTCGTCCAGACCCTCAGGCGACCTCAGGCCATCTCCCTAGCGCTCCCACAGCCAGCAATCGACGGAGGGAGACCTTCTTCCTCGTCTCCGGTCAGTTCGGCCGCCGCCACACTCCGGTTCCGTTCATCGCGAGCAGGAACTCCCTAGTCCTTCCAGCGCCACCGTCCGACTCCCCTTGATAGTACGGAGCCACCCAACCCCTCAGCTTCGACTGGGAGCCACCGTAGCTTGAGTCCCCAATCCTCCCGAAGCCGCCGTCCGCCGAGAAGCTCGCCGCCGGCGACTCCATTCGTCCCCGCCAGCCTGTCGACCACCGGGAGGACCGCCCTGGACTGGCGGATCCATCCCTGCCCTCGAAATGCCGTGGGGAGCCGCCGTTCGTCGACGGCGATCGCCGGAGGTCCGCCTCCGCTCGGATAGAGGAGGAAGGAGGCGCAGGCGAGTGGTCAAACCTGACCAGTGGTCCCAAGGGACCCACTGTCAGTGACCCAGCCTCACAGAAGTGTGTTTTATGTGGAAGCGTATTCCTCCAAATACGTCTTCGCTAGAGGAAAGCGTAAGTGCTGCCGAAAAGTTTTCTTTTTCTGATTTTTATTAAAAATAGGTTTTGACTAAACTTTGACTAGCTGTAACTTTTTAAATATAAGTCCGATTTATTTGATTCTTTTTATGTTGTTTCTCAAATTTTGTCTAGTTTATTTTCATATTTATTTGGAAATTTTCCAACTTTTTTGTACTGTTTTGAAACTATGTGTTAATTCAAATTTTCGTAAAAAAGGATTTTGAAGAAGAAGGCGACCTTCAAAAAGTGCACCCCCACTTGCATACTCTTGAAGGCATGCATTCTGAACCCTCGCATAATATTTTTGTGTGTGTTGTTTAATACAATTACAACACCACCTTGACATGGAGCAATCGTTATTTTATGTGATGATATGATCGTACGCATGAGTGCATAATGAAGATTCTTTGCTGTTGGAATTTGATATGTTGGTGATAGTAATCACCCTCGTATGCCTTTCATGCCTACCGGAAGGAATCCGGGAAAGCCTCTGTCTTGCGTAGACATGAGCTTGTCCCTAGTTCCTCGTCGACAAGGTTGTGTCCGTTATGGCATGGGGAGATATGATGGGTGGTGATTCTGTCTGTTGGTTGAAATATATTTGTTATGCTAATCATGGGGGGAATACTTAAAACTCCTGAGTCGGCAGTAGATCGAGTCTTGTTCCAGTAACCCCCATACTTATTTCGTACTACTACTTGTCTCTGCCATAGGTAGGGTACGGTTCAGTAAGTGGTCAACCCCTTTCTAGCACACACCGTACAGAGAGGCCATGGTGGAAGATACCGGCTGCATCCGGTAGGCATGCCACCTGGTCCGGGGGCATGGGTGTTTTCGGTTGGAGCCGAAGGGGTAGCTCCCCTAGTTTGCGCGGGTTATAAATTTTGTGATCCCATGCTAGTCGAGGTTGTAGCCTCCCCACTTAGAGTTTTGCTTAACGGGTGTCGTGGGTGATTCCAAACATCGGTAAGTTAGGCTGGTGTGTGCAGTCAGGTGTGTTTTCAATTAGAAGGTCGTAGACGGAATTAGTCCCGATGGACTAAAGGAATCCGTTACTCGTGGGTAAAGAGTACACCCTCTGCAGAGATTATATCTGTTCGAATAGCCGTGTCCATGGGTAAGGACTACAGTCTGGGATGGGTCAAGTGTCGGTCTTAGTGTCGGTCTTCAGAGGAAAAACTTCTAAACAGAACATGGATCATGACTTGTGACTTATGATTATTATTATTATTGTTGTTATTATGGACTAACCATTTATATTATTTGAGTTATTGAGTATCACTGGGACGGTTCTACCTCCTGGATATTCACTGTGATTATTCTTATATAAGCCCTTTATGTGGTGTCGCTCAGACGCCCGACTGTGGCATGCTTGTTATTTAAATTACTTTTAAGCCCTTTATGTGGTGTCGCTCAGACGCCCGATTGTGGCATGCTTGTTATTTAAATTACTTATAAGCCCTTTATGTGGTGTCGCACAGACGCCCAACTGTGGCATGCTTGTTAATTATTTACTTTATAAGCCCTTTATGTGGCGTCGCTAAGACGCCCGACTGTGGCATGCTGTTATTTATTTATACTTATAAGCCCTTTGTGTGGTGTTGCTCAGACGCCCGACTGTGGCATGTTTGTTATTATTTTCCTTATAAGTCCTTTATGTGACGTTGCTCAGATGCCCGACTGAGGCATGCTTTATTTTATTATCCTTTCGAGGCGTCGCTTCACACACCCGATCGGTGCATTTCATTTCTACTCCCTTATTGCACATTCTTGGTATCAGAGCCAGGCTAACCATTGGCTAATCCTATCTTAGCCATGTCGAAAGACCTAGGTTAACCAACCCACCAGACCATAACCTAACCCTGGCCAAGCTTCTCGTATAAGATAGCCATACAGTGACCCGACACCTTTTGGCAGTCGGTGCCCAACCTATCTGCCTAGCCTATCAATCACGCGCCAGTGACCGACACCTAAATTGTCTCGTTCGCAAGTGTGCGAAGGAAGACTCTGTCCCCTTTTTCTATAAAAAGGGCATGCTAGCCTCAACCCAGCGCAGCACACCCTCTACCCCAAACCAAGCCAAGATGCCTGGACCCATTGTTCACAATGAAACCACAACAACCAACCTTGGAGGTTTTGTGACTGTGCTAGCAAACCTCACCCGCCATGCCTTTGCATTAGAAGAGCCCCCAGAATATGTTGTGTACCAAGGGCCCATGAGCGGTGAGAGCCTTTAATTCTGGGCCACTATGCACGTCTATGGTAGGGGTCTATCGCCAGAACGCCCCTACAGGTTCACCGGAAGGACAACTTCCTTTGAGCCACAAGCCATCCAACTAGCTGCTCGAGAGGCTATAGTTCAACTCCGGCACGTGTCGCCCAGAGTTAACTGTCGCTCGTTCTACTACTACCCCAAACGTGACCGGTATGGTAGGCCACCCCAGGTTGCCAACGGAGATCACGAGATGGATCCTGCATTGTTGCATCTGGTGCGCTATGTAAGTGCACTAGAGGAACTGTTCGATTATATCACTCTTGATCTGATCGCAGCTCGTGGAGAACTGGTTCGCCGAGCCTCGGCAAGAGGATAAGATGAGCCCGACGCCGACAACCCAGTCGTGCTGTTCGGACAACCGATCGACTCCTTGAGGTCTGCCCCAGCCATCGACCAAAATGCTTTGGTGTCCCGAGAAGTGATTTGTCGCCTTTTGGGAACACACTCCAACGGGATTGTGGCCAACAACCCCCGCGATGGTCATCATCGCTACCCCGACCCTGTAGTACCTCAACCCCCTCCAGCTAACTCCAACAGTGAAACCCGTGGAGAAGCCTCGGCATCCACAAGGCATGCCCGCTTAGATATAAACGAGGTAGACTAAGTCACTCAAGTTGTACCGAGTCTTAGTATGTCCACGCCCTGTCATTGGGTGATCTTGTATCGCCATAATTAAAGACGGTCTGATTGTGCGCCCCTATTTTTTATAAGTAGCCATGCATAAGTATGTTGGTGTACGATTGCATTTTTAATTCCAGGCGTAGCTTCCAAAAACCACCCCCGACGACTCCCACAGTAATACGCCACTTTTGCGAGATATGTGTATCTGTAGCATTGACCCCGACGCCATAGAGCAGAACCGACAAACTAGTTGCCCCTCACCGTGATTTAGTAACCCAGCCCAGTTGCTATATAAAAGGCCACCTCGTGACCTTGCCAAGTACCCCTCACCTTGTGCACAACTCTCACAGCCATTCCGTGCCATGCCAAGCCCTAGTATTTATTTGAGAACCCCAGATGCCACCCTAGGTAATTTTGTTAAAATATTGTGGGACTTTACCTGCAGTACCATGAGTTCTATCCATCCACCCTAGTACGAGTTGCTCAAATCAAGGATCACCCCATCCACCTTGAAATATTGGGCAGTGGTGCACATCCCTCCCACAAACCCAAACCAAGGCCCAACGGAAGTCTCCTTCGTGGGGAAATCTATGCCGACTCCGCAGATGGCCGTAAAAGCTGCTACGTATGACGCGCTTGCTCGCCTTTGATTCGCGGTGCCGTATGCCAGCGAACCGGGGTATTATTACTTACCGAGCCGTGCAGCACCCGAAGAAGTAGCATCTTTTCCTGGTGGTCGAATTGAGAGAGACCCAGTACTGGCCAACCTTGCTCAGTATGTTATCACTCAAGAGCGTTTGACCCTGCGGGTAATGGGTTATCTCCAGAGCCTCGCTGATTTAAATCCTCAGATCACCATCGGCAGACCACTGAGGCCCGACCAGGAGAGACGCATTCATTGACAAGTCAATCCGCTTCCTCCGATAGAAGAAGAGTGTGCCCCAGTAGCAGAGACGTTTTCCCAGGACGCTGTCTATTTACCGTTTTCATTGTAGACGTCACCGCTATGTTTATTGTCCCGGCATTTATTTATGAGTTGCAACTTATGTGTGGTATCCTAAATTTGTGCGATGAATTAAATTTTTGGTTAATTTTTGATTAACTAAATACGCTCTCCGTAAATCCTGAAGTGAGATTTTTCCCTGAGTTGTTGCAGCATAAGTCTCTTCACGACATAGATTTTTATTCAGGAAGCACCACAACAGCAGGCTTACAACTCCAACCACTCGACCACGTACACTAATTGCAAATCCACGTGCGCATCTTGCATCTAACTGATTAGCTCCCTAACACACCACAGTCTCTGAAGGAGAGATTTATGGGTAATTATTCGGGTACAAGCTGCCTACAGCACACTGACAGCCGTTAGCACCCGACACCAGCACCTAATCCTCATGATCACCGTTGCCACAAAGAGCTAGCACTCAAGCAGCAGCATCACGATGATCATCGAGGATCATCGCACACAAGAGTGCGGAGAACCTCACCAAGGCCGCCAACCCTCCACACACCAGGATCATGCACCAGTCCGGCATCACCTCCGCCATTAGAGCCTCGTTCCGAGCTCCTGCAAATAGAAATGGAGGAGAATGAAGGAGAAGGAGAAGCGAGGCCAGGTGTGAGGATGAAGAAAGGAGCACCTCGGTCATTTTATAGCTCGAGATCGGTGTACGGTGGGCGAAGTCCACCAGCGCCAGTCGTGGCTCGATCACCGGTGTTCTGAGGCAAATCCGCGAGCGGTGCCGACAGTGCACTGGCCCGCGAGGTGAGTGCACGCTACACCGGCAGCTAGCACGCCACGCACTACCGCAGTACGTCCTAGATGCCCTACGCGCTAGACGTCGCCGATGGAGAAAGCGCGGGAAAGCGTGCGAGAGAGAGGAAGAAGAGAGAGCCAGAGGTAGAAGAAGAGACTGACAGTTGGCCCTGGGTCCACCTATCAGCCAGAGAGAGCACTCTGCTCTCGGCTGTGACCAGCGTATTTTAGGAATTTAGAATTTTATTCTAAATTCACTGTAACCAAAAGTAGAAGTATCTCGTTTTCCCCCAACCGTAGATTTTTCCACGCAGCACCAGTATTCCACACTGTAGTTTTACACCACTTATTGCCCACTCACTGTAGCCACATTTTATTGCATGAATAGGATGGTTATTTTTGTGATATAACTTTGAGATAGTAGAAGTGATTCTTTTCATAACAGCCCTTAGCAAATCTCGAGGACGAGATTTTTCTTAAGGGGGGTAGTGTTGTAGCACCCCAAAATTTGGCCATGAAATTAAAATTTTATTTTCTCGACTTATCCTGTGAATTCAGAACCACTTCTTTCTTTTGAATGGAGGAGTCTTCCCTCCAAAAAGGAAAACTTTCAAAAAATATTGTTGGACTCACTACTAGGAAAAGGCCTACTAATGGCGCACCTAATTTGGCCATTAATGGCGCATTAGTGGTGCGCCATTAGTGCCACGCCATTAGTATATTTTACTAATGGCGCACCTCTGGTGCGCCATTAGTATCTGGTATACTAATGGCGCACCTTAGATGCGCCATTAGTATATACAACAGTGCGCCTTTAGTATGCCTCCCAGGGGGCCATGTATACCCAGGTACTTTGGCATACTAATGGCGCACAACAACAAGATGCGCCATTAGTAACTTCGGCATACTAATGGCTCACTGTTTAATGATGCGCCATTAGTATCCTTTGGCATACTAATGGCGCACTGTGATGTGATGCGCCATTAGTATGGATATTAGGTTTTCTATTTATTTTTTAATTTTCTGTTTTTTTGCACAGGTTACCAAATGTATAATTGGACAGAATATAGACAGCACACATCAACAACAGATTCATCGAATACAATAGAAGATTAGTCTCTGAATACAATTCATCATATTAGTCTCCGAATACAATTCATCATATTAGTCTCTGAATTGAAAAGACCGAACAAAGATAGAACATTATATTACAAGTCTCGAGACCGCGAGTAGCGAGTTTGTCTTCACATTACAAGTCGATATTGGTCATCTAAACTACCATCACATAGAAGAGAGCTGTGGTCATCACGATGAGCATCTTCACAATGAAACTCATCTTCATCAGGTTCCTCCAACGCTCCCTCCCCTCTCCCGCTAGATAGCGGGCGTATCTAGATTCCGCCTCGGCCCTAGTGGTTTACCCTTTGTAACTGTTACCGCTGAATCGGTGAACCTGTCTCCGACACTCCTCCCAGTCGTCATAGACTCCGGGAACCTTACCCTTGTACAAGACATACGACGGCATCGCTATGCACTAGCCAAACGAAACGTTAGTACCAATTCACAGACAATACATAAGCAATATATAAGTATGCAACAGAACGATCGGAAGAGAAAAGCAAGACATTAATAGCATCGATTACATCTAAGTTGAACGACTCTCGAAACCAAAGAGACATACTACTAGTTCATTAAAGTTTAATTACAACATGAGCCAATCGATGTTTCAGAACTAGACACAGCATCACTGCTTTCGACTCGACTCAAGGGACCGGAGCGTGGATGAAGCCGCCGTCTATCGTGGGAGTCATGAAATCACGGGCGTTGTCAGCCTGCATTTGTAGCATTGTGTCGATGTCACTATTGGACGGTTGATTTCTGAGGTAGAACTGTCCCGAGGTACGAAGGACATCTTGATGGATGATTTCCACAAACTCCGACTGGATGCGAAAGAATTCTTGTCTGATGTCCGTGTCCTGGATTACCGACACGCTCGCGGCCCAATCTTTGAGTTTACTCGGTAGCAGAAGTTGATGATGGTCCCGTACGATCGCCCGCATATGATGGATGGCGTAGTAGGCACCCTTCTAACCGCCAGGCAACTGCTTGACGCGGCAGAACGTCGTATTGTGGGAGAACACGTGCTTGTCGTACTTACGAATAGGCCTGGTGAAGGTGCCTCCAGATTGTGCATAGCCGGGGAGAACATCATCAAGAACCTTCTTGACATTTGTGTAGTCTACGTTCGACTGATGGTCCGGGTCGAAATACGTGGCCATGGAATATTTGGGGCTTAGGAGGATGAGCGTGCAATGTGTGTCACTACAGAAAACACGGAATGTTAAAAGAAAAACGATCAAAATCTAAGAATTCATATGTTACGGGGCGGTTGAGGGGAGGACTTACTCGGGAAAGTAAGGCACGAGGAAGTTATCCTTATCTCGGTTTGCCAGAATGACGCCTTCGAGGTAAGAACTCGCGACTTGCCGGTCCCCAGCACTGCCCAAGATCTTGGCACGCATGTTGAAGGGGTCGACTATCACGATGTCCGGCGTCTTGTCGCGAATGATCCGCATCTCCATGCTCAGTGAAAATAGCCGAACGAAGGTATAGTGCAGCGGATGAAGGTTCAACATAGCGTGGATGTCATCAAACCACAGGACGATCATACCCCCGATGGAGTTATCCACAAAGCCCTTGCCCTCTGGCACCTTGGCCGCGAAAATCGGGTATGCCACATCCTTCTCTCTGAGACGCCGCTTCTCCAAATAAAGAACACTGTCATGCAGACTCCTCATAGCACCGGTTGTAGCTTCAAGCCTATTTCTCGGTAGCATCGGCCTACCAGCCACATGCACCCTCCTCATTACATCCTCAGGTGAAGGTGGCCCGTCCTGAGCACGGATCGTACTGGGTGCCTGCTGGCTCGCACCCTTGTTAGTCTTTCTTTTGGGTGCCTTCTTCTTCTCATATAACGGGACCGAGTTCTGCTCACAGACCGCCTTCTTGAGTGTGTTGGGGCTGATAATATTTCGCACCTCGCCTATCTGAGGCTCGGTGAAGTCGGTAGCTGGAGGCGTCCCCTGAGAGCTGAACGACAGACGACGCCTATTGCAACTTGGCTTCTCCGCGGTACCAGCTTGATCGCGCACGTCTTTTGTTGGGTTGGGTTCTTGAGAAGGAGGCCCCATGAAGTCGCCACCGTACCCATGATGGGCAAAGTACTGATCGACGTTGGCAAATGCATGGTCGTCGTTGTCGTTCTGATCCTGTGCCATATGCATGTTTGGTTCCAGTGGCATAGGGATGTCCGGCACCGTTGCGGCGGTCTTTCCGTGGGGCCGACTTGGCGCCGGCACGACTAGCGGTGTTGTCTTTGGGGTGGTGTCCCCCGCCCCCAAACGAATCTGGCTCTTCGGCCAAAGCAGGGGCCCGCTCAGGCAGGCGCTGAGGGTCATCACGTCATCATCATTGGCCGATGGGTCGAATCGGAGGTAACAACTCATCGCAGCCTGGCAGCACCCGAACCAGTTGAACCCTAAACAAGTTGGGTGGCATCTGGGTACCGTGGAACATGGGGTTGCCCGGTTGAACGATTTTGCCCTTGGCGACATCGACCAACTCATTGTTCACGAAGTGCAGAAGAGTGCACGGAACGTCGGCGGCGCCCTGCGAAAACATGTAGGGCGTCAGGGATGCCCAGTCAAAGGCAAGGAGATGAAGTCCTCGGCCGAGAGAGGCTTAATTAGTTACCGTGATGATGGCGTCGAGCTCGGCTAATGTCGAGGCACCGCCAACGGCGGGCGTGCAGTTGACGGAGGGGCCGCTTGCTGCAGAGGTGCTAGCCGGTGTACACTCGGGTGCATTAAGCTCCCGTGCCGGCGTCGGAGAAACCAATGCTGCCTCCGTCGGAGACACCAATGTCCCCGCCATCGCGTTCTATGAGTTGCTGGTCGTGAAGCTAGGAATCAGTGGCGGCCCCTGTTGGCCGCCTACAATCCACGCACTCAACCCCTCGATCAAGGTAGGCACAATGGCGGTGATCGTCGCTCCGAGTTGTTGTTGCACTTGCTCTTGGACAATCTCCGGAATCCGTGCCACCTATGCCTTGAGTTCTTGAACCTCGCGCGCCTGGCTTTCCGAGCTGGTCTTTTTCTCCTTTCGCCCACCAGCGTTATAGTATGACGACCATTTTGTCGACAAGCCTTTGCCGGCCACACGACCAGCTGACGTCGGCTTAGTGAGCTTATCCTTGTTCTTCATTACATTCAACGCCCTATTTAGAGTGGTGTCCCAAGGGTTGCTCTTAGTCGACCCCGCGCTACTGCTTTCAGTCGCCTACGGAAGGAATGTGAACCATTTAGAAATTTGGCTTCATTAATTAGAATGCAACCATATGGAGCTAATTACGCGGGGGTGTATTCCTTACCAGAACAAGCTCAAGCGCCCTGGTCTTCGGATCCGTAGAAGCTCCTTTGTTTTCGGGTCCTTCCTGAACCGGGCCCTGACAAAGTTCCTGGTCTGCTTGTCACCGTATTTATCGAAGAGGGGCGATAGGCCTTGCTCGGCACGGTCCGCCTCCTCCTTGTCCCATATAGGCTCCGCCACTCTGTAACCTCCGGGACCGAGTGTGTGTTCCCCTAAGTTCAGCTCCCGCATTTCTTTCCCCCACTGACTTGATTCGGAGTTTGCGGTCCTCGAGCAAGTGATCTTGAAGTCGTTGTAGTCATCTTTAGTGATCGAAGGATTTTTCTCCTTGATCTTCTCATAACTCTCACCTTTCTCGATCATTCTGTTCACCATGCTTTTCCATGTAGACAGGGCCTTGCTCATCTTCGTGAGGGAAGCATTGTTCACTTTATTCCTGTCAGGACCCCGATCCTAAGTCACACCGATCTAGCTGTAACACGTCATATCACTTTGCGGCCTCACGCACGGTAACCCCACGGGTGCCACCTTACCTGGCCCGGGACCGTTTGCGCATTTTGGCACACGTATATGACGGTGTCGCTAGCATCCATATGACAGAGAACCCGGGCCGACATGGCTAGTTATAAACCAAAAGTAGCACTAAATTACAGAGACAGGCATCCATGACCCAGCAACAAACGTGTCGGTCATCAACGTATGAACCCAAGTCGTAGCAAGCTACATGGACTTAAAGGAACAACGCGTGACATTTCCCCTAAGGGACAGACACAGGAACGAAGAAGGACACATGTCGGCCAGCCTACGTGTTCCGAGCAGTAGCAAGCTACCAAGTCTCATTAGAATCACTAGGAGGCATTTCCCTTTAAGGTAGGCTACCAAAGGAAAACAACTAGGTGTCGGATCCCACACATACCAAGCATTTCAATCATACATGCAATATGCTCAATATGTGCAAATACAACATTGCATCACAACAGAACTCTATGACTCAAAGTACTTTATTTAAAAGGCTCCAAGAGCCATACATAACATATCCATACAGGTAGGGGTCACATGACCCAACACTCAAGTCATACAGTCATACAAGCACAAGCGAAAGCTACATGTCTGAGTACAGACAACTTAGAAAATAAAACAGGCTTGGTGTAGCCTGACTATCTACAAGGCCCTCCACAAGCTCCAGATCTCCGTCTGGGTGTCAAGCTACTCGTCGACGTCAACGTCTATGTAGAACCCATCAGCAGGGGCAGGGTTCTCCTCTGCAACAGTTATTAAGCAAACATGAGTACAAAGGTACTCAGCAAGTCTTACCACAGAACCTATCATACATGCAACATTATCAAAGGGGGTAGTGGGGTTTATAGCAGAATGCTAGCTTTGACCTTGGCTAACCTATACTACAACTCTCGACAGATTGCAAGATGTTATTACGAACACGAGTCCACTACTCACCACATCAATACACTACCGAGGATCCTCTTCCGTCATCCTACGGAAGGGCCATCCACGGCACTCAGACTTATCTTGAGGCTTTTAGTAGTATCCAACAACTTGTCTATGAACTGTAAGAGTAACCAAGTAGTCCGTACCGCGAACAACGGCTATTCGAATAGTTTGATAACCCTGCAGGGGTGTACTTCTTCACACACGCTTTAACCACTTATCACCGTTTACTCGGCGTGTACTCGGCAACCTTCGAGCGGAAGCCCAGTGGGGGTGTCGGCCACGACCTGACTAACTACTCAAGTCTCTCGTCCAGGTTTATCGCCTATTTGAGTTCCATCCGTGCGGAGATCCGGCCGGGGTGTCGCTCACGGCCCCAAACGATGTGTACAGGGTTCCCGAGTCACCAAACGGGCAACCGGTACACCGTGCCACGTACCTGTCGCATCACAACCCACCCCGAGGGTCAGCGTTGTGCACGACCTCCAGTAAGCTATAAACACCAGAAACTAGTTGCAACTCCTGGACAGAGATCGAGGGTAATTTATAAGCCGAGAGGGTCAATTAAGGATCCCAATGTGTGGTAGTAGCTGTAACTTGAACCACACATACAGATCTCGGGTCCTATGGACGATTCCAATGAAACAACCCACCATGTACTCCTACATGGCCTTTCATCGATACCTTTACCAAGCGTATTCCACACTTCCTTCTCTTTATCGGTAAGAACATTTCACTCTGATCCATCACCCAGATGAACCAGACCAGACACAACTCTAAGCATAGCAGGCAAAATAAACAAATAGCATGGTGGATCACACATCACATGGCTCAATCAACTCCTACACATGCTAGTGGGTTTCAACTATTTACTGTGGCAATGACAGGTCATGCAAGGGATAGGGTTCAACTACCGCAGCAAGTAGCAGTTCACACGCTGTTGCCTTAATGCAGTACAAGAGAGCAGGAGCGAGAAGATTGGGTTTGTATCGGAATGATCAATGATTGCTTGCCTGACAAGGTAGTAGTCGGGTACTGCTCTTCAACTGGATACGCAGCAGTATCCTCGGGAGCAGGACCTAACACAGAGAATACCGACGATACAATCATTAACAAACAAATGCAACAATATGATGCATGCTCATGACATGGCAAGATGCATGTGTGTTGGCTAATGCAACTAAAACCAGAAGGGTTTGAACCTATTTGAATCAAAGACTCAAATTGAAGTTCAAACTAATATTTAAATAAGTGCATTATCATGTTTTTGATGTATACAGCAAGTTAACTTGTTCAAACATGCATGAAACTAGTGCCATTGGAAAGATTGGATTTTTCTGATCATTTTTCATATATAAATCTTTTCCATCTGAGCTATGGTTGATTTTATATTATTTTTAGAAGTTTTGGGTATTTTCTGGAATTTCCTGAATTATTTTTGAACCTAAAAATCCCAGAAAATCCTTTACTGCGTCAGCATGACATCATGCTGACGTCAGCCAGTCAACAGGGCCAGTCCAAGTCAAACCTGACCAGTGGGACCCACTGGTCAGTGTCACAGTTAACTAATTAACTGATTAGAATTAAATTAGCACCTAAACTAGGTTTGACTTGCGGGCAGGGCCCACATGTGAGTGACCCAGGGGGTCAAACCCGTGGTCAAACAGCTCCATCCCGCCGGCGTTTAGCCGCCGGCGAGGCCAAACACGGCGGCGTGCTTCGAAAATCGCCTACGGTGCACGTCTCGAGCTGCGGTTGGGTGCGTTGGAAAGCCCGCTGTTGCGCGTCGGATGGTGGTGGTCGCCGGACCTGGGGTGGCCGGAGACGACGGCAACGAGCTCGACGGCGGCGACCGGCGTCGGGCGTGTGTGGATGCGGCTGCAGGGGCCTAGGCGATGCGTGCGTAGCACCTTTCGCATCTACGTGCTACGGTGAGTGTGATGGACGGGTGCCAGTGACCAAATGGTCACCGGAGTATCACCGGCGGCGAGCACGGCGGCGGTGCGTGCGGGTGAGCTTCGTGAAGTGCGTTCCAGGGCAAATGGGAGCCAACGGAGAGGGGGAGGATGAAGCTAGGCTCACAGGGGTTGCAGCAAGCGCCGGAGCGAGCTCGGGGGTGGTCGGAGCTGAGCGGGACGGCGAGGGGGATCTCCGCGGCCGGAGTTGGGGAAGAAGAGGTTGGGGGCGTCTCCAGGGCGGGCGAGCGCTCGGGCCTCGGCCTGTTCGAAGCAGTCGAGGACGGCGGAGACGATGGACACCAAGGCGGGGCTCAAGGACGACGGTGGACGCGGCTTCTTCGACGGTGCGAGCACGGCGGCGTCGGCCATGGCGCGGGGAGAGCGAGGGAGAGGAACTGGGGGGAGGTGGAGGTGTTTGTGAGGTCGGGGAGGACGTGGACGATCGAACCATCCTTCCAGGACGGCGAGGGGATGAAGCAGGGCGGCGAGCAGCTGCGTGGCGCGCGGTGCGGTTGCCGTCGAGCACCTGCCTGCCTGCTTGGCCGAGCCAAGCAGCTCGCTGGAGCGGTAGCTGGGCTGGGCCGGCAGGTGGGCCGGGTGGGGCACCAGGTAAGCTTTCCTTTCTCCTTTTTTTTATTTTATTTTCTGTTTCATTTCTTTTGCAGCTTTGTTCATTTAAATAAAATGCCAGAGCATTTTTGTAACTCATAACACTTGTCATACCTACTGTATATAATATGAACAGTAGGAAACATTATAGTTTATGATTATTTGAGCATTTAAAAATATTTTATAACATTTAAATGCCCAAATTCAAATACCATATGATTTAATCCAGAGCTCTTGAGAGTCCTAGAAAATTGTGCACCATTTTTGGCAGAGGTTTAAGACCAAGGCAGAAATGATGAACATTTTTTAAGGGCATTTTGGGTACATTGGAGAATATTTTAGCAAACGCTAGTTGTTAGGAGAGGGGTGCTGGGGTTTCTGTTAATCCCATTTCAAGTTTCTTTGAAAGTAGACATGATGCACACTCTAGCTAGGTCCTAATGCAAGTGCTAACTAGGGATGTGACAACTCACCCCCACTTAAAAGAATCGCGTCCTGAGATTCGGGTTCCTCCGGAAAGAGGGTGGGGTACTCAAGTCGAAGACGATCCTCCCTTTCCCAAGTAGCTTCACTCTCGGAATGATGTGACCATTGAACCTTGAGAAACTAGATATTGTGGCGTCGAGTGGTGCGCTCAGTTTGATCAAGAATACGAATGGGGTATTCTCGATATGTGAGATTATCCTGGAGATCAAGCGTTTCGTGGTCCACTCTGCGGATAGGATCCGAGAAGCAACGCCTGAGTTGGGAAACGTGGAAAACATCATGAACTCTGGAGAGGTGCGGAGGTAGTTCCAATTGGTAGGCAACTTCTACTCATTTGGCAAGAATGCGAAAAGGACCAATGAAACGAGGGGCCAATTTGCCTTTGATACCGAAGCGATGGGTTTCCTTAAGAGGAGTAACCCGAAGGTAAGCCTTATCGCCGACTTCAAAAGTCACAGCCTTATGATGACTATCATATTGGCTCTTTTGGCGAGACTGGGCTGTTTTCAATCTCTCACGAACGATGCGAACTTGTTCTTCTGCTTCCTGGATCATATCTGGGCCAAAGAATTGCCTTTCCCCGGTTTCTGACCAGTTAAGAGGTGTTCGACACCTTCGTCCATATAGAACTTCGAAGGGAGCTTTGCCCAAGCTGGCTTGATAACTATTGTTATAAGCGAATTCGGCAAATGGAAGACATTTTTCCCACTCCATACCGAAAGAGATGACAGAGGCTCAAAGCATGTCTTCCAGGATTTGATTGACTCGTTCCACTTGACCACTTGACTGCGGATGGAAGGCAGTACTGAAAGAGAGGTGAGTTCCCATAGCATTCTGGAAACTTTCCCAAAATCGTGAAGTGAAAAGACTTCCACGGTCCGAGTTAATCTCCAATGGCACACCATGAAGTGATACTATCCGAGAGACATACAAATCTGCTAGCTGGCTAGCGGTAATACTCTCACGAACAGGTAGGAAATGAGCTACTTTAGAGAGGCGGTCGATAACGACGAAGATAGCATTATTCCCTTTCCTGGACCTGGGAAAACCGGTAATGAAGTCCATACCGACTTTGTCCCATTTCCATTCAGGAATAGCTAAAGGTTGAAGGGTGCCAGCAGGCCGTTGATGCTCTGCTTTGACTCGACGACAAACATCGCAGTTAGCAATGAATTGAGCGATTTCTCTCTTCATCCTAGTCCACCAGAATCTCTGACGTAGATCCTGATACATTTTAGTACCACCGGGATGAATCGTGAGAGGAGATTCATGAGCCTCCTTAAGAATCATTTGTCGTAGTTGTGGTTTCTTGGGTACCACCAGGCGGTTTTCGAAGTACACTACACCTCGATCATCCATAGAGAAACTTCTAGCAACTCCGCTAGCAATGTTCTCCTTGATCCGAGATATGCCTTTATCATACCGCTGGGCAACTATGATTTGATCCATAAGGGTAGGTTTCGCCACCAAGGTGGAAAGGAATCCTCGAGGAACAATGTGAAGGTTAAGCTTGCTAAATTCCTCGTGGAGAAGTGGTTGACTTTGTTGTAACATTAAATTGTTACAATATGACTTACGACTTAGTGCATCAGCCATGACATTGGCCTTTCCAGGAGTGTAGGTGATTCCTAAGTCGTAGTCGGTGAGCAACTCAACCCAACGTCTTTGCCTGAGATTTAGATCCGGTTGGGTGAAGATATACTTCAAAATTTGATGAACGGTGAAGATTTCACAGCGATTACCAAGAAGGTAATGTCGCCATGTTTTGAGTGCATGGACTACAGCTGCAAGCTCTAGATCATGAGTAGGATAGTTATCCTCATGTGGACGCAACTGTCGGGATGCGTATGCAATCACTTGACGATCTTGCATGAGAATGCAACCTAGTCCTTGCCGCGAGGCATCGCAGTAGATTATAAAATCCTTGGAGAAGTCTGGTGGTACCAGTACAGGTGCAGATGTCAGGCGTCTTTTCAGTTCCTGAAAACTGGACTCGCACTGTGGGGTCCACTCAAACTTTTTATCCTTCTTGAGGAGTTCGGTTAGATGTTTAGCAACCTTGGAGAAATTCTCGACGAAACGTCGGCAATAGCTCGCTAAGCCAAGAAAACTCCTAACTTGCTTGACCGATTCAGGGGGAGTCCAATCAAGTACGGCTTGAACTCGCTCGGGATTGACAGCAATACCCTTGCCAGAGATCACATGACCTAGATAGGTTACTTCTGGCAACCAAAATTCACATTTAGAGAATTTGGCATAAAGGCGGTGCTCTCGAAGTTTCGTCAATACCAGCCTTAAATGCTCGGCATGATCTTCCTTGTTCTTGGAGAAAATGAGTACATCATCGAGGTATACCACGACGAATTTATCCAAATACTCCATGAATATAGAATTCATTAACCGAGAAAAGGTAGCTGGGGCATTGATTAATCCGAAGGACATAAAGGTGTACTCGTATTGGCCATAACGAGTAATGAAAGCCGTTTTAGGGATGTCCCCGTTCTTGATTTTGATTTGATGGTAGCCCAACCTCAAATCCATCTTAGAGAAGACTAAGGATCCAGCGAGCTGATCATACAGATCGTTGATCTTGGGGAGCGGATATTTATTCTTTATGGTGACCAGATTGACAGGTCGGTAATCTACAACCATCCGCTCCGTTCCATCCTTCTTCTTGACGAAGAGGACGGGACAAGCCCAAGGGGAAGAACTAGGACGGATGAAACCTTTTTGCAAGGACTCATCGAGTTGTTTCTTTAGCTCATCTAATTCTAGTGGTGCCATCTTATAAGGTCTCCTAGAGATTGGGACAGTTCCAGGGATAAGATCTATCACAAACTCGACATCTCTGTCAGGTGGAATTCCTGGCAGTTCTTCTGGAAAAACATCCGGGAAGTCACGGACTACCGGGATATCTTCGAGTTCTGGTAGAGGGCTGGCATTAAGAGAATAGAGCTGACGTTCAGCCATTCGGGCTAAGACATTGACTATCTTGCCGGATGGATGTGTAAGTTGAACGGTCCTAGTATAGCAATCGATTTTGGCGTAATGAGTTGTCATCCAATCCATACCCAAAATGATGTTTATGTCCGAGGACTTAAGAGCAATTAGAGATGCAAGGAAAACAAGTCTATCGACAAGGATTTCATTTCCATGGCTTACCCTAGAGGTTTGCCACTTTGAACCAGGAGTTTGAATAACCATGGAAGTAGGCATGTCACAAAAAGTCATGTTGTGCAATCGAGCATAGCTCTCAGATATGAACGAATGGGATGCTCCAGTATCGAAAAGAACAGATGCCGGATGGCAGTTTACGAGAAGCGTACCAAGGATGACGTTAGGATCCTCATAAGCTTCCTCGGCAGAGACATAGTTGACATGACCACGTGTAGTGGGGATTGGCTTGACATAATTCACCTTGCTGGTTGGTTTACCACGGCCAATGGGTTTTCCTGGCAGTTCTGAGGACACTCACGCATGTAGTGCCCCGGTTCTCCACACTTGAAACATGTCACAGTGGTGGTGCGTGGAGCAAAGTTGGAAGGTGGACCTCCATAGGTCTTGGCAGGTGCAAACTGTTGAGTTGGGCGAGGCGCCTCATAGGATGGCCTCGGTGTGTACTTGGGTGGCAGAGCAGTGTTAGGAACCCACACACGACGCTTGTGAGAGCCAGAGCCGGATGAGGAACCAAAGTCTAGAGTATGCTTGCGGGTGGCCTCGAAGTCGGTCTGGCCTGTTTCAGCACTGATAGCCTTGATAACCAACTTCTGGAAGGAGGTGCACTTGTGCAGACGCAAATCTCGGCGGAGTTCAGGGCTGAGTCCCTTGCGGAACCTCGCCTGCTTCTTGGCATCGGTGGATACTTCCTCAGGTGCATAGCGTGCCAGATTACCAAACTCACGACTATAGCCATCCACAGTTAAACGGCCCTGGGTGAAATTACAGAATTCCTCCCGCTTGCGATCCATGAGACCTTCCGGAATGTGATGTTCACGGAATGCCTCACTGAACTCAACCCAGGTAGTGACTTGACCAGCAGGACGCATAGCTTCAAAGTTTTCCCACCAAAGACTGGCAGGGCCCTCAAGATGGTAGGCGGCGTAGATAACCTTGTCTGCTTCGGCCACACGAGCAGAGTGTAGCTTGTGGGTGATACTACGTAGCCAGTCATCAGCATCCAGAGGTTCAGTGGAGTGATGGAACTTTGGTCGACACATCTTGATAAAATCGTGGATTGACACCACGTCATTCCTCTGACGGAACCCAGTGTTCTGCTCTATGCGTTCCAGCAGACGGTTGGTCTCTCTCTTGTTCCGTTCTGCTTCAAGCATAACTTTCGCCAAGGAGGGTGGCTAGGGCAGATTCCCATCTCTAGCCCCACTAGCCTCACCCTGCTCCTGAGCAGCAGGAGTGTTGCGAGTGTTGACCATCCTAGGAAAACAAAACAACGGTTTAGACAAGGATGGCAAAATTTGACATAGAAGTGCAGAATGTAATGGATGACACGGAATGCAGAGATGTTCATCCGTACGACATGGTAATATAGAACTGCTATATATACACCAGTGGTCATACACACCATACCTAGTTTAGTACAAGCCAAGGCTAAAGTACAACTGCGGTGAAAGACGATACATCCCATCAGAGGCATTCCAAGCTCCTATACATTATTTAACTACACCTCCGGAACTCAGTACACACTAAGTCATATTCCACAAGACGCGCATGACTGTGGAAATACAACTACTACAATACTACTACAACCACGGCCTAGCTCAGACATTCGCGTAGTAATCCTCGTAAAGATTACCACTGTAGCCTGGAAGTGGAACAGACGGATCTTGGAACTCGCGAGCACTCGAAGGCTGAGGACCATAAGGACATGGATGTGGTCTCGGTCCCGATGCTGGTGGTAACCGACACCCACGTGGAGGTGTAATACCCCCAACGTCACACCAATCCATGCGATCAGGCAGACGAGTCCGCACGGGTACAAATCCCGCATGTCCAGATATCCGGCGTGCACAGCAGGTGCAAGCCGTGTCAAAGTAGTCCAATGAGCGGCTCGAGTGTTATACAGCTCCATTCGGAGGGCACGGACCTCACGGTCCCTATCCTCCAACATCTGAACAGTGGTCTGAAGCAGTGGCTCTTCATGAGCAGCATCAGTATACAGACCAGTGCAGTAGCCTTCCTCTCCGGGAAGTGAGGCTGGCATGTAACAGAACTCAGTGTTCAGCAACAGGGCATGCCTAGCACGGAGAATGGTCATCATAGAATAGGCGGCATCCTGCACTGCCATCTCGATGGTAATCCCGAGTCCATAAGACCAATGGATGGGATCATTAGCTCCGGGATATGAGGGGTATATCCGGACTGTGCAGAAATACTGACTCTGATTGAAATCCCGGTACTGTTCCTCCACAGTGTATTCAGGATACCAGCGATAACCGGTCTCAGTCATCACACGGACTAGCATGGCCGTGTGACCGGGCACATTAATGCACCGAGTCAAACGAACCACTTGGTGAGGGATGCGGCCAGACATCTAAAACACGAAGTAATGCAAAGGCATTAGTGTTTCTGGAAGAAATCGGGCAGCATAACAACTGTAAATGCTCAAACAAAGATTTGAGACATCATACAAATGATAGCATAGCCACTCAACAATCCATATCAAGGTTCCGATCCAACAATCATCATACTAAAAGGATAGAAACTGAACTGAGGCTTGAAACCAGCAATCCTAAGAGTCTACGGATCAGTAACACGTGAACCTAGAAAGGATAAGAGGCCTAGTCCTAAATCCCCGTAGAAAGAATAGACTGACTCAGATCAGAAGGGCATAAGGTAAAGTAGTAAAAAGAGCCTTACGTTCCCTTCCACAATCAATTCCCCTACATATAACTAAGAATTTTTCTAGACTCAACATCGACCAGTTTGGCTTGAGAAACCTACAGGCAGTCCAGCTCTGATGCCAACGCTGTCAGGACCCCGATCCTAAGTCACACCAATCTAGCTGTAACACGTCATATCACTTTGCGGCCTCACGCACGGTAACCCCACGGGTGCCACCTTACCTGGCCCGGGACCGTTTGCGCATTTTGGCACACGTATATGACGGTGTCGCTAGCATCCATATGACAGAGAACCCGGGCCGACATGGCTAGTTATAAACCAAAAGTGGCACTAAATTACAGAGACAGGCATCCATGACCCAGCAACGAACGTGTCGTACATCAACGTATGAACCCAAGTTGTAGCAAGCTACATGGACTTAAAGGAACAACGCATGACATTTCCCCTAAGGGACACACACAGGAACGAAGAAGGACACATGCCGGCCAGCCTACGTGTTCCGAGCAGTAGCAAGCTACCAAGGCTCATTGGAATCACTAGGAGGCATTTCCCTGTAAGGTAGGCTACCAAACAAAAACAACTAGGTGTCGGATCCCACACATACCAAGCATTTCAATCATACACGCAATATGCTCAATATGTGCAAATACAACATTGCATCACAACAGAACTCTATGACTCAAAGTACTTTATTTAAAAGGCTCCAAGAGCCATACATAACATATCCATACAGGTAGGGGTCACATGACCCAACACTCAAGTCATACAGTCATACAAGCACAAGCGGAAGCTACATGTCTGAGTACAGACAACTTAGAAAATAAAATAGGCTTGGTGTAGCCTAACTATCTACAAGGCCCTCCACAAGCTCCAGATCTCCGTCTGGGTGTCAAGCTACTCGTCGACGTCAACGTCTATGTAGAACCCATCAGCAGGGGAAGGGTTCTCCTCTGCAACAGTTATTAAGCAAACATGAGTACAAAGGTACTCAGCAAGTCTTACCACAGAACCTATCATACATGCAACATTATCAAAGGGGGTAGTGGGGTTTATAGCAGAATGCCAGCTTTGACCTTGGCTAACCTATACTACAACTCTCGACAGATTGCAAGATGTTATTACGAACACGAGTCCACTACTCACCACACCAATACACTACCGAGGATCCTCTTCCGTCATCCTACGGAAGGGCCATCCACGGCACTCACACTTATCTTGAGGCTTTTAGTAGTATCCATCAACTTGTCTATGAACTGTAAGAGTAACCAAGTAGTCCGTACCGCGAACAACGGCTATTCGAATTGTTTGATAACCCTGCAGGGGTGTACTTCTTCACACACGCTTTCACCACTTATCGCCGTTTACTCAGCGTGTACTCGGCAACCTTCAAGCGGAAGCCCGGTGGGGGTGTCGGCCACGACCTGACTAACTACTCAAGTCTCCCGTCCAGGTTTATCGCCTATTTGGGTTCCATCCGTGGGGAGATCCGGCCGGGGTGTCGCTCACGGCCCCAAACGATGTGTACAGGGTTCCCGAGTCACCAAACGGGCAACCGGTACACCGTGCCACGTACTTGTCGCATCACATCCCACCACGAGGGTCAGCGTTGTGCACGACCTCCAGTAAGCTATAAACAACAGAAACTAGTTGCAACTCCTGGACAGAGATCGAGGGTAATTAATAAGCCGAGAGGGTCAATTAAGGATCCCAATGTGTGGTAGTAGCTGTAACTTGAACCACACATACAGATCTCGGGTCCTATGGACGATTCCAATGAAACAACCCACCATGTACTCCTACATGGCCTTTCATCGATACCTTTACGAAGCGTATTCCACACTTCCTTCTCTTTATCGGTAAGATCATTTCACTCTGATCCATCACCCAGATGAACCAGACCAGACACAACTCTAAGCATAGTAGGCAACATAAACAAATAGCATGGTTGATCACACATCACATGGCTCAATCAACTCCTACACATGCTAGTGGGTTTCAACTATTTACTGTGGCAATGACAGGTCATGCAAGGGATAGGGTTCAACTACCGCAACAAGTTGCAGTTCACACGCTGTTGCCTTAATGCAGTACAAGAGAGCAGGAGCGAGAAGATTGGGTTTGTATCGGAATGATCAATGATTGCTTGCCTGACAAGGTAGTTGTCGGGTACTGCTCTTCAACTGGATACGCAGCAGTATCCTCGGGAGCAGGACCTAACACAGAGAATACCGACGATACAATCTTTAACAAACAAATGCAACAATATGATGCATGCTCATGACATGGAAAGATGCATGTGTGTTGGCTAATGCAACTAAAACCAGAAGGGTTTGAACCTATTTGAATCAAAGACTCAAATTGAAGTTCAAACTAATATTTAAATAAGTGCATTATCATGTTTTTGATGTATACAGCAACTTAACTTGTTCAAACATGCATGAAACCAGTGCCATTGGAAAGATTGGATTTTTCTGATCATTTTTCATATATAAATCTTTTCCATCTGAGCTATGGTTGATTTTATATGATTTTTAGAAGTTTTGGGTATTTTCTGGAATTTACTGAATTATTTTTAAACCTAAAAATCCCAGAAAATCCTTTACTGCGTCAGCATGACATCATGCTGACGTCAGCCAGTTAACAGGGCAAGTCCAAGTCAAACCTGACTAATGGGACCCACTGGTCAATGTCACATTTAACTAATTAACTTATTAGAATTAAATTAGCACCTAAACTAGGTTTGACTTGCGGGCAGGGCCCACATGTCAGTGACCCAAGGGGTCAAACCCGTGGTCAAACAGGTCCATCCCGCCGGCGTTTAGCCGCCGGCGAGGCCAAACACGGCGGCGTGCTTCGGAAATCGCCTACGGTGCACGGCTCGAGCTGCGGTTGGGTGCGTTGGAAAGCCCATGTTGTTGCGCGTCGGATGGTGGTGGTCGCCGGACCTGGGGTGGCCGGAGGCGACGGCAACGAGCTCGACGGCGGCGACCGACGTCGGGCGTGTGTGGGTATGCGGCTGCAGGGGCCTAGGCGATGCGTGCGTAGCACCTTTCGCATCTATGTGCTGCGGTGAGTGTGATGGACGGGTGCCAGTGACCAAATGGTCACCAGAGCATCACCGACGGCGAGCACGGCGGCGGTGCGTGCGGGTGAGCTTCGTGTAGTGCGTTCCAGGGCAAAAGGGAGCCAACGGAGAGGGGGAGGATGAAGCTAGGCTCACAGGGGTTGCAGCAAGCGCCGGAGCGAGCTCGGGGGTGGTCGGAGCTGAGCGAGACGGCGAGGGGGATCTCCGCGGCCGGAGTTCGGGAAGAAGAGGCCGGGGGCGTCTCCAGGGCGGGCGAGCGCTCGGGCTCGGCCTGTTCGAAGTAGTCGAGGACGGCGGAGACGATGGACACCAAGGCGGGGCTCAGGGACGACGGTGGACGCGGCTTCTACGACGGTGCGAGCACGGCGGCGTCGGCCATGGCGCGGGGAGAGCGAGGGAGAGGAACTGGGGGGAAGTGGAGGTGTCTGCGAGGTCGGGGAGGACGTGGACGATCGAACCATCCTTCCGGGACGGCGAGGGGATGAAGCAGGGCGGCGGGCAGCTGCGTGGCGCGCGGAGCGGTCGCCGTCGAGCACCTGCCTGCCTGCCTGGCCGAGCCAAGCAGCTCGCTGGAGCGGCAGCTGGGCTGGGCCGACAGGTGGGCCAGGTGGGGCGCCAGGTAAGCTTTCATTTCTCCCTTTTTTTATTTTCTTTTCTGTTTCATTTCTTTTGCAGCTTTGTTCATTTAAATAAAATGCCAGAGCATTTTTGTAACTCATAACACTTGTCATACCTACTGTATATAATATGAACAGTAGGAAACATTATAGTTTATGATTATTTGAGCATTTAAAAATATTTTATAACATTTAAATGCCCAAATTCAAATACTATATGATTTAATCCAGAGCCCTTGAGTGTCCTAGAAAATTCTGCACCATTTTTGGCAGAGGTTTAAGACCAAGGCAGAAATGATGAACATTTTTGAAGGGCATTTTGGGTACATTGGAAAATATTTTAGCAAACCCTAGTTGTTAGGAGAGGGGTGCTGGGGTTTCTGTTAATCCCATTTCAAGTTTCTTTGAAAGTAGACATGATGCACACTCTAGCTAGGTCCTAATGCAAGTGCTAACTAGGGATGTGACAACTCCCTTTGAGGCTTGTGTTTTCAAATGCAGCGGGTGTCGGGGATATATCCCGCGGTATGAACCGGCCGGAAATATGACCCGGCCGGACTTGGTAGTTTACTTGATGGTTTACACTTGATGGTTCACTGGCGATCCGTCCTAACCGGACGGTTTACAAGCAACCTGCCTAAATAATACCACTCACTGGTAACCCAGCTGGCGGATCACGGATGACAAGGCCCAAGGCCTAGAGGTCGATTCACGTTATGGTGGGCCGGTTTATGAAGAAAGCACAAGGGAAATTCTCCTACAAAGGAAGCAAGACTAGGACTCCTTGTAATAAAGAAATCCTAATCCTACTAGGACTCTACATGTAACCCGCCCCTTCAACATATATAAGGAGGGGCAGGGCTCCCCAAAGAGGAGGAGAAGTTTAGACAAGTTTCTAGGGTTAGACACAAAGAGCCGGTTTACCGGCGACACCACGAGGATCATAATGAGATCTAGCCTCAAACAGCACGTAGGGCTATTACCGGATGATGTTTCCCGGGGCTCGAAGCTGTCTAAATCTTTGCTTTGCGTTGCGTCTCTCGATCCCGCTCAACCCCTCTCAAGCTACTACATAGATGCGCGGCCTCACGACTAAGTCCGTAATCCGGACATCTGACGTGTTAATTCCACGACAGTTGGCGCCCACCATGGGGCCAGCGCACGGAGGTGTTGAGTTCTTGGAGGGATCTCTCCCAGGGATCGAGAAAGCTTGCGATTGACAGGATGAAGGAAAACCGCCGCATGTGATCCATATGGTTTGATCCGGTTTACAGAACTGGTGATCAACGCCTGCTATTACAAACTAGGTGATGAGGAAAATCCAGAAGCACACCGGACCCAATCCGTTTATGGTCTGCTCGCATACATAAAAGGAAACCAGAGGAAGATCGCTAGGTCTAGCCAAAAAAGAACAGTTGATCAGATCGGATGTTACAAGTTAATTTATTACAATGGCCTACCAGCGATGAGGAAAAATAATTCAAGATAACAGTGCTATACTGCGGTAGCGCCGGACAGGGTATATTAATTTTTTGCAGTGTGCTAGTATGGCCAAAGATTGTCCAGATTCAACCAAGAGATTGCATCGAAGTACGATTTTCTCACACGGAAAGAGAGAGGGACTCGTACATGAGTCAAACCGACCGCGACTGGGACTCTCCCATCGTTCCAATCGCTGCTTGTGCAGCCCTGACTCCGAGCCACGGTGGAGCCCTGCCACAAACAGCAAGACTGCCGCTACTACTCTGTAGGCGTGGAGACCGCCGAAGCGCGGCTGTTACGCAAATGTTTTTAGCGCTGAGTTGCAGCCGCTGCGCATGTACGGCCGCTGCTGCTGCATAAATTAAACAGTCCCTGGCCGTTCAAAGTGGCACCTGCTGCTCGTTCAAGTCTCGAGGGGATCAGGAGATTGCTCCACGCTTCAAATCATCATGCAAAAGAATTACCACTACCTACTACTACTAATTGATTGCTTGCCCACGTGACGGATACTGGAGAACTAGTACTAGTTGGCTGATCCTTGCTTCGTCCACCGTCCACAAGGTGTTGTTTTTCCTATCTATTTTACCAGCAAATTAATTCATCCGACAACAATTACTCTCGCATTTTTTTTACGCAGGACGACTATTATAAAAAAAGGAGGGGTGGTGGTATGCCACGGATCCACGAACATAAGTGTCGCGGTCCGGTTTACCTTAACACGCAGGCCAACTCGTCTGTCTGCGCACACGCGCACTGGTCTCCAACGCCGCGGCCGACTCCCTCGCCAATGGATGTGCGCACGCCACCGCTTCCGCGGTCCGGTCTACATTAACACGCCGGTGCCGCACTCGTCCTCATAAACCGGCCCAGCGGATACGCGTGCGAGTCGCTGCCCCGTTGCTGCGCTTACATCAATACGTGGCCGATTCGGCTGTCCGCACCCGCGATTAACTTGCCCGTCCGCGCCGGCATATCATGCCACGGCCGACTCATCTGTTCTCCAGGCGAATCAGGTGATATCTATCCTATTCATTTTTAATACATATTAATTCATCCGAGCGAAAATTACTTGCCCTGCTGTATTTTATATGCAGGAAATTTATTCATTATAAAATGGTATGATATCGGGGAGGTGGAGGCACGCCAAACATAGTTTGACACAAGTGGTCGTCGTTATTCCAAGGATTCCCGCGCCGGTTTACAATGCCACGGCCGTCTCTCGCAACCGTGCCGGTTTACAACGCCGTGGCCGCGCCGGCTCACAACGAGGAAGGCAACTAGCCCGTCGGCGTCGGCCGACACATATGTTCTTCGAGCAAATCAGGTGTTATCTCTCCTATATACTTTATCAGGATATTTTAATTCCTCTGAGCACCATTACACTGCCCTATTGGTATTTTCATATACAGGTAAAATCATTGTTATAGTACGGATATAAACACGCATTGGCCATATTCTACAACGGCGTTTTCCTTTGTGTCACATTACCTGATGAACGGACGGCCGGTTCACACGTCCACACCGGTTTACAACGCAGGGGACAACTTGTTCATCTGCGCCGGTTTACAACTCCACGGCCGGTTCATCAGTTTGAGCCGCCTCTGATACTGCGGTCGTTTTGCTGTCCGCCCTGCGGTCCGGTCTATGCAACATACTGGGTTGACTAACAGACCCCGTTGAGGATCATGAAGTCCAAATACATCAGGTGATATCTATCTAAATCTATTTTATTGGTATATATCATTTTCATCAAGAAAGCAGATGCTTTGATTTATCTATGTTGATGTGCAGGACAATTATTTATTAAGAGACCAAGGAGGGTTTGACGCACAGCGCAACTCCCATATAGATACCCTGCCTCTACGGTTACCTGAAGGGCTTCCTGTTCAAACATAGGTCGTATTCGAACCAAAGAGAGCATACCCAAACTCACTGAAGGGCTTCCTGTTCAAACATAGGTCGTATTCGAACCAAAGAGAACATACCCAAACTCACTGAAGGGCTTCCTGTTCAAACATAGGTCGTATTCGAACCAAAGAGAACATACCCAAACTCACTGAAGGGCTTCCTGTTCAAACATAGGTCGTATTCGAACCAAAGAGAACATACCCAAACTCACTAAGGGCTTCCTGTTCAAACATAGGTCGTATTCGAACCAAAGACAACATACCCAAACTCACTAAAGGCTTTCTGTTCAAACATAGGTCGTATTCGAACCAAAGAGAACATAGCCATTCCGTTCAATCATAGGTCGTATTCGAACCAAAGAGAACATGGCAAAGGCCAGTAGGGGGCAGGATCGTATCCGAATCCTAGCTTAGCCCCTATGGTCCGGTTTGTATGATCGTATTCAAATCATAAAGCTCAATGGATCGTATCCGAATCTATTGCTTGGCAAAAATTTCAAAGGCCAGTAAGGAGCAGGATCGTATCCGAATCCTAGCTTAGCCCCTATGGTCCGGTTTTCTGATCGTATTCGAATCAGAAGTTTTGATTTGGAGCCTGGCAGCTCGCAAAAAGCCTCGACTACATGTTTTTATTTGCAAACTTGCACTTTATGTATTGCGTTTTCTGATTATTTAATCTGGAGCTAGGCAACTTCAAAGTTGACCACATATCTACAAAGTTAAAAGTCTGGGTCATGAACACCAGCATGAGTTAAAAGTCTGGGTCATGAACACCAGCATGAGTTAAACCGGCATTCATTATAACCCGGATCAGCCATCAGGCAAAAGCCAAGTAAGAGAGCCAAGAGCCTCATCAGCACCTATGCATTCAATTATGCCTACCGAATTAAGGATGTCAGGCACACTTAATCATAGGTATGGGCTATGTTTGTGTTTTTTATACATATCAAGCTATGTATTTGAAACATGTATCAGGGCAGTATAATCCGTCCGGTGGTAATCCGCCAGGACATCTTTTAGCATTGTTTTATGCAGAAGCAGGTAAGATAATGACCGGAGTTCATTAAACCGGCCTGGCTTTGACTATAAGTCGCCAGCATGAGATAAGATAATGACCAGTGTTCATTAAACCGGCCTGGCTCTGACTATAAGTCGCCAGTATGAGATAAAATAATGACCGGTGTTTACTAACCCGGCCTGGTTGTGATCAAGTATCATTGGAACCGGTGTTCTAATCGGATTATATTATTTAAATCTTTGATAGCCAACATGGATGGATTTTTATCATGGTTATCAAATACCAATATTATGATTGAGGTTTTCAAAGTCGCTTCAGCGCAATGGATATTATATTGTCAATGGTATGATTTATTTTACAAAGGAATAGTCCCGAGTCGCTGCAGGCTTACAACCCGGCACTTGGGGGCTACGTTATTCAAATTGAGATTACATCCAATACACAAGTCTCATGTTGCTGCAAGCATACACCATGACACTTGGGGGCTAATGTAAAGTCATTTTTTGATCACTTTATTAAAGACCCGACTCATCACATTATAATGAGCCGGCCCTTGGGGGCTACCAATCGCTCATGTCAACAATTCAAGGTACACAAGTATTAATCCATTATATGGAAGGGTCCACTGCTCAGTTGGTAAAGCACAAAGCTCTTAACCTTGTGGACGTGGGTTGAAACCCCACGATGGAAGTTAAATTATATAATGTTATTTTCAATAATTATATCTACAAAGTCCCTGCTCATTATTGCATAATAACCCGGCACTTGGGGGCTACATGTTGCTATTCAAGTGTACATGATCATATTTTCAAAGTCCCTGCTCATTATCAAATAATGACCCGGAACTTGGGGGCTACATAATATGGAATATTCAGTTTCATAGTGATTGGGATGAACAATCCGGATTTCTTCAAGATTATACAATGCTATTTTCAAAGAAGTATATACAAAGTCCCTGCTCATTATTACATAATGACCCGGCACTTGGGGGCTACATATGTGGAATATTCAGTTTTGACTAGTGACTGAGATGAACAATCTGGATTTTTTCAAGATAGCAAAGATTATATTCAAACAAGTCTTAAGATATCACTATGCATATAAAGGAGGAACATCTTCAAATTCTCAGTTTTGGGCAAATCAGGAAGATTAATTGTGTGACCCGGTGTTGGCAACAATCATAACCCAGCATCTATAAACAGTCATGACCTGGAATTATCAGTTTTTTATAAACCGGCAATGGTGGTAATCACAAACCGGCAATCTCAAGCCGGCTGAATATCAATTGAATATTTAAAGACCAATATTTTTGTCAAGTCAAAGCATTGAAGGCCAAGTCAAATGGATTCTTGATTTACAATATTTCTTATGCAAGCAAGTTGATGATGAAGCTGGTCGTATGACCCGGATTTTCTAGAAGAAGGAAAAGGACAAGGATTTAAGGATGGTCATATGCCGGTTTACAAGAAATTCTTAGCCCGGAGCACAACCTGTCAGATTTGTTCTTGTGTTTATTTTGCAGCATAAGTTTACCATGTATAAATCCAAGCTAAACTTGGGGGCTAATGTCGGGGATATACCCCGCGGTATGAACCGGCCGAAAATATGACCCGGCCTGACTTGGTGGTTTACTTGACGGTTTACACTTGAAGGTTCACTGGCGATCCGTCCTAACCGGATGGTTTACAAGCAACCTGCCTAAATAATACCACTCACTGGTAACCCGGCTGGCGGATCACGGATGACAAGGCCCAAGGCCCAGAGGTCGGCTCACGTTATGGTGGGCCGGTTTATGAAGAAAGCACAAGGGATATTCTCCTACAAAGGAAGCAAGACTAGGACTCCTTGTAATAAAGCAATCCTAATCCTACTAGGACTCTACATGTAACCCGCCCCTTCAACATATATGAGGAGGGGCAGGGCTCCCCAAAGAGGAGGAGAAGTTTAGACAAGTTTCTAGGGTTAGACACAAAGAGCCGGTTTACCGGCGACACCACGAGGATCATAATGAGATCTAGCCTCAAACAACACGTAGGGCTATTACCGGATGATGTTTCTCGGGGCCCGAAGCTGTCTAAATCTTTGCTTTGCGTTGCGTCTCTCGATCCCGCTAAACCCCTCTCAAGCTACTACATAGATGCGCGGCCTCACGACTAAGTCCGTAATCCGGACATCTGACGTGTTAATTCCACAACAGCGGGGAACTTGTATCGTTCGTGCAGCTTCGTGAAGAGGAGGTTGCACAAATTCCCTCGGTCAGGATGCCTCAGGTTCTCGGTGTTGATCGAGACGGTGCTCCGGAGAATGCACCCGAGCTGAAGCGAGTACCCCTTGACTATTCGTACGGGCGCCGTTGGATTCCCGTCAGAGTCTAATGGGCCTCGAACCCCTCGTTGGATTACCCCAAGTGGAAGGTGTAAGACGCAGTAGGTAGAAGTGTTTTCCCTTAGCAAAGATGCCAAGGATCGAATCCCCGGAGACTCCTAGGTTCAACAGGTAGGTGTCAACTGCTAACGGTGCAATTAGCAATCAACGTGGACCTGCACACAGATACATATAACTTTGCTCCCAACGAGTACAGAGAGGTTGTTAATCTCTCCGGCCTTGTAGTTCACAAAGGGTTAAAAGCAATATGATAGTAGTGATAGATAGTAATTTGCAATAGTAAGTAAAATAGCGAAAAGTAAATAGTGTATGTGATCAATGATAGTAATATGGACTGGAGTCACATGATGTTCACTAGTGATGTCTCTCTCCCAAAAGATGATAAAACAGCTATGCGAGGTAACAAATTACAGCTGGGCAATTGACAGGACCACGAACGCAAACCAATGCTGACTACATTCCAAGAAAGGTTGAGGTTCAAAGCATGGGCGGTACGCCAAAGTAAGTAGACCGAAATCCATCTGCATCTACTACTAATCATCCACCTTGAGATATCTATCCAGAACATCTCGCTGGTATTAAGTTGCGAGTCCCACCCATAGTGTAAACTCAATGCATCAGACAACTGCATTAAATGAACTTTGCGTAAAGTAAACAATCGTTGCACCCGCGGGCACAAGCACCGTTGTTTTCCCCCTTGTGGCAACAGCACATCCCCTAGACTCATGTTTCTGTCACTCAAGCTAGTCATCGAGGGGCATGAACCCACAATCGAGCATGACGTTCCCTCTTGGAGTCACTACCTACTACTTGGCCAAAGCAATAAATAACAACGGAGAACATGCAAGAATTACTTATGAACTAAAATATAAAAGAGGTGAATCAAATATATTACTCAAGATCAATCTGAATATAATCTCATAATCCATCGGATCCCAGCAAACTCAACATAGCAACAACACAAGGATTACATAGGTGCCTCGATCATGTAGGGCAGCTCGCGAGGACTAATTAGTGAAGCACAAGAACGGGAGGAGAACATCACATAGCTACTGGTCATGGACTCATGGTCCAAGGGAGACTACTCACGAGTCATCCGGAAGGCGTCCATGGTGGTGGAGAAGCTCCCGGTGGTGATCCTCCCCTCCGGCAGGTTGCCGGGAAGAGTTCTCCTGGTGCTCCCGATCTTGGAAGCGGCGGCGGCGGCGGAACAGAGATGGGATTGCGAAAAGAAGTCCTGTTTCAAGGGTTACGGGAGACCCTTTAAATATCTGCCAAAGTAGGGCACCGGGGGGCTCTCGGGGTGCCGAGGCGGCCCCCCGACGCGGCCCAGGGGGGAGGGGGGGCGCCCACAGGGCGCCTGGGGCCCCTGTGGCCCCCCAGGCTCCCATTCGGAAGCAGTGTCGTTCCCGATACGCTGATGTTTTATATATTTTTTCTGGATTTTGCTGGGCAGTTCTCGAAACGTGAAAACCTGAAATACAAAAACAGCCGAAAACAGAAACTGGCACTGGGGTGCACTGGATTAGTAAGTTAGTCCAAATATGATCAAAAGTGTATGGAAGTGTATGAATATCATAGCAATATCACCCAAAGGTGGCATGGAGCAAGCAGAAATTATAGATACGTTTTGGACGTATCAGAGTCCACTTCAGTAACTTCCTCCTTGAGGGTGCGGAGCACGGTCGGGCGCCGGTCCTTCCGTTGCCTCTTCGGTTGGCTGACATCTGTGCGTGCACCGCCATCATCAGTGGTGGCATCCTCGGCGGCACTATCAGTGGTGGCATCAGTGGGGTCATCCTCGGCGGTACCTTCAGTGGTCTTAGGATCGGTGGGGAAGGCAGCGTCCTCATACAAGTGAGGTTGTTCCTCCATCTCCTGGGACAACTCCCAGAATGCCTTGCCGCCCGAACCACAGGCCTCATCGTTGTTGGCCATGTTTCTCTCTAAATAGGAACAAAATTTGGTCAAAAAGTTGGTTATTGTCAAGGAACAAGATCATGGTCTCATCATTTAGGGTTTGTCGACACCGAGGCATCCTAAAAGCTAAGCTTTTATCATTGAGGGTTTTTCGACGCCGAGACACCCTAAAAGCCTAAGGTTTTATAATTAATGGTTTGTCGACACCGAGGCATCCTAAAAGCTAAGCTGGGAAGGAGAGTTCTAAGTTGGGCCTAATCACTTGGCTCTATTGCCGCCTATGGTTTAATGCAGCTAGAATAAAGGGGCACTTGATCCTACTTAATTAACTACTAAGATACCCCGGCCCATGCATTAGTCACTAGTACCCCATATGTCATATTTTTAGCAAAGTCATGCTAAAATTCACGGAAAATTTTAGCATGACCTTTGCTGAAAATAGGACATATGGAGTACCCGAATTTGCCAGAACGGAAGTTAATCGACATTCCAGCAAAATCAAGGGCTTCTCGGGGTACCTGCAAAATCATCACGACATGATGGTCGGAGACAAAACCCAGCAAACTAGCAAAATCATCATCTTTACAAGTCTTTCTCAATGTAAAAATATGCAGTTCACAAATTTTGGCACAGGAAGTCCAGTTCATGCCATACCAACATTGCTTAAAACAGTTGGCAACAGACAAGGCAAAATTAAATACTAGCATTGGAAACTTACGGCTAGCAATTTCTCTTGTTCGTAGCACAACAATAAAAAACCAGAATTGAAATTATAGAGGACCGCTTTTGTAGCAAGACAAATGCATTATGCGGACATCTCCAGATATTTGAGAGAACATACATTATTTGCTACAATTAATCAACTTGCTGGACAAACTAAACTGGTGCAACTTCATGTAACAACTTAAAAACCATGCGAGCAAGCTGCAAGAAACACATCTACCCATGCATATACTAAAGAGCAATACCAGAGAACCTAGCTTGAGAACCATGCAAGAACCATGTCTCGATGGCCGAACCAATCTCAGGGCACAACAAGAGAGGGAGAGAGAGGGAGGAGACCATCGACTCACCAGAACCGAGGAAGAGGTTGAGGAAATCCACCAAACCGTAGTAGCCAGACAATAAATTTGATGATTCTTACAAGAGACCTACACATAGAGCACAAAGTTGATCAGCTGGAAAGGCCAAAGATACTAAACAAAGAACTCCGATTCTAGACCCTCATGATTCCTACAGCTGACATGCAAAACCAATGCTTTTACTTTCTATTCTACGAGTGCTACTACAGCAGGAAACCAAAACCAAATGGCAATTAGGTGGCAGGGAAACAATAAAAAGAAGACAATGAAGTGCAGTTGGCCCATATTCGTGATCATATATGAATGTAGTTCAACACAGTCTGAAACAGTAACAACCTCATTCATTAATGACACAATAATCAAGGAACTCCAAAGTACATGACAAGATGAGGTTGGCTCCTTGTCATGGCAATAATTTCTGTCATGACAAATGGTAGTTCAACATCGTTTATAATACGCAGTTCACAAATTTTGCAGAAGGTATTAATGCTTGGCAGGTAAACAGAACTGAAATAAAAAGGTGATAACATGGGTAGTAGAATATCATGTTGTGCTTAAAAATCATGCAGCAAAGTACATCCACTAGTTCCTATCTAATCCAAGTCTTAAGTGGGAAAAAAATATAATATATCAAGTTTCAGTAATTATCAACATTACTCATAAATTTAAAAGCTGGTGCTTAAGAATATAGTTCACCACGGGCTGGTGCTTAAGAACATAGTTCACCACGCTAAAAACTGAGAGCTGCTGCTCTACAGTCTACTTCTAGTTCTACATGTGGACACGACACAAGTGACAGAAATGGGATGTCAGTGAAGCTGATCAGATAATAACTCTGCTTGGTAAGTTGGCATATGGATAGCATGTCAGTGCCTGGTGCTTTTGGACCATCATCGGTTTATGGCCAAGTACAGAGTCTCTGACGTGCATTTCTACTATTTTTATGCCATTTACTCCAACTAGTGAAAAAATAATATTATTTGGCCACTCTTAATGCAGACATTAGACTAAAGTACTCATATCCTACGAAAATATTCTAGAGGGGCTGGCAGTCTGGTAGCGTAGGAGTATATAATATGTGTTTGTGTCACCATCTTGGCTTAGGTAAGAACATGCCACTAGAGTAGAGCACACATAGTTTATTGTCATGGAGCAGAGGATGCTGCTGGTATAAAAAATGCAGTGCCCCTAAATTAAGCACAATTGTACAATCTTTGCTCTACTATATAAACAGCTAACAGCTTCTACATATATTGTGTGCATGGTCCGTACGCTTTCTTCAAGTAGGCCACACTTTTAGTATTTCCTATCTTCCATACAAATGACTTGCTGAAACTTTCTCAAGTATACAAAGAAACTTGCTGAAACTTTCTCTAGTCTTGAAGTGACATTGCAGAGGCAACAAATGCACAACAATTAATTAGCCTCAGCTAGGTCCGAAACTGGCCCAATTACTCAACTAGGTCGTCCTAATTAGTCAGCAAAGTACATCGTCATGTTGAGCTAGCGGTTAGCCCAAATGAATGACCTGACTAATTAAGTAATTAACGCCACATGATCCAACGAACAATTAAAACAGGTAGACCTAGATGGATTGGGCTAAAAATTCGATTTGACCTTGGACAGATTCACACCCGCAACGCCAAGACACCCGCAACGCCAAGGCCTCATCCCTTGCCAGAAATCAAGGTCACACAGCAGGGGCTCGCCGGGAGGTAGGGGAAGGAGGGAGGGAGGGAGGGGGAGGAAGGAAGGGGGGAGTAGGAGGCGGAGTGGTTACCTCTCCCGGCCGGCGGCGACGGTGTGCTGGACCTGGCGACGGCGTGTGAGGAGGCGAGCAGGGGGCGACGCTATGGGAGGAGGCGATGCTCTGGTGCTGGACCAGCAGGGGATCCGGTGGTGGGCTCGAGGAGGAGGCGACGCTCGGGGGTAGGGAGGGGGTGGGTAGTGCGGGGGTGGCGCAGGGGCGGCGGCGTCGGGGGCGTCGGGGGCGGCGCCGCACGTATTGGCGGTGGCGTCGTAGGGGCGTCGTGAGGACGTCAGCGGCGTCGTGGGTCTACGGTGCGAGAGGGAGAAGTGGATCTGGCGAGAGGGAGGGACGGGCGACAGCTATAGGGGGAAGATTACTAATGGCGCACAAGCCAGAGATGCGTCATTAGAATGTTTTTTTATACCAATGGCGCACCAGCCAGAGATCCGCCATTAGAATGTTTTTTTTAATACCAATGGCGCACCAGCCAGAGATGCGCCATTAGAATGTTTTTTTTATAAATTATTTTTTATAAAAACATTAACAATTTTTTATTTGAAAATATTTATGAATATAAAAAAATATCATGAATATGAATATGAATATGAAACAGTAATAAATTTTTATAAAAACAGTAATAATTTTTTATTTGAAAATATTCATGAATATAAAAAAAGAATATGAATATGAATATGAATATGAAATACATTTTTTTAAAACAGTAATAATTTTTTAAAAAATATCATCAGATTTTTTATTTGAAAATATTTATGAATATAAATAAATATCATCAAATTTTTTATTTGAAAATACCATCAAATTTGTTATTAGAAAATATAATCAAATTTGTTTTTTGAAAATATAATCAATTTTTTTAGTTGCATTCATTTGTGACGGTCTTCTTGGTCTTTTAGCCTTTGCGACGACTTTCCGTGTCCTGCTTCGCCTCATCATCATCATCATCATCATCATCATCATATATAGCGTGAAGCTCCTGCCTGATGCCCATTGATTTCAAGTCTGCCCTTGCTTTCGGCCCATCTTTGGTCCTCTCTGGCATGTTGAGCAGGGTACCAAGTAGACTCTCGCACACGTTCTTCGTGATATGCATGACATCAAGGCTGAGAGGCACACAATGGATCTTCCAGTACGGCAAGTCCCAGAAAACAGACCTCGTTTTCCATACCTTCAGCAGCGGCTCTGGCGCCTTTCGCTTCTTTCCTGGCTCTGGCGCCTTTTGCTTCTTTCCCGGCAGTGGGCAATCTTTCCAATTTTTCAACAGCTCGTCTATTTCCTCGCCGCTCCACGTACGCGGCCGTACTCGGGGTTCGGTTTCACCATCGAACAGATCCTTGCGTTTTCTCCACAGGTCATCGTCGCGAAGCCACCTTCGATGTCCCATGAACACGGTTTTCGAAGACCCGGGATCTCTATCTAGCTGGCGATACGTTGTGTCATCCATTCACCTGACGCATCCAAAAAATCCGTGGACCACCTGCACCGCGACATATCCGTAACCGAGATAGTCGTGCACCGTCGTGAGCAGCGTGGCTCTCATAGGGAAATATTCTTTCTTTGCAGCATCCCACGTATTGGCTGGCGTTTTCCACAGCGTGTCAAGCTCCTCTTTCAACAGCCCTAGATACAGATTGATGTCGTTCCCTGGTTGTTTCGGTCCTTCAATTAGCATACTCATGTGAATGTACTTCCTCTTCATGCACAACCAGGTGGGAAGGTTGTACATGCACACAAACACAGGCCAGGTGCTATGTGTGCTTCTCTGGCTGCCAAACGGATAGACTCCATCGGTGCTCGCGCCCAACACGATGTTCCTTCGATCATTCCCAAATTCCAGGTCTTCGAAGTTCAACGCTTGCCACTGGGTCGCATCCTTAGGGTGACTCAGCATATTGTCTTTTTTATCTATCTCCGGATCATTTGCGTCATCTTCTCACTTCTTCTCCTCCCTATCCGCATGCCAACGCAGGAGCTTTGCTACCTTAGGGTTCGCGAAATACCGCTGCAGACGAGGAGTGATCGGAAAGTACCACACCACTTTTCGAGGAGCTTTCTTCCTCTTCTTGTATCGAGTGACGCCGCACACTGGACATATGGTAGACTCCGCGTGCTCGTCCCGAGAAATGATGCAATTGTTCATGCACACATGGTATTTCACGTGCGGTAAATCCAGAGGACACACGATTTTCTTCGCCTCCTCCAAACTGGTCGGGCACTTGTTCCCCTTGGGAAGACGTTCGTGCCAGAGTGACATGTTCACGTCGAAGCATGCGTCGGTCATTTTGTGTTTTACCTTCATCTCCAGAGCCATGAGCGTTACTTTCAGGCGGGTATCCTCGGGCCTGCATCCTTCATACAATGGAGTAACCGCGTCTAACTCAAGTTGACCCATCTTGGCTTTCTCTCGGGCGGCAGCTCTTGCATTATCCGCCTGCTTGAGAAGCAGCTCTTGAATATGAGGGTCCTGCACCCAGCCCATCGATGGTCCAGCGTCGTCTGGTCCGCCGGCATCATCATCTTCATGATCATGCCCGTCATCTGCTCCGGCATCTTCCTCATCATCATGTCCTACATCTTCTACATGATGACTGTGTACAACATCACCGTCGTGATCATCTCCTGGGGATTCTTCGTCTTCTCGCCCGCCCGAGCCGCGGTGGTTGTCTTGCTGCCCTTCCTCATTTCTTGCCCAGCCCCCATGGACGACTTCGTAGTCATCTTCATCACCTTGCCACCGATAGCCATCCATGAAACCACGCAAGAGCAGGTGGTGATACGTCCAAAACGTATCTATAATTTTTGCTTGCTCCATGCCACTTTTGGGTGATATTGCTATGATATTCATACACTTCCATACACTTTTGATCATATTTGGACTAACTTACTAATCCAGTGCACCCCAGTGCCAGTTTCTGTTTTCGGCTGTTTTTGTATTTCAGGTTTTCACGTTTCGAGAACTGCCCAGAAAAATCCAGAAAAATTATATAAAAAATCAGCGATCCGGAAACAACACTGTGTCCGAAGGGCAGCCTGGGGGGGGGGGGGGCACAGGGGCTCCAGGTGCCCTGTGGGCGCGCCCCCCCTGGGCCGCGCCGGGGGGGCGCATGGGCCCCCCAAAACTCCCCCGGTGCCCTACTTTGGCATATATTTAAAGGACCCTCCGGAACCCTCAGAACAAGAACTCTTTTCGCGATCCCATCTCTGTTCCGTCGCCACCGCCGCTTCCAAGATCGGGAGCACCAGGAGAACTCTTCCCGGCACCCTGCCGGAGGGGAGGATCACCACCGGGAGCTTCTCCACCACCATGGACGCCTCCCGGATGACTCGTGAGTAGTCTCCCTTGGACCATGAGTCCATGACCAGTAGCTATGTGATGTTCTCCTCCCGTTCTTATTCTTCACTAATTAGTCCTCGTGAGCTGCCCTACATGATCGAGGCACCTATGTAATCCTTATGCTGTTGCTATGTTGAGTTTGTTGGGATCCGATGGATTATGAGATTATGTTCAGATTGATCTTGAGTAATATATTTGATTCACCTCTTTTATATTTTAGTTCATAAGTAATTCTTGCATGTTCTCCATTGTTACTTATTGCTTTGGCCGAGTAGTAGGTAGTGACTCCAAGAGGGAACGTTATGCTCGATTGTGGGTTCATGCCCCTCGATGACTAGCTTGAGTGACAGAAACATGAGTCTAGGGGATGTGCTGTTGCCACAAGGTGGAAAACAACGGTGCTTGTGCCCGCGGGTGCAAGGATTGTTTACTTTACGCAAAGTTCTTTTAATGCAGTTGTCTGTTGCATTGAGTTTACACTATGGGTGGGACTCGCAACTTAATACCAGCGAGATGTTCTGGATAGATATCTCAAGGTGGATGATTATTAGTAGATATTGATGGATTTCGGTCTACTTACTTTGGCGTACCGCCCATGCTTTGAACCTCAACCTTTCTTGCAATGTAGTCAGCATTGGTTTGCGTTCGTGGTCCTGTCAATTGCCCAGCTGTAATTTGTTACCTCACATAGCTGTTTTATCGTCTTTTGGGAGAGAGACATCACTAGTGAACATCATGAGACTCCGGTCCATATTACCATCATTGATCACATCCACTATTTACTTTTCGCTATTTACTTACTATTGCAAAAACTATCTATCACTACTATCATTGCTTTTAACCCTTTGTGAATTGCGCCGTTAGCAGTTGACACCTACTTGTTGAACCTAGGAGTCTCTGGGGATTCGATCCTTGGCATCTTTGCTAGGGGAAAACACTTCTACTTACTGCATCTTACACCTTCCACTTGGGGTAACCAACGAGGGGTTCGAGGCCCATCAAGGAGTATTTTCTGGCGCCGTTGCCGGGGACTCCACTCTTCAGGATAGGGGAGTTGCATGCTATCTTTTACCTTTGCTTTTTAGTCTTGTTAGTCTACCTTTCATTTTTGCTTTAGTTCCTCTTATCAAAAATCACAAAAAAATTATTTGACTTTTTATTAGTAGTCCTTTTTGTTTAGCCAAACATGTTAGGATTTGGTGCTTTGAGGGAATCAGAAGTTTTAGATTTCCTTCAAAGGGATGGAGAAAATATGAAGAATGCATGGGACAGAATTTCTGATGCACATAGGAGAATTATGCCTTGGATACCTATAAAAATTGTGCTCAGGAATTTTTACCATGGTCTTTTTAAATGGTGTAAACACTCCCTTGACATTATAGCTGAGGGAGATTTCTTAGAATGTGATGAAGCTAGAACTCTTGAAATTATACATGGTTTATCTAGTTACTTTGTTTATGATCATAACTTTGATACTGTCATAGATAGACTTGCTACCATTGAAAAGAGAATGGATGCTCTAGACTTGATGAAGGTAGAGAAACCCAAACCCAAAAAGAAAGACATTATGGAAATAGACAATGATTGGGAGCCTTTTGTTAGGATTAGCATCACTAGTCAAGACTTCCTTGCTTATTGTGATATTGGATCTATGGTTTCTACTATGCCAAAAATTGTTCATGATTCTTTAAAATTTAACATGGATAGATTACCATCTTATCATGAACACACTAATGGAGATATTTCTGAAATCCAGGGAAAAATAAAAGACGTACCGGTTAAATTCCTTAAAGGGATTGCAATGATTGATTTCTTCATCGTGGAGCCAAACCAAGGAAATATAGTGCTTGGAAGGGACTTCCTCCGAGCAGTTAAAGGCTTCATCGATATAGGTAAGGGACAAATCCGCTTACGCGGGAAGGCAAAAGGTATGTACCCCTTTCCTAGAAGGAACAAGAATGAACTTATTGAGGAACCGTTTGAAACAATTTATAACTCCGATTATTATGATGACTATTGATTCCTCTATGCATTATGCCTAGCTTAAAGGCATAAAAGAAAGCGCTTTTGGGAGGCAACCCACATGAATAAAATTTTTGCTTTTGTTGTGTCTTGATGTTGTTTACTGCTGTAGCATCATCATTGTATCTTTGCTTTTCATATTTGTGCCAAGTATAGCCTCTGATTGCTAGAAAGTTCAAAAGTTGTGAGGTGCTGTCCAGGAAACAGATTCTGTCCTTGGATAGAAAAATTCGTATAAAATCACCAGATCATCTTTTTGGTCTGAATTTTTTCGACAGCGTTCTCTATATAATTATCTTTCGTGCGTCAGTTCTGAGTTTTTTGATTTAGTTGCAGAAGTATCCCGAACATGTCAATTACTGCCTGCTGTTCTGTTCTTCACAGATTCTATCCTGTTTTACCTTACCTTCACTTTGCAAATTAAGAACTTTCTTTTTCTTTGCAAAAACCTTTTGCCATTCTTGAGAAACAGTAGAACTTCAAGAATATCCTTATTTCCAGCAAGGTATAATTATTTTATTAAGGGTACTAACCTCGCTAATCAGATTATGATGAGTTGTGTATGAAGGGAGTTTTCAAGTGTGCGAGGGAAGATGATAAAAAGATTCAGGAGTGTCAAGCGGTCAAGCTTGGGGATGCCCCCGTGCACCCCCAAGAAATATTCAAGGAGACTCAAGCGTCTAAGCTTGGGGATGCCCCCGTGCATCCCCTTCTCCATCAACACTATTAGTTCGTCTTTCGTTTCGCTATATTTTTATCACTTCATGTGTTATGTGCAATGCTTGGAGCATCTTGCTTTTAGTTTTCTTTTTAGTTTTTCATAACGAGTCGGAACCCAGCATTCCTTTATGTGGGAGAGAAACACGCTCCACCTCTACCTAGAACATTACATAGAATTTGCATGTCTATCTATGCTGTGTGTGTTCTTTGTCTTTTAATAGCTACTATCATACTCTGCTCTTAGTATTCATGCTTATCTTTTCAAGAGATTTTATTTAGTTGGTTGCTTGAACTCTCTTTAATTACCATGCTCACCTTATTAAGAGAGTTTGCTTCCGTTGCATGGGTTAATGTGTCTATGATAAAGATGCTACTTGCATGATGGTGCTTAGTAGTTCAGGTTTTCTTATGGTTAATCTCAAATAGCTGGGGGGTTCCCAATGTGTTATTGGAGTACCAACTTGGTTTGTTTGCCTATGATGTGGTATGGTTTAGTAATATCTTCCTTCGAGAATTTATTTTGATTGACTTGGCGTATGCTCACACATATTCAAGACTGTAAAGAAAGTCTGTCAAGCCTTGATGATCTTTTGTTTCTAAGTAGCGATATAACTACCATGCCTGATTCAATATTGCTTTGTCGCTCTGCATGATTATGACCATCATTGCTCTCTTAGTTGGTCGCTCCCAGTCTTTTGCTAACCTCCACCTGCACTAAGAAAACTAACCATGCAATACATAGCTCATGGGAAAGTAGCCTAAAAACTATTGTGGTAAAGAATATGTTGCTTATGTATCTTATTTCTTATAAGTTGCTTGCTGAGCGGTAACCATGTTTCTGGGGACGCCATCAACTGTCATACTGTTGTTGAATATCATGTGAGTTGCTATGCATGTTCGTCTTGTCTGAAGTAAGGGTGATTTACCGTGGGTTGAATTAATATGCATATTGTTAGAGAAGAACATTGGGCCGCCAACCAAAGCCACGCATCATGGTGGAAGTTTTAGCTTGGACCTTAATCCTCAATCTCTTATGAGAATATGCTTATGCATTAAAGAGGAGTCCATCATCTATTTTCTATGTTGTCCCGGTATGGATGTCCTCAAGTTGAGATCTATCAAAAACAAGAAATCAAATGCGATCTATCTCCTTGGACCTTTGTACAGGTGGCATAGAGGTACCCCTTTGTGACACTTGGTTAAAACATATGTAATGCAATAATAACCCATGGGGATCCGAGCTAATTAGGACAAGGAGCGAGCACTATTGGTATTCGATGCATGAGGCTTGCAACTTATAGGAGGTTTTATGCATGACACATATGAAGTACTACTACCGTTGACACAATTGCTTCCATGTTTTAAAAATAAAAAGCTATAGCACTTAACCTTTCTTTTACCTTTATGTTGAAGCACCAACTACTGAGAGCATGATTGTCATTCTGAGTGTAATGTGCATTGTCCCAAAGTAGCATTGTCTTTTGCATGATTGTGATATCGTTTATTCTGAAATGATTGTATCTAGTCATCACTTAAACCTTGAAGGTGCCCTTGCATTATGTTTTGCATCACTAAAGGGGGCAAGCTAGATATCACTTTATCATATTTGCACATCATGTTCATTGCAAATCTTTTTGATGTTTCAGTCTCATGTTGTAAAACTTTCAGTCATTTGTGATTTTCTCTTGAGGCAACTTAATAACTTTAGAATCATTGTCTCAATAAGCTTTGGTCATATGACTATGAGAAAGTCCTATATGGTTAACAGCATGTCACCACAGAAATTATTCTTGTTATCATTTACCTACTCGAGGACGAGCAGGAATTAAGCTTGGGGATGTTGATACGTCCAAAACGTATCTATAATTTCTGCTTGCTCCATGCCACTTTTGGGTGATATTGCTATGATATTCATACACTTCCATACACTTTTGATCATATTTGGACTAACTTACTAATCCAGTGCACCCCAGTACCAGTTTCTGTTTTCGGCTGTTTTTGTATTTCAGGTTTTCATGTTTCGAGAACTGCCCATAAAAATTCAGAAAAATTATATAAAAAATCAGCGATCCGGAAACAACACTGCGTCCGAAGGGCAGCCTGGGGGGGGGCACAGGGGCTCCAGGCGCCCTGTGGGCGCCCCCCCCCTGGGCCGCGCCGGGGGGGCGCCTGGGCCCCCCGAAACTCCCCCGGTGCCCTACTTTGGCATATATTTAAAGGACCCTCCGGAACCCTCAGAACAGGATCTCTTTTCGCGATCCCATCTCTGTTCCGCTGCCGCCGCCGCTTCCAAGATCGGGAGCACCAGGAGAACTCTTCCCGGCACCCTGCCGGAGGGGAGGATCACCACCGGGAGCTTCTCCACCACCATGGACGCCTCCCGGATGACTCGTGAGTAGTCTCCCTTGGACCATGAGTCCATGACCAGTAGCTATGTGATGTTCTCCTCCCGTTCTTGTGCTTCACTAGTTAGTCCTCGTGAGCTGCCCTACATGATCGAGGCACCTATGTAATCCTTATGCTGTTGCTATGTTGAGTTTGCTGGGATCCAATGGATTATGAGATTATGTTCAGATTGATCTTGAGTAATATATTTGATTCACCTCTTTTATATTTTAGTTCATAAGTAATTCTTGCATGTTCTCCGTTGTTACTTATTGCTTTGGCCGAGTAGTAGGTAGTGACTCCAAGAGGGAACGTTATGCTCGATTGTGGGTTCATGCCCCTCGATGACTAGCTTGAGTGACAGAAACATGAGTCTAGGGGATGTGCTGTTGCCACAAGGGGGAAAACAATGGTGCTTGTGCCCGCGGGTGCAAGGATTGTTTACTTTACGCAAAGTTCTTTTAAAGCAGTTGTCTGTTGCATTGAGTTTACACTATGTGTGGGACTCGCAACTTAATACCAGCGAGATGTTCTGGATAGATATCTCAAGGTGGATGATTAGTAGTAGATATTGATGGATTTCGGTCTACTTACTTTGGCGTACCGCCCATGCTTTGAACCTCAACCTTTCTTGCAATGTAGTCAGCATTGGTTTGCGTTCGTGGTCCTGTCAATTGCCCAGCTGTAATTTGTTACCTCACATAGCTGTTTTATCGTCTTTTGGGAGAGAGACATCACTAGTGAACATCATGAGACTCCGTTCCATATTACCATCATTGATCACATCCGCTATTTACTTTTCGCTATTTACTTACTATTGCAAAAACTATCTATCACTATTATCTTTGCTTTTAACCCTTTGTGAACTACAAGGCCGGAGGGATTGACAACCTCTCTGTACTCGTTGGGAGCAAAGTTATTTGTATTTGTGTGCAGGTCCACGTTGGTTGCTAATTGCGCCGTTAGCAGTTGACACCTACTTGTTGAACCTAGGAGTCTCTGGGGATTCGATCCTTGGCATCTTTGCTAGGGGAAAACACTTCTACTTACTGCATCTTACACCTTCCACTTGGGGTAACCAACGAGGGGTTCGATGCCCATCAGGTGGCCCCGCACCTGCCCGGAATCCGGGTCCGCAATAAGGCTCTTCAGCTTGCATCTTCGACACAGACATCTTATCTTCGTATCGTTATTTTGAAGCATCTCTGCCTTCGCGGACCTCAAAAACCTATTCACGATGCCTTCGGTCATCGTGCGGACCATGGTCGCCTGCGGGGTAGAGCAAAACGATATTTTAGAACCAAGAAAAAATTTGGCATGACTTTCCCTAAAAATAGGACCAAAAAGAATGCTTAATGCCAAAATTCTCGCCGAAACGGAAATGAATCAACATTCCGGGAAAATATTGGCAACTATCGCATTTCAAATACCGGTACACCTCCAAACACAAACACATATGCAACACCACAAACATATGCAACACCACGAACATACATAGATCTAGCTAGGCCATAAAAAGTGCATGTGCACATTATTGTAGGGAGAACAACATAATATAGCTTCCCCCTTACTTACCTATCAAAACAAGGTAATTTAACCACTTAATTTGAATGAATCTATGGTGGAAATTAGGTGAAAAAGAGGAGGCACTCGAGACAAGGAGGAGGTGGAGAGAATGAAGTGGGGAGAAAGTGAGTGTGGGTAGGAGAGGCTGTCCAAAATATCTTGTTGCTGCCCACTTACTAATGACGCACCAACTCTAAATGCGCCATTAGTAATCCAGGTTACTAATGGCGCACCTTCTGGTGGTGCGCCATTAGTAGTTTTGCAAACAAAAAACATACTAATGGCGCACTGTTCCACAGTGCGCCATTACTACTTTAAACTAGTAATGACGCACTGTGGACAATACGCCATTAGTAGTTTTGCAAAACAAGGAATAAAAATATAATAAAAAAACAACATTAGTGGCGCACTTTCCGACAGGTGCGCCATTACTAGTTACAACTAGTAATGGCGCACTGTGTCTGGATGCGCCATTAGTATGTTTGGACAGGCGCACTAGTTCAAAAAAAATTATACTAATGGCGCACCCTGGGCCAGGTGCGCCATTAGTAGTTTCAACTCTAATGGCATATCAGAAGATGGTGCGCCATTAGTATATACTAATGGCGCACCGCTTGTCTGGTGCGGCATTAGTGTCAATCCCATCTATAGCCCTATTTCTAGTAGTGACTTGTATATCTTCTCAAGAAAAACATTTCTTTTATCAGTGGAATTATTTCTACAATTATTTTCCCTGAGCTTTATTTCATTAAAAATGTTTTCATAAGTTTTAGAGCCTCTTTTGCACTACAACCCTTTGATAGATTCATTTAAAAATTCCACCAAAATTTAGGGATGACATGTGATGTTCCTAAATCACTTTTATGCAAAAACCTCTCTTAATCATTTGGGGATTTTGAGCTCTACCCCAAGATTTTAAAACTGGTCTAGTTTGTAAATTTGCACTACACCCTATTTAAATATTTCTTTAAAATTTCCACCAAAATTAGGGGATGTTAGTAATAGTGTATATTTAAACTATATGCAAACACCCATTTGTGTTCTTTGAAAAATTTGAGCAAATCATCCTCTTTTGCTCTTTGGTCCAGTTTGGTATTTTCTACTACAACCATATTTTAACTTGCCCTTTTACCCATGATTCTTTTTCCTGCTTATAGACCACTCTACTAAACCCTTAAGTCCAGGAGATTGGACCCATTGGAATATTTTTGGTCCATGCAATAATGCCCTTTCTTTTCTATCCAGATTTGATTTTCTCAAAAACTCGCACTAGGGAGTTTTTGTTTTTGTCAAACCAACCTTGCCACCCTCTTTATCATCTAAATAGACCCCAACCCAGAGATTTGGGCCACCAAAAAAGATGCCTAGAAGCCCATGGCATTCTGTCGAGCACGTTGTGTACATGGCCAATTTTAGCTTAGTTTTTAGTTTGCGTTGTGAACTTGATCCCCTGACCCAACAACCATGTCCACTAATCTCCTAGCCACCTCTAGCCTAGACCTGTTAATCCCCAACCTCATCCAAGCCTCTTGGCATGCCTTGGCATTTTTCCGAACACATGGCGTGCGTGCTCTGGGCGCGGCCAGAGCCCGTGTTTTGCACGTGTGTGCGCCCGAGTCACCGCGTTCCGCTGCCGCCTCCCCGCGCCAGTTCTGGCCCCTCCTCACTCACAGCCAGCACGCCCCGACTCCTCCCACATCATAGAGCCGCCCCGGCCATCTCCTGACACCCCACAGCGCCACCGCCGCAAGCCGCCACGGCCGCCGCAGGCTCCTGCCATGGACGGCGCAGCCCGAGCCACAGCCGTGCGCCAGCTCACCCCTGAACAGGTCAAGCTCATTCATTCACTCCTCCAAGCCGCCCCCTGCATCGACATGTCGTCTACGGCCACAGTAGCAGCTCACCGTCGATCTTATCCCCGGCCTCCGCGGAACCGACCTAGATACGCTATAAGTAGAGACCCCGAGCTCGTCCAGACCCTCAGGCGACCTCATACCATCTCCCTAGCGCTCCCATAGCCAGCAATCGACGGAGGGAGACCTTCTTCCTCGTCTCCGGTCAGTTCGGCCGCCGCCACTCTCCGGTTCCGTTCGTCGCAAGTAGGGACTCCCCAGTCCTTCCAGCGCCACCGTCCAACTCCCCTCGACCGTACGGAGCCACCCAACCCCTCAGCTTCGACTGGGAGCCACCGTAGCTCGAGTCCCCAATCCTGCCGACGCCGCCGTCCGCCGCAGAGCTCGCCGCCGGCGACTCCCTTCGGCCCGCCAGCCTGTCGACCACCGGGAGGACCGCCCTAGCCTGGCGGATCCATCCATGCCCTCAGAATGCCTTAGGGAGCTGCTGTTTGTCGACGGCGACCGACGGAGCTCCGCCTCCGCTCGGACAGAGGAGGAAGGAGGCACGGGCGACTGGTCAAACCTGACCAGTGGGCCCAAGGGACCCACTGTCAGTGACCCAGCCCCGCCGAAGCATGTTTTAAGTGGAAGCGTATTCCTCCAAATACGTCTTCGCTAGAGGAAAGCGTAAGTGCTTCCGAAACGTTTTCTTTTTCTGATTTTTATTAAAAACATGTTTCGACTAAACTTTGACTAGTTGTAACTTTTTAAATATAAGTCCAATTGATATGATTCCTTTTCTGTTGTTTCTCAAATTTTGTCTAGTTTATTTTCATATTTATTTGAAAATTTTCGAAACAACATTTTTTACTTTTTTGAAACTATGTGTTAATTCAAATTTTCGTAAAATAGGATTTTGAAGAAGGAAACCTTCAAAAAGTGCACCCCCACTTGCATACTCTTGAAGGCAAGCATTCTGAACCCTGGCATAATATTTTTGTTTGTGTTGTTCGATACGATTACAACACCACCTTGACATGGAGCAATCGTTATTTTATGTGATGATATGATCGTACGCATGAGTGCATAATGAAGATTCTTTGCTGTTGGAATTTGATATGTTGGTGATAGTAATCAGCCTCGTATGCCTTTCATGCCTACCGGAAGGAATCCGAGAAAGCCTCTATCTTGCGTAGACACGAGCTTGTCCCTAGTTCCTCATCGACACGGTTGTGTCCGGTATGGCATGGTGAGGTATGATGGGTGGTGATTCTGTCTGTTGGTTGAAATATATCTGTTATGCTAATCATGCAGGGAATACTTAAACCTCCTGAGTCGGCCATAGATCGAGTCTTGTTCCAGTCACCCCCATACTTGTTTCGTACTACCACTTGTCCCTGTCATAGGTAGGGCACGGTTCAGTAAGTTGTCAACCCCTTTCTAGGACACATCGTGCAGAGAGGCCATGGTGGAAGATACCGGCTGCATCCGGTAGGCATGCCACCTGGTCCGAGGGCATGGGTGTTTTCGGTTGTAGCCGAAGGGGTAGCTCCCCTAGTTTGCGTGCGTTATAAATTTTGTGATCCCATGCTAGTCGAGGTTGTAGCCTCCCCACTTAGAGTTTCACTTAACGGGTGTCGTGGGTGATTCCAGACATCGCTAAGTTAGGCTGGTGTGTGCAGTCAGGTGTGTTTTCAATTAAAAGGCCGTAGACGGAATTAGTCCCGATGGACTAAAGGAATCCGTTACTCGTGGGTAAAGAGTACACCCTCTGCAGAGATTATATCTATTTGAATAGCGGTGTCCATGGGTAAGGACTACAATCTGGGATGGGTCAAGTGTCTGTCTCAGTGTCGGTCTTCGGAGGAAAAACAGCTAAACAGAACATGGATCATGACTTGTGACTTATGATGATTATTATTATTATTGTCATTATGGACTAACCATTTATATTATTTGAGTTATTGAGTATCCCTGGGACGGTTCTATCTCCTGGATATTCACTGTAATTATTCTTATATGAGCCCTTTATGTGGTGTCGCTCAGACGCCCGACTATGGCACGTTTGTTAATTACTTCCTTATAAGCCCTTTATGTGGTGTCTCTCAGACGCCCGACTGTGGCATGCTTGTTATTTAAATTACTTTTAAGCCCTTTATGTGGTGTCGCTCAGACGCCCGACTGTGGCATGCTTGTTATTTAAGTTACTTATAAGCCCTTTATGTGGTGTCGCACAGACGCCCGACTGTGGCATGCTTGTTATTTATTTACTTTGTAAGCCCTTTATGTGGCGTCGCTGAGACGCCCGACTATGGCATGCTGTTATTTATTTATCCTTATAAGCCCTTTATGTGGTGTCGCTCAGACACCCGACTATGGCATGTTTGTTATTATTTTCCTTATAAGTCCTTTATGTGACGTCGCTCAGACGCCCGACTGAGGCATGCTTTATTTTATTATCCTTTCGAGGCGTCGCTTCACACACCCGATCGGTGCATTTCGTTTCTACTCCCTTATTGCATATTCATATTGTATATGAACAACCTGCTTGCGTGCATCATGGATTTTTATTTCGTGACTGACGTTGTGATCATGAAATTTCAGAGCATGATTATCTTTTCTTATATTGTACCTGTGTTCTTAATGTTTGCGAGTGCATTCAAAGTACTCACTGGCTTGTCCCTGGCTATTGTCTTTGCCAGATCTCTTGCATGGAGAGGAGCGTTGCGATGACCGCCCCGGAACCTACGCAATGGTGATAGCAGCCTCACAAAGATAGGAGTTATCCTGGTCAACTGTTCTTGTGGGAAATGGAGTCCCATAGACACCGATGAAACACAAACCGCTTCCGCCATCAGCCACTAGAAACCTTGCAGGCCAGAATGGTCTTGTACTACATGTTATGTACTTTGCTTGGAATTTCTGTAGCAAGTTGATGCCTCATCAGCTAACAGTAATCCTGGGGCTGGTGAGCACAAGGGCCATTTTCTGGGAAATTGATAACCCGAAAATCCGGTCCTGACATCTCCTCTAGATCATTCGCTGGCATCCGGTATGGTCTCTTCGATATTGGTCCAGTGCCCGACAATAGCTCTATCAAAAACTCAATGTCCCTATCTAGTGGCATGCTTGGTAGCTCATTTGGAAATACAATTTGGTAATCCTTTACTACAGGCATTTCCTCGTGAACAACTCCCGAGAGTGAATGTACTTGTGTCCTCCTAGGCGAATGCCTAGATACATACTTGATCCTTTTCCCTCCGGGGTGGTAAGTAAAATCGACTTACTGGCACAATCGATGTTCCCTCCATACATCGATAGCCAATCCATACCTAGCATCACATCCAATCCTTGTGACTCCAAAATTATCAGGTCTGAGTGGAAAACATGGCGTCCAATGGTCAATGGCACCTAAAAACATCCTTGACTTGCCATATACTCCACTCCTAGGGAACTTATTAACATAGGGGTCTTAATTACTTGGGTGGGCAACTTATATCTATCCACGAATCCCCTTGAAATGTATGAATGCGATGCACCAGTATCGAAAAGAACTATTGCAGTAAATGACTTAACCAAAAACTTACCGACAACAGCATCTGGCTGCTCTTCAACCTCCTCAACGTTCATGTGGTTCACTTGTCCCCTGTTGCAAGGGTTGGGCTTCTTCCCAGGGCTTCCACTGCCGTTGCCATTCTTCGCTTCCGGGCACTCCGTGGCGTGCTACTTCTCGAGCTTGCGTTGTATTCCCTCGAAGAGGAAACGGTGATGCAGCATAGTAGCGTATGTATTTCCCTCAGTTTTTGAGAACCAATGTATCAATCCAGTAGGAGACCACGCGCAAGTCCCGCGCACCCGCACAAACAAATAAGAACTACACAGCCAACGCGTTAAGGGGTTGTCAATCCCTTTACGGTCACTTACGAAAGTGAGATCTGATAGAGATGATAGTTTGATATTTTCGGTATTTTTAGTTATAAGAACAGAAAGTAAAAGCAGAAAAGTAAAGTAGATTGTAGATTGATATGTTGAGAATAGACCCGGGGGCCAGAGTTTTCTCTAGTGGCTTCTCTCATGATAGCGATATTCTACGGCGGGTAATCAAATTACTATCAAGCAATTGATAGAAAAGCGAATAATTATGAGATTATCTAGGCATGGTCATTATATATATGCATCACGTCCGAGACAAGTAGACCGAAACAATTCTGCATCTACTACTATTACTCCACACATCGACCGCTATCCAGCATGCATCTAGTGTATTAAGCTCATAAGAATGGAGTAACGCCTTTAGCAAGATGACATGATGTAGAGGGATAAACTCAAACATATTGATATAAACCCCATATTTTTATCCTCGATGGAAACAATACAATACATGCCTTGCTTCCCCTACTGTCATTGGGAAAGGACACCGCAAGATTGAACCCAAAGCCAAGAACTTCTCCCATTCCAAGAACTATAGATCTAGTAGGCCAAACCAAACCAATAATTCGAAGAGACTTGCAAGGATATTATAATCATACATAAAGAGTTCAGAAAATAACCAAATATTTCTCATAGATAATCTTGATCATAGACCCACAATTCATCGGATCTCGACAAACACACCGTAGAAAGAGATTACATCGAATAGATCTCCTCACAGACCGAGGAGAACATGGTATTGAGATCCAAAGAGAGAGAAGAAGCCATCTAGATACTAGCTATGGACACGAAGGTCTGTGGTAAACTACTCACAACTCATGGTGAGGCGATGATGATGATGTAGAAGCACTCCGTGGAAGATCCCCCCTCCAGCGGAGCTCCAGAACAGGCCCCTAGATAGGATCTCACGGGAACAGAAGGTTGCAACGGTGGAACTAGGGTTTTCTCTGTTGTTCTGATAGTTTCGGGGTACGTAGGTATATATAGGAGGAAGGATGGCACCGGGGGCCAAACGGGGTGCCCACGAGGCAGGGGACGCGCCCTATAGGGGGCGCCCCCACCCTCGTGGAAGCCACGTCATCCCTACTCCGTGGTTCTCAAGTCTCCCGTGTGTATTTTGCTCCTAAAATATCTCTCCCGTAGGTTTCATTCCGTTTGGACTCCGTTTGATATTACTTTTCTGTAAAACCCTAAAACAGGCAAAAAATAGCAATCTGGACTGGCCTTTGGGTTAGTAGGTTAGTCCCAAAAATAATATAAAAGTGTATAACAAAGCCCATTAAACATCATAAATAATATCATGGAACAATAAAAAATTATAGATACATTGGAGACGTATCATGGCTTAGTGTCCATTCTTCCCACACTTGAAACATGTAATTTGACCTAAATCCCTTTTGGCGGGTGTGGCTAGAGTGGAGCGGTTCTGACTATTGCTTGCTCCATTCCCATTCCCATTCTTGGATACATTGTGGTTATGAGAACTCCCTCCATTATGGGTGTGGCTTCCATGGTTATGGGTGTATCCTCCCGAGTTCGGGGTGAAACGGGGCTTCTGTTGGGCTCCAGAATTATTCTTTCCTTGTCCATACTACGTCTTGCGGCTCTCAATCTGCTACTGCTTCCCTTCAATCATAAGAGCCTTGTGTACCAACTCCTGGTAGTTGTTGAATGTTGCCACCATCAAGTGTATGCTCATCTCATCATTTAGCCCTTCCATAAACTTCTCCTGTTTCACGGCATCTGTGGCCACATCATCAGGGGCATAGCGATATAGAGTACTAAAGACATCTACGTACTGAGCCACAGTACAATTTCCTTGGCGCAAGTTGCAAAACATACGCTTCTTCATGCTCATAGCTCTAGTTGAGACATGTGCGGTGCGAAAAGCTTGCTGAAACTGATCCCAAGTGATATCGGCTATAGGAAAAGTGGTTGTGTAATTCTCCCACCATGAGGCTGCTGGTCCATCCAATCGATGTGCGGCAAAACGCACCTTCTCAGCATCCGTGCAATTTGCGGTGATCAACTCCCATCCAATCTTGCGTAGCCAGTCATCAGCAACTATTGGCTCAATTCTACTAGAAAACAATAGCAGCTGCAACCTTAGAAAACAAGATAGGTTGTCCACTAGTGGTGGTGGCGGAGGGTTGTTGTTGTTGTTCTGATTGTTCTGAACAAGAAGTTGCATCAAATTGTTCTGCTACTGGATCAACTGAGTGAGCTCAGGGGGAAACTGAAATCCGGGCTGACGTCGGAGGCATCTGATGGTGTAGAGGGGAGAGATTAGAATAGAAATGAGGAAGAGGGGGAAATTCACTACCCATATGCACATGAGACAAACACAATCATATCACACCAATCAATTTCAAGCAAGGTCATACAAAAGATCTAAACTAACATTGCAAAAGTGCTCTAAATTCTACTATATGGGGGAAACTACTATTCATATGGTGGTCATCTAGAAATTTTCATCGTTGGAAGATTCGATGATATCTGCTCCAGCTTCATCTTGATAGTCATCATCACTATCATCGGGGTCTCAGTCGGTGTCGTCGATGATGATGTACTCTTCAGAACGAATCTCCTGGGGTTCTTCTTCTTCTCATCCTGGCGCAGGATCTCCCATGAATAATCCTCGCTTCCTTGTCAGGTCGTCATTCTTTTCCACAAGTATTGTCATTTCCTCCTCGCATCCGTCACGTGTAGACTTGAGTTCCTCTTCTAGCTCCGAGTTCTTGATTAACGCCTTCTTCAAATCTGTCATGCATGCGCACATCTGGTGCTCCTGTCGACGAATGTGTTGATTTAACTCCTAGATGAAAGCTGCAATGGACATGTCCTTCCGTGTACTGATCATCATGTCCCATTGCTCATCTTGGCGCCCGCATATCTGGTAGATAGTGTCCTTCCGCTCCTGTTTGTAGACTTCTCCAATTTGTCCCATAGCAATGTGGGCAGCCATACTCTTACCTAGGCTCTAGGTTGGTGCATCAAAGGAAAACTTTATGGGCTAAGTGGATGGTCCGAATGTCCTCCCGGGAATTTGAACTTGAATATTCCATCGCTCCTCTTCTAGTAAAGTGGTGGTGTAGATCACGGTGAAGCTTGGTATTCCGATGTTCAAGTACCTAGTGACTTCCTTCAAGTGTCGTCCAAAAGGTGTGTCTTCATCTGGTTGAGTGAACTTGTTCTTTGGGTCCACCATCCTAAAGAGTAGAAAATACAGAGGAGTCAGAAATAAGTAGGGAAGAGTGACCTGTGGCTCATCTTAGTGGCCGTGTCCTACATTCAGCCTGTGCTCTGATACCATCTTGTAGCGCCACGATCCGAATGGACCGAAGTCTCTGTGTTCTGTGTCATCCCTGGATCGGTAATGCTGACACACGCAGTACTTGAAGGATTTATAACAGAGTGGCAATCACACACTTATTACATCAAATGTCTCACAAGAGAACTTATTACAAAATAACATGGCATAAGGCCATCTAACCCGATAACAGCGGAAGGCTTGTAAGATAAGTGAGTCCATAAACTCCAACGGCATAGCTGAGTGCATGACAAACGACCTAGCGCACCCTACTCTACTTCTGAAAAGTCTGCAATGTGACATGTTGCAACCCGAAACAGGTCAGCACATGGAATATGCAGGCAAGAGAACACAGTAGAGCAAGTAACAGAATAAAGGCTATCACTACATGCATATATGGTTGATGGAGGCTCTAAGGTTAAAGTGTTTGCATAAAGCCAATTTTTCCCTACAACAAAGGAATAACTTTTATTTTAACTATCATGGTAGTTGAAACATCATTGAGAAGGTTCCTCCAACTCAATCCCAATTAAAGTAGTCGTTAACAACCCACAAAAATAAATTTTAGAGTGATGAGATCAACCAATAATTCAAGTACCAGATACTCAAGATGTCCATGACCGAGGACACGGCTAATCATGATTAGTTTGTACACTCTGCAGAGGTTTGCGCACTTTTCCCCACAAGACTCGATCTCCTTCGTTGGATTTCTCGCACAGCATGGTGTTTGAGAAACGGATGACCGAAACACAATCTTTCAGAAGCATTTACTCTTTACCCCGGGTGGACCGGTACACCTACTTTCCCCTACATCTACTAGTCCACCGCTGAAAGAGCTCACACAACATACTCAACTAAGCGAGAGCCCATAATGCCATTGTGGCTACACACGGTAGTTTCTAGCATGAATAGTCTTATGATCCCTTTGAGCCTGGGTGGCATTCCATAGGATAATCACACGGTTCCTCCGGGATTTCCTAGAACAACACTGGATTCTCCAGGTGCCGTGCAACCAATCCACCCAGATGCGCCTCGGGGATCATTAATCATGGAAATCGCTCAAGGACCCCAAAACGGTAAGTTAAACGGGCCAAAATCGGCCAAAACGCAAAGTGCTGATGAATGACACGTAAGCACACCTTAGGGTTCAGCAACCTTGAAAATCACTCTGAGACCCCCGAACGGTGAGTAATAGTCGACGAGACGGGCCAGAATCGGCCAAAACGGTAAGTAATAGCCCATGAAACAGGCCAGAATTGCTCAAAAAGGCGAGTGACGATGAACGACACATAAGCGCACCTTGGGGTTCAACAACCATGAAAATCACTCCGTGACCCAAACTGGTGAGTAATAGTCCATGAAATGGGCCAGAATCGGCCAAAACTGCGAGTGTTGATGACCGATGCAAAAACGCACCCTAGGGTTCATCAGCCATGAAAATCGCCCCGAGACACCAAAACGGCGAGTAATAGTCCAAGAAACGGGCCAGAATCGGCCCAAACTGCGATTCTTGACGACCAACCCGAAAGCACACCTTGGGGTTCGACAACCATGGAAATTGCTTTGGGACCCCAAAACAGTGACTAATAGTCCCCGAAACGGTTCAGAATCGACAAAAACCACGAGTTTTGATGACAGACACGTAAACGCACCCTAGTGTTCTTCAATCGTGGAAATCACTTCGGGACCACAAAACAATGAATAATAGTCCAAGAAACGGGCCAGAATCAGCCTGCGACTGTTGATGACTGACACTTAAGCGCACCTTGGGTTTCAACAACCATGGAAATCATTTTGGGACCCCAAAACGGGGAGTAAACGCACCTTGGGGATCGTTAATCGCGGAAATCACTCCGGGACTCCAAAACGGTGAGCCCACGAAACAATATAGAATCGGCCAAAACTGCGAGTTTTGATGACGAACACGTAAATGCGCCTCGGGGATCGTTAATCGTGGAAATCGCTCGAGGACCCCAATACGGTGAGTTAAACAGGCCAGAATCGGCCAAAACGGCACGTGCTGATGAACGACACGTAAACGCACCTTAGGGTTTAGCAACCTTGAAAATCACTCCGAGACCCCCAATCGGTGAGTAATAGTCAACGAAACGGGCCAGAATCGGCCAAAACGGTAAATAATAGCCCATCAAACAGGACATAATCGCCGAAAATAGCGAGTGATGATGAACGACATGTTAGCACACCTTGGGGTTCAACAACCATGAAAGTCACTCCGGGACCCAAAACTGGTGAGTAATAGTCCATGAAATGGGCCATAATCGGCCAAACTGCGAGTGTTGATGACCGATGCGAAAACGTACCCCTGGGTTCATCAGCCATGAAAATCGCTCTGAGACACCAAAACGGTGAGTAATAGTCCATGATACGGGCCAAGTCAGCCAAAACTGCGAGCGTTGATGACAGACACGTAAATGCACCCTACTGTTCGTCAATCGTGGAAATCGCTCCTAGACCCCATGAAACGAGCCAGAATAGGCCAAAACGGGCCAGAATAGGCCAAAACGGGGAGTGTTGATGAACTGCACGTAAGGGCACCCTAGGGTTCAGCAACCATGAAAATCATTTCGGGACCCCAAAATGTTGAGTAAGTCCACGATACGGGTCAGAATCGGCCAAAACTGCAAGTGTTGATGACCGGCACGTAAACGCACCTCGGGGATCGTTAATTGTGGAAATCGCTCCGGGAGCCAAAACGTTGAGTAATAGCCCATGAAACGGGCAAGAATCAGCCAAAAGTGTGAGTGTTGATGATCGACATGTAAGCGCACCTTGGGGTTCAACAACTATGGAAATCACTTTGGGACACTACAAGAAATATGTACACTTGTGACCTTGACTATTGGTCACTGAAAGGTCGTTGTTTTTCATTTGTGACCTTTTTTTGACCAAAAGTAGATGGTCAAAAGCCATGGGTCGTAAACTGAAATTAACGACCTTCTCTATGAGAAGGTCATAGACGTTTATAACCAAAATATACCTACTGTCTTGTTTTGGTCACTAGCAACCTCCCCACGCCACATAGGAATCCAACATGGCAAGCTGATGTGGCACAAGAATCAGCCTAGTCCGTTTCGGTGCTTTAAATGGGCCGAGCCCATTAATTCAGCCTTTTTAATATATATTTTTTCTGTTAATTTTCGCTAGCTACATGGGCTTGGCCCAGTAATTCGGCCTTTTTAATTTCTTTGCCTATTCCTTTTGACAGATTTTTTTGGTCTCGTATTTTTTTGGGCCATTTCTTTGCTGGGCCTCTCAAGTTTTCCCCTCAGAAATAATTGTTCAATATATCTTGGGCTGGGCCGAAATAATTGATCCAATCCAACTTCTTTTATTATGCCATTGACATTACAACACATCACACTACAAGCTATCTTGGGCCTAGCCCAGTTCCAATACATTTTCAAACCAACATGGAATATTATAGGAGCCCAAAATATCTTTACATGCATTCATTCTAGCAGTACATATCTTTGCATCCAAGGAACCAGTAAGTGCCAAGCAAAACTATTCTACAACAAATAAAAAAAATAGATGACAAGACATCATAGAAGTTCCTATTGTCCTCCTCCTTCAATATTTGAAAACCTTCACCTGGCGGTAGATCAATCATGAGTGAGAAACAATACAGCAGCAAAAAAATGTTTTGACGATGCAAAAAATAAGTCATTACACATGGTATTCATGTACATATTATAAGTCATGGATCCATTACACATAGTTTTTGTGTTGTGGACTCTCTTCATGCAATTGCTACTTGGTAAGGCATCACTATGCTCCAGGAAGTGTACCACACTATAGTCAACAGTCTACAATATGCACAACTAGGAATTGTAAGTCACATTGCATATCCACACTAGAAACTAAATAAAAAACTGGACTTATTCATACAAATCCCTCTTGAATTCCTTGACATAACCAGGATTTGCATCTAATATTCCTTAATTTAGCGGCATTAGTAAGCAGAAAAAAGAGGGGGAGGGAGATGGGGATGCTACCTGCCGTGGTGGGTCATCATGGCCGTGCTTGATCTCGGGCAGGACCTCTTGGTCGCACTAGGGGCAGAGGAGAAGGCTTCTCATGCCCCTCCTCCTTGAGCAGAGTAGGGCCGATGGCTAGGTGCGCCCCTCATCCTCATCCTCCTTTATCAGGGCAGTATCTGTTACAATTTGTGTCGGGACCTCGATCCTACGTCACACAGGTCTAGCCTGTAACACACCATATCACTTTGCGGCCTCACGCACGGTATCCCCACGAGTGCCACCTTACCTGGCCCGGGACCGTTTGCGTATTTTGGCACACATATATGATAGTGTCGCTAGCATCCATATGACAGAGAACCCGGGCCGACATGACCAGTTATAAACCAAAAGTGGCACTAAATTACAGAGACAGGCATACATGACCCAGCAACGAACGTGTCGGTCATCAACGTATGAACCCAAGTCGTAGCAAGCTACAAGGACTTAAAGGAACAACGCGTGACATTTCCCCTAAGGGACAGACACATGAACGAAGAAGGACACATGCTGGCCAGCCTAAGTGTTCCGGAGCAGTAGCAAGCTACCAAGGCTCAGTGGAATCACTAGGAGACATTTCCCTGTAAGATAGGCTACCAAAGGTAAACAACTAGGTGTCGGATCCCACCCATAGCAATACACATTACACGTACGCATAACATGCAAGTATGTGCTGTACAACATGGCATCACAACATAACTCAACAACTCATATAGATAAAGGCCCAGAAGAGCCATCATAGCATTTATTACAATCAGAGGTCACATGACCCAACATACAGAGCATACAGGCAACGGAAGCATAGCATGTCTGAGTACAGACAACTACAAATGAAAAAAAACTGAGAAGCCTGACTATCTACAAGACCCTCCTAAGGGCACAAGATCATAGCTGAGGTAACAAGCTAAACGTCGAAGTCCACGCGGAATCACTAGCGAGACTGAAGTCTCTCTGCAAAACATAAATTAAGCAAACGTGAGTACAAAGGTACTCAGCAAGACTTACATCAGAACTAACTACATATGCAATAGTATCAACAAAGGGCGGTGGAGTTTGACTGCAGCAAGCCAGCTTTGACTCGTGGCTATCCTGAACTACGACTGCAAGTAACTCTTTTGAGGTGGCGCACACGAGTCCACATATTCACCAATCAATACACCACTATGGATCCGCTCCCGTCTCCCTACGAGAAGGCCATCCATAGCACTCACGCTTATCTTGCGCATTTTAGAGTATCCACTTTCGATTGTCTATGTACCACGTAAGCATCCAAGAAGTCCATATCCGCGGACCCGGCTATTCGAATAGATCATCTTGACCCTGCAGGGGTGTACTTCTTCACACACGTTCTCGCCACTTACCGCCATGTACACGTCATGTATCTCGGCAACCTTCAAGCGGAGGCCTGGCGAGGGTGTCGGCCACGACCTGACTAACCACACAAGTCTCTCGTCCAGGTTTATCGCCTATTCGGGTTCCATCCGTGGGGAGATCCGGCCGGGGTGTCTCTCAAGGCCCCAAAAGATGTGCGCAGGGTTCCCAAGCCCACCTCGTCGGATGGATCTACGCTTGGTACACCGTGCCACGGTGCCTAGTCTGCCCCAAGCCCACATGTACCGTGTGCCACTTGGGATACTACTAACACTACCTACAAACACCAGAAACTAGTTGCAACTCCTGGACAGAGATCGAGTTGATTAATAAGTCGAGAGGGGCACTTAAGCATTCCAATGCGTGGTAGTAGCTTTATCATTGGACAACTTACACAGAACTCAGTTCTTAGGGACGGTTTCAGTGAGACAACCCACCATGTACTCCTACTTGGCCTCTCACCGCTACATTTACCAAATCGTGTTCACACACTTAGCTCTCAATAGTAGGACATGTTCACCACATTCCAATTCATCCCCGATGAATCAGACCTGACTCAACTCTAAGCAATAGCAGGCATAACCAGAAAGCATGAATGAGTAGGCACAACATGGCTCAAACAACTCCTACTCATGCTAGTGGGTTTCAACTATTTACTGTGGCAATGACAGGTCATGCAGAGGAAAGGGGTTCAACTACCGCAGCAAAAGCAGTTCAATTGTTGTTGTCCTAATGCAATAAAAGAGAGCAGGAGCGAGAGAGTGGGATTGTATTGGGATGCTCAATGGGGGTTTGCTTGCCTGGCACTTCTGAAGATATTAATAGCTCTTCATCGGTGTCATCGAACTCATCGTAGGAACGTCGTCTGCTGAGAGGGGACAAAACCGACAAACAGAGAAAGAACACAATCAATGCAATGCGACAATATGATGCATGAGTGTGACATGGCAATATGATGTTTATTGAGCTAATGCAACTAGCAACACAATTAAATGAAGTTGGTTTGAACCAAAGGTTCAAATTCAAACTCCATATGTGATTATTCAAATGCCATTTATTCAAATTGTCCTAAACAGCAGCCATAAGTTGTTCTAACATGCGTGAAAATGTCATAAACAGATTCCTTCGATTTTTCTGATCAATTTTCATATATAAATTATTTTCATCTGAGTTATAGATTATTTTCTATGATTTTTAGAAGTTTTGGCTATTTTCTGAAATAAATAAATCAAATAGATTTATTTAAAATCCAGAAAAGCATTTATGACGTCATGGTGACATCATCACTACGTCAGCAGGTCAAAGGCGCCAGCCCAGGTCAAACCTGACGGCTGGGACCCACTGGTCAGTGACTAGGCTAGTTAACAAAGGTTGTAAGTGCTGATTAATACTAACTAAAAGTGTCCGTGGGGCAGGGGCCCACTGTGAGTGGCTAGCTAAACTAATTAAACGTAGTTATCATTAAACAAGGTTTAAGCTAATTAGGTTTAAGTTTAAACTAGGTTAGTTAGCCGTGCGGGGCCCGCATGTCATAGACCCAGGGGGGTCAAACCTCGGGTCAAAGACCCAAACAGGCCGGCGGCTCACCGCCGGCGACAGCGGGCACGGCGGAGGGGCTCGGGATCCATCCTCCGTCGACCAAATGGCGGGCGAGGACCACCTATGTGACGCTGGCACTCGTGCGCATCCAGCGGTGCCATCGGCACGAGTCGCCGTGGACCCAAATGACGGCAGCGACGACTAGGGCGGTCGCCGGAGCTCGGGCGACGACGGAAACGGTGTTGTAGTGCACAGCAGGAGCAACCAGTGTGAGTTTTGAGCTTCTGGCGTTGTGTGGAGTGCAGTGGTGTGCACGGTTGCCGCTATGGGTGACGGTGGCCACGGCGGCGACATGGCCGGCGGGAAGGAGCTATCGGCTCCGGTGGGCAGTGGGGCTAGAGGAGGAAAACGACTGCGGGGAGAGCGGGATTGGGTAGAGGAGCTCACGGCAGGGCCGAAGAGCAGCTGAGTGGGCTCGGGGAGGCACCGGAGTCGGTAATTCGACGGCGAGGATCGCCGGCAGCCGAAGAGGGGAACGGCGGCGATGACTGCGTCCAGGGCATCTGGTGCCTCGTAGCTTGGCGGAGAGGTCCGGGGCATCGAGGCGGAGCTCTTGAGCCAGTCAGGGGGGAAGGGGGAAGGCGGTGGCCATGGCAACGACGAGCGGCGGCGACGGCTGGCTCTCGGGTGGCTGCGGGAACGCGAGGGAAAGGAGGGAGAATGACTAGAGAGAGAGGGGAGAGGACGAGGGGAGTAGAGGGCCTCTCCAGGCGCGTGGACAGGGAGGAGGACGAGCCTCCAGCGCGAAGCAGGAGGTGGCCACGGCCACGCGCCGCTGCTGGCACGCAGCTGCTTTGGGGCGAGGGGAGGAAGACGACGGAGGGGTCTGCGGTGGTGGGCTGGACCGGCCAGCTGGGCCACCAGGTGGGCTGCACAGGTAAGTCAGGTAGTTCCTCTCTCTCTATTTCTGAAAATAGTTTCTGTTTTCTATTTTTCTTCTTTTGTTTTGATTTAGTTTAGCCACTAAATCATTTTAGTAAATTCTGAAGAATAGTGGATGCACAAAGAACTATTCCAGAGACCCTCCACTAGTTTCAGAATTTATTTGGAGCTATTTAAAAAATATATAGCATTTAAATGTGCCCAATTCAAATACTTATTGATTTAATTCAAAGCCCAAAAATTCCCCAAAAATGTTCAATATTTTTGGGTTGGACCAAAACCCTTGCCAGAATTATCAAGCATTACTGAAGGCATTTCTGGGTTTATTGAAAAGGATTTTAGGTTAAACCTAATTGCCTTGATTTGGTGCTAGGGTTTAATCATCCCCATTTCAAGTTTCCTTTGAAATAAATATGATGACATGATGATCAGGCAAGGACTACAGGGGTTGATCTAGGGATGTGACAACTCACCCCCACTAAAACAAGAATCTCGTCCCGAGATTCAGGACGTGAGATAAGAAATCAGAGGGGACACAAGCTAGCACAATCTTCACGATCCAATTTTTCTTCTCGGAGATGTTGATTTATTGCATCATAATGATCTTGTCATCCTTGCTTGAGATCTTCACCCAACCAGATGATAAGGAGACATACTCTATAGAAATCGATCTTCCCCAAGATCGAGGAACTCAAGATCAACTCATGGAATGAGACATTGAAGTATCTCTTGAGCTGAGACACGAGACACACATCCAGGAGGATGGAGTGAAACAAATGATGAAGCTTCACTTGGTAGGCAAAATTCTACACCTAAGAAGATGGTGCTCGATGTCATCAGACGGGGCACCTTAGAGAAGGTGACTCGTAGAGTTATTCCCGTAAGTGGCAAAAAGAATTACTTTTGATATAGAGATCATTGAAATTCCCTATACCAGCCTGAGGCAAACAAAATAGATAATGTGAAGGAGTTCGAGAGAACGACATACTCCATCTATAATAGATGAGGGGGGACTACCTTGTTGAAGACAACACAACGGATGATTTAGATTATCATCGGAAATGGATGGGATCCATGGTGAGATGGCACATTGGCGGAGCAAGCTGGGAACAAAATGCAAATGCTGGGAATGATTCTGGTAACTGGGAAGAAACCCATTAGTAGAGTGTAAATCTATTCTTGAGAGGTTATAGCATAATCAAGAACACTATGAGCAATCTCGGTTAGTGCCGGTGATAACACCTAGTGCTTGTGCGTGCTCTCAAGAACTTGAGCATTCCCATATTCATCAAGGTTTTACCAATATCCGTGTCAAAGATTCCGGCAACACCACATACTACCCTGATGAATAACGATGGACGATGCAGATGCAAAGGAAGATAACACTTTCTCAGATTTCACCTTAGCGAGGCCAAGGGGCAAGATCTGGACGATCGACCGAGAGACATTTAGCACTCCGCTTCTAATGTTATCCTTGATGTGCTAGCACAACCCATTTATTATAATGGTTTGGTACCTAGAACGTCAAATAAAAGGTCGGACTTCAGGAGCGCAAGAATCCATAAGGAACAACTAGGGAGTAAGTCCGACGAAGTCCTTATGGGGAGGTGGCCAACTTCTTCAAACAAGATACTACAACAATAGGTCTTCCGGTTGGGTGTGTTGGCCACGACATCCACTTTACCGGTTATCGAGAGACCAATATTATAGTTCTTGGAAAATGCACCAACCATCATATCTGCCTGAGATTCAGTTCTGATTAGTGTCAGGAAATTCCAGACTCATCGGGTCCAGAAAGAATGAATGTTTGCAACACAAATCGACAAGATGGCGTTGCGAGATTCTCGGGAAATGGACTGTGGTAGTAAGCTCCAAAACATGAGCTGGTTCTGCTACATACACATGAACACGTTGTCCAAGACAAGCATGAACACGTAGAAGTCTTATGATAAAACACTACCGGGTTCAGGTGGGAACCATCGTCTAGGATATCGAAGTCCTTACATAAGTCATATGATTAGCTCTTATGATGGAACTTTTCTCCTTGAACAAATCAATCAGTGGCTTGGTGTGCTAGGGATACATATGGAGTGGAGGTAGCGAGCCTATCAAACCGTATAATACTTCGCACATGCGTGACTGACTTGGGATGATTCCAGAGGAGGTAAAAACATGCTTTCCCGAATTCACGGCGGCAACTTTCATCAAATGCTCATGAATTTGAGGAAGTCACTTCTTTCTTCCGTACATATGCTTCATGAGCGGGTCATGAAGATAATGCTTATAAAAGTTTCCAATACTAACTGGATGTGCAACATAGATCATGGAGAAGATAACAATGTTGCTGGTGGGCTCAACAACAATTCATCCAGGCTTCCATAAAATGGAATTCCATGACTACGTGAACAAAGTGATAGCATTAGTCAGATCCAAAAGATATAATGGTGTATGCTCAAGGGAACGACCATGAGTAAGACAACATTACGAATATCGTTGGTTCTGATTTGACTTGACGATAACCCATACTCAAATAAAAGTTTGGACAAGACAATAGATCCACAAATGATCACGGGGATCGATTGAAGAAGATATCATCTATCTTCAATACACACACAGGATATCCCTTTGGAGTGAGCTATGTGGGTTAAGCTTTTATCTTCCAACTCCCCAAGTTGTTGTTTATCTTAACCAACTAGTACGGGGTATCCAACACAGATTCTTGGAGAAAGGGTGGTTTAGAGGGAAACCAGCTTGATCACGAACTCAACATAGCGGTCAGGTGACAACCTGGTAAAACTTCCGAGAATATATTCGGAAAATCACGAACCACCGATATGTTATTAAGCTCGAGAACAATCTTGCTTTTCAAGGCAAGACGATATGATCAAATGAGCGAGGAATTGACAAATTCCTAACTCATAAATCAAGGAGTGCACCAGGAAAATGGACTAGGTAGCACGATCAATCTTAGAATGGTGATTTGGTAACCAACACACTAAGAATGAAATTGTTGTCCTTTAACTACCAAGCAATAGGGTTGCTAGGAGTATTGATTTCACACATCACAATTCACTTGTCAGCATTCCGGTTACAATAACACGGAAACCGAGGGATGAACAATGATGGCAAGAGGTATTACTACATCAAGAATTCATAAGAGATAGTGCAATTCTCACGACATTCTTGACATATAGATGGTAATACTCCAGGGTAGAACAGATTAGAGGATGGATTAACATTCTTCATCTATGAGGTACAACTTCTTTGACCCAATCCTGGATATGGATAAGGTACTGTAGTTTGTTTCCCCTAGTCATTCCAGAATAGAATGGCTTGACGGACCACAAGAGTAAGAGGCATCGATGAACACGAATGCACAACTACCCGTGACTATCAACTGATAGACGAGGGTCATAATACAACTAGAGAGAAACAACTCAAAGAAACATATAACTTTCTGAGTTCAGGATGCATAGATTAGCGTGTCGAACTAGTTCAACATATTTCTTCCGGATAACCCATGCAGAAAGTAGAATTGGCAGAGTCACAATATGAACGGAGTACTACTCAAGAGCACTCGGCTTGTGATCTTTTGGTTCAGAAGAACTTCTGCCATGGATGATTAATGGTATTGGAAGAACGATAAACCACGGACCTCGAGGACTATCACAAGGTTACTAATATCCTAAAGGGACGAGCAAATACTATCCACATGAGGTAAGTAGGGTGAAGCTCTGGTTCAAGAACCCAGGAATAGAATACCTACCAACTAAATAGCATCACGGGATCCTTTCGAGAATAATGGCCAGAATCATCACACTGGGAATATGAAACATTGCTAGATTACTTGGTGATCTTCTAAGATACTTAGGGTCATATTAATAAGTCCAACATATATGTCGAGGTAACAGAGTGCCTCAACACACCGACTAGTGTGGTTAACCTGGCCTAAAAGGACATTAAGAACAGATAGGAATGATTTGCAATGCATCAGATTTTTTAGAGACCTGGGATGACTCGGACAGCATAACGGCTGCAAATGCTCGAAAATACTTTTGAGATCCAAGCAAAAGGGGTAGCATATCCACTTAACATTATAATGTCAAGGTTCTGAGATCAATAATTGAACACACAGTAGTAGAATAAACTGAACTGAGAGTTGAATCCACAATTAACGTGATCCTGATAGACATAAGAGGAAGCCTAGTTCTTAATCCCCTTAGAATAGAAGAAGGTGACTCAGATCAGAAGGTCATGGGGTAAAGGAGTAAAAAGAGCCTTACGTTCCCTTCCACAATCAATTCCCTTAATATAACTAAAGAGTTTCTAGACACGACTTCGACCAGTTTGGCTTGCTAATCCTACAGGCAGTCAGGCTCTGATACCAAAGCTGTCGGGACCCCGATCCTACGTCACACAGTTCTAGCCTGTAACACACCATATCACTTTGCGGCCTCACGCACGGTATCCCCACGGGTGCCACCTTACCTGGCCCGGGACCGTTTGCGTATTTTGGCACACGTATATGATAGTGTCGCTAGCATCCATATGATAGAGAACCCGGGCCGACATGACCAGTTATAAACCAAAAGTGGCACTAAATTATAGAGACAGGCATACATGACCCAGCAACGAACGTGTCGGTCATCAACGTATGAACCCAAGTCGTAGCAAGCTACAAGGATTTAAAGGAACAACGCGTGACATTTCCCCTAAGGGACATACACAAGAACGAAGAAGGACACATGCCGGCCAGCCTAAGTGTTCCGGAGCAGTAGCAAGCTACCAAGGCTCAGTGGAATCACTAGGAGACATTTCCCTGTAAGATATGCTACCAAAGGTAAATAACTAGGTGTCGGATCCCACACATAGCAATACACATTACACGTACGCATAACATGCAAGTATGTGCTGTACAACATGGCATCACAACATAACTGAACAACTCATATAGATAAAGGCCCAGAAGAGCCATCATAGCATTTATTACAATCAGAGGTCACATGACCCGACATACAGAGCATACAGGCAACGGAAGCATAACATGTCTGAGTACAGACAACTACAAATGAAAAAAAAACTGAGAAGCCTGACTATCTACAAGACCCTCCTAAGGGCACAAGATCGTAGCTGAGGTAACAAGCTAAACGTCGAAGTCCACGCGGAATCACTAGCGAGACTGAAGTCTCTCTGCAAAACATAAATTAAGCAAACGTGAGTACAAAGGTACTCAGCAAGACTTACATCAGAACTAACTACATATGCAACAATATCAACAAAGGGCGGTGGAGTTTGACTGCAGCAAGCCAGCTTTGACTCGTGGCTATCCTGAACTACGACTGCAAGTAACTCTTTTGAGGTGGCGCACACGAGTCCACATATTCAGAAATCAATACACCACTATGGATCCGCTCCCGTCTCCCTACGAGAAGGCCATCCATAGCACTCACGCTTATCTTGCGCATTTTAGAGTATCCACTTTCGATTGTCTATGTACCACGTAAGCATCCAAGAAGTCCATATCCGCGGTCCCGGCTATTCGAATAGATCATGTTAACCCTGCAGGGGTGTACTTCTTCACACACGCTCTCACCACTTACCGCCATGTACACGTCATGTATCTCGACAACCTTCAAGCGGAGGCCTGGCAAGGGTGTCGGCCACGACCTGACTAACCACACAAGTCTCTCGTCCAGGTTTATCGCCTATTCGGGTTCCATCCGTGGGGAGATCCGGCCGGGGTGTCACTCACGGCCCCAAAAGATGTGCGCAGGGTTCCCAAGCCCACCTCGTCGGATGGAACTACGCTTGGAACACCGTGCCACGGTGCCTAGTCTGCCCCGATCCCACTTGTACCGTGTGCCACTTGGTAGACTACTAATACTACCTACAAACACCAGAAACTAGTTGCAACTCCTGGACAGAGATCGAGTTGATTAATAAGTCGAGAGGGGCACTTAAGCATTCCAATACGTGGTAGTAGCTTTGTCATTGGACAACTTACACAAAACTTATTTCTTAGGGATGGTTTCAGTGAGACAACCCACCATGTACTCCTACATGGCCTCTCACCGCTACCTTTACCAAATCGTGTTCACACACTTAGCTCTCAACAGTAGGACATGTTCATGACATTCCAATTCATCCCCGATGAATCAGACCTGACTCAACTCTAAGAAATAGCAGGCATAACTAGAAAGCATGAATGAGTAGGCACAACATGGCTCAAACAACTCCTACTCATGCTAGTGGGTTTCAACTATTTACTGTGGCAATGACAGGTCATGCAGAGGAAAGGGGTTCAACTACCGCAGCAAAAGCAGTTCAATCGTTGTTGTCCTAATGCAATAAAAGAGAGCAGGAGCGAGAGAGTGGGATTGTATCGGGATGCTCAATGGGGGTTTGCTTGCCTGGCACTTCTCAAGATATTAATAGCTCTTCATCGGTGTCATCGAACTCATCGTCGGAACGTCGTCTACTGAGAGGGGACAAAACCGACAAACAGAGAAAGAACACAATCAATGCAATGCGACAATATGATGCATGAGTGTGACATGGCAATATGATGTTTATTGAGCTAATGCAACTAGCAACACAATTAAATGAAGTTGGTTTGAACCAAAGGTTCAAATTCAAACTCCATATGTGATTATTCAAATGCCATTTATTCAAATTGTCCTAAACAACAACCATAAGTTGTTCTAACATGCATGAAAATGTCATAAACAGATTCCTTGGATTTTTCTGATCAATTTTCATAAATAAATTATTTTCATCTGAGTTATAGATTATTTTCTATGATTTTTAGAAGTTAGTGCTATTTTCTGAAATAAATAAATCAAATAGATTTATTTAAAATCCAGAAAAGCATTTATGACGTCATGGTGACATCATCACTACGTCAGCAGGTCAAAGGCGCCAGCCCAGGTCAAACATGACGGCTGGGACCCTCTGGTCAGTGACTAGGCTAGTTAACAAAGGATTTAAGTGCTGATTAATACTAACTAAAAGTGTCAGTGGGGCAGGGGCCCACTGTGAGTGGCTAGCTAAACTAATTAAACGTAGTTATCATTAACCAAGGTTTAAGCTAATTAGGTTTAAGTTTAAACTAGGTTAGTTAGCCGTGCGGGGCCCGCATGTCATAGACCCAGGGGGGTCAAACCTCGGGTCAAAGACCCAAACAGGCCGGCGGCTCACCTCCGGCGACAGCGGGCACGGCGAAGGGGCTCGGGATCCATCCTCCGTCGACCAAATGGCCGGCGAGGACCACCTACGTGACGCTGGCGCTCGTGCGCATCCAGCGGTGCCATCGGCACGAGTCGCCGTGGACCCAAACGACGGCGGCGACGACTAGGGCGGTCGCCGGAGCTCGGGCGACGACGGAAACAGTGTTGCAGTGCACAGCAGGAGCAACCAGTGTGAGTTTTGAGCTTCTGGCATTGTGTGGAGTGCAGTGGTGTGCTCGGTTGCCGCTATGGGTGACGGTGGCCACGGCGGCGACATGGCCGGCGGGAAGGAGCTATCGGCTCCGGTGGGCAGCGGGGCTAGAGGAGGAAAACGACTGCGGGAAGAGCGGGATTTGGTAGAGGAGCTCACGGCGGGGTCGAAGAGCAGCTGAGTGGGCTCGGGGAGGCACCGGAGTCGGTAATTCGACGGCGAGGATCGCCGGCGGCCGAAGAGGGGAACGGCGGCGATGACTGCGTCCAGGGCGTCTGGTGCCTCGTAGCTCGGCGGAGAGGTCTGGGGCGTCGAGGCGGAGCTCTTGAGCCAGTTATGGGGGAAGGGGGAAGGCGGTGGCCATGGCAACGACGAGCGGCGGCGACGGCTGGCTCTCGGGTGGCTGCGGGAACGCGAGGGAAAGGAGGGAGAATGACTAGAGAGAGAGGGGAGAGGACGAGGGGAGTAGAGGGCCTCTCCAGGCGCGTGGATAGGGAGGAGGACGAGCCTGCAGCGCGAAGCAGGAGGTGCCCACGGCCACGCGCCGCTGCTGGCACGCAGCTGCTTTGGGGCGAGGGGAGGAAGACGACGGAGGGGTCTGCGGTGGTGGGCTGGGCCGGCCAGCTGGGCCACCAGGTGGGCTGGACAGGTAAGTCAGGTAGTTCCTCTCTCTCTATTTCTGAAAATAGTTTATGTTTTCTATTTTTCTTCTTTTGTTTTGATTTAGTTTAGCCACTAAATCATTTTAGTAAATTCTGAAAAATAGTGGATGCACAAAGAACTATTCCAGAGACCCTCCACTAGTTTTAGAATTTATTTGGAGCTATTTAAAAAATATATAGCATTTAAATGGCCCCAATTCAAATACTTATTGATTTAATTCAAAGCCCAAAAATTCCCCAAAAATGTTCAATATTTTTGGTTTGGACCAAAACCCTTGCCAGAATTATCAAGCATTACTGAAGGCATTTCTGGGTTTATTGAAAAGGATTTTAGGTTAAACCTAATTGCCTTGATTTGGTGCTAGGGTTTAATCATCCCTATTTCAAGTTTCCTTTGAAATAAATATGATGACATGATGATCAGGCAAGGACCACAGGGGTTGATCTAGGGATGTGACAACTCACCCCCACTAAAACAAGAATCTCGTCCCGAGATTCAGGACGTGAGATAAGAAATCAGAGGGGACACAAGCTAGCACAATCTTCACGATCCAATTTTTCTTCTCGGAGATGTTGATTTATTGCATCATAATGATCTTGTCATCCTTGCTTGAGATCTTCACCCAACCAGATGATAAGGAGACATACTCTGTAGAAATCGATCTTCCCGAAGATCGAGGAACTCAAGATCAACTCACTGAATGAGACATTGAAGTATCTCTTGAGCTGAGACACGAGACACACATCCAGGAGGATGGAGTGAAACAAATGATGAAGGTTCACTTGGTAGGCAAAATTCTACACCTAAGAAGATGGTGCTCGATGTCATCAGACGGGGCACCTTAGAGAAGGTGACTCGTAGAGTTATTCCCGTAAGTGGCAAAAAGAATTACTTTTGATATAGAGATCATTGAAATTCCCTATACCAGCCTGAGGCAAACAAAATAGATAATTTGAAGGAGTTCGAGAGAACGACATACTCCATCTATAATAGATGAGGGGGGGACTACCTTGTTGAAGACAACACAACGGATGATTTAGATTATCATCGGAAATGGATGGGATCCATGGTGAGATGGCACATTGGCGGAGCAAGCTGGGAACAAAATGCAAATGCTGGGAATGATTCTGGTAACTGGGAAGAAACCCATCAGTAGAGAGTAAATCTATTCTTGAGAGGTTATAGCATAATCAAGAACACTGTGAGCAATCTCAGTTAGTGCCGGTGATAACACCTAGTGCTTGTGCGTGCTCTCAAGAACTTGAGCATTCCCATATTCATCAAGGTTTTACCAATATCCGTGTCAAAGATTCCGGCAACACCACATACTACCCTGATGAATAACGATGGACGATGCAGATGCAAAGGAAGATAACACTTTCTGAGATTTCACCTTAGCGAGGCCAAGGGGCAAGATCTGGATGATCGACCGAGAGACATTTAGCACTCCGCTTCTAATGTTCTCCTTGATGTGCTAGCACAACCCATTTATTATAATGGTTTGGTACCTAGAACGTCAGATAAAAGGTCGGACTTCAGGAGCGCAAGAATCCATAAGGAACAACTAGGGAGTAAGTCCTACGAAGTCCTTATGGGGAGGTGGCCAACTTCTTCAAACAAGATACTACAACAATAGGTCTTCCGGTTGGGTGTGTTGGCCACGACATCGACTTTACGGGTTATCGAGAGACCAATATTATAGTTCTTGGAAAATGCACCAACCATCATATCTGCCTGAGATTCAGTTCTGATTAGTGTCAGGAAATTCCAGACTCATCGGGTCCAGAAAGAATGAATGTTTGCAACACAAATCGACAAGACGGCGTTGCGAGATTCTCGGGAAATGGACTGTGGTAGTAAGCTCCAAAACATGAGCTGGTTCCGCTACATACACATGAACACGTTGTCCAAGACAAGCATGAACACGTAGAAGTCTTACGATAAAACACTACCGGGTTCAGGTGGGAACCATCGTCTAGGATATCGAAGTCCTTACATAAGTCATATGATTAGCTCTTATGATGGAACTTTTCTCCTTGAACAAATCAATCAGTGGCTTGGTGTGCTAGGGATACATATGGAGTGGAGGTAGCGAGCCTATCAAACCATATAATACTTCGCACATGCGTGACTGACTTGGGATGATTCCAGAGGAGGTAAAAACATGCTTTCCCGAATTCACGGCGGCAACTTTCATCAAATGCTCATGAATTTGAGGAAGTCACTTCTTTCTTCCGTACATATGCTTCAGGAGCGGGTCATGAAGATAATGCTTATAAAAGTTTCCAATACTAACTGGATGTGCAACATAGATCATGGAGAAGATAACAATGTTGCTGGTGGGCTCAACACCAATTCATCCAGGCTTCCATAAAATGGAATTCCATGACTACGTGAACAAAGTGATAGCATTGGTCAGATCCAAAAGATATAATGGTGCATGCTCAAGGGAACGACCATGAGTAAGACAACATTACGAATATCGTTGGTTCTAATTTGACTTGACGATAACCCATACTGAAATAAAAGTTTGGACAAGACAATAGATCCACAAATGATCACGGGGATCGATTGAAGAAGATATCATCTATCTTCAATACACACACAGGATATCCCTTTGGAGTGAGCTATGTGGGTTAAGATTTTATCTTCCAACTCCCCAAGTTGTTGTTTAGTTTAACCAACTAGTTCGGGGTATCCAACACAGATTCTTGGAGAAAGGGTGGTTTAGAGGGAAACCAGCTTGATCACGAACTCAACATAGCGGTCAGGTGACAACCTGGTAAAACTTCCGAGAATATATTCGGAAAATCACGAACCACCGATATGTTATTAAGCTCGAGAACAATCTTGCTTTTCAAGGCAAGACGATATGATCAAATGAGCGAGGAATTGACATATTCCTAACTCATCAATCAAGGAGTGCACCAGGAAAATGGACTAGGTAGCACGATCAATCTTAGAATGGTGATTTGGTAACCAACACACTAAGAATGAAATTGTAGTCCTTTAACTACCAAGCAATAGGGTTGCTAGGAGTATTGATTTCACACATCACAATTCACTTGTCAGCATTCCGGTTACAATAACACGGAAACCGAGGGATGAACAATGATGGCAAGAGGTATTACTACATCAAGAATTCATAAGAGATAGTGCAATTCTCACGACATTCTTGACATATAGATGGTAATACTCCAGGGTAGAACAGATTAGAGGATGGATTAACATTCTTCATCTATGAGGTACAACTTCTTTTACCCAATCCTGGATATGGATAAGGTACTGGAGTTTGTTTCCCCTAGTCATTCTAGAATAGAATGGCTTGACGGACCACAAGAGTAAAAGGCATTGATGAACACGAATGCACAACTACCCGTGACTATCAACTGATAGACGAGGGTCATAATACAACTAGAGAGAAACAACTCAAAGAAACATATAACTTTCTGAGTTGTGGATGCATAGATTAGCGTGTCGAACTAGTTCAACATATTTCGTCCGGATAACCCATGCAGAAAGTAGAATTGGCAGAGTCACAATATGAACGGAGTACTACTCAAGAGCACTCGGGTTGTGATCTTTTGGTTCAGAAGAACTTCTGCCATGGATGGTTCATGGTATTGGAAGAACGATAAACCACGGACCTCGAGGACTATCACAAGATTACTAATATCCTAAAGGGACGAGCAAACACTATCCACATGAGGTAAGTAGGGTGAAGCTCGGGTTCAAGAACCCAGGAATAGAATACCTACCAACTAAATAGCATCACGGGATGCTTTCGAGAATAATGGCCAGAATCATCACACTGGGAATATGAAACATTGCTAGATTACTTGGTGATCTTCTAAGATACTTAGGGTCATATTAATAAGTCCAACATATATGTCGAGGTAACAGAGTGCCTCAACACACCGACTAGTGTGGTTAACCTGGCCTAAAAGGACATTAAGAACAGATAGGAATGATTTGCAATGCATCAGATTGTTTAGAGACCTGGGATGACTCGGACAGCATAACGGCTGCAAATGCTCGAAAATACTTTTGAGATCCAAGCAAAAGGGGTAGCATATCCACTTAACATCATAATGTCAAGGTTCTGAGATCAACAATTGAACACACAGTAGTAGAATAAACTGAACTGAGAGTTGAATCCACAATTAACGTGATCCTGATAGACATAAGAGAAAGACTAGTTCTTAATCCCCGTAGAATAGAAGAAGGTGACTCAGATCAGAAGGTCATGGGGTAAAGGAGTAAAAAGAGCCTTACGTTCCCTTCCACAATCAATTCCCTTAATATAACTAAAGAGTTTCTAGACACGACTTCGACCAGTTTGGTTTGCTAATCCTACAGGCAGTCAAGCTCTGATACCAAAGCTGTCGGGACCCCGATCCTACGTCACACAGGTCTAGCCTGTAACACACCATATCACTTTGCGTCCTCACGCACGGTATCCCCACGGGTGCCACCTTACCTGGCCCGGGACCGTTTGCGTATTTTGGCACACGTATATGATAGTGTCGCTAGCATCCATATGACAGAGAACCCGCGCCGACATGACCAGTTATAAACCAAAAGTGGCACTAAATTACAGAGACAGGCATACATGACCCAGCAACGAACGTGTCGGTCATCAACGTATGAACACAAGTCGTAGCAAGCTACAAGGACTTAAAGGAACAACGCGTGACATTTCCCCTAAGGGACAGACACAGGAACGAAGAAGGACACATGCCGGCCAACCTAAGTGTTCCGGAGCAGTAGCAAGCTACCAAGGCTCAGTGGAATCACTAGGAGACATTTCCCTGTAAGATAGGCTACCAAAGGTAAACAACTAGGTGTCGGATCCCACACATAGCAATACACATTACACGTACGCATAACATGCAAGTATGTGCTGTACAACATGGCATCACAACATAACTGAACAACTCATATAGATAAAGGCCCAGAAGAGCCATCATAGGATTTATTACAATCAGAGGTCACATGACCCAACATACAGAGCATACAGGCAACGGAAGCATAACATGTCTGATTACAGACAACTACAAATGAAAAAAAACTGAGAAGCCTGACTATCTACAAGACCCTCCTAAGGGCACAAGATCGTAGCTGAGGTAACAAGCTAAACATCGAAGTCCACGCGGAATCACTAGCGAGACTGAAGTCTCTCTGCAAAACATAAATTAAGCAAACGTGAGTACAAAGGTACTCAGCAAGACTTACATCAGAACTAACTACATATGCAACAATATCAACAAAGGGCGGTGGAGTTTGACTGCAGCAAGCCAGCTTTGACTTGTGGCTATCCTGAACTACGACTGCAAGTAACTCTTTTGAGGTGGTGCACACGAGTCCACATATTCACCAATCAATACACCACTATGGATCCGCTCCCGTCTCCCTACGAGAAGGCCATCCATAGCACTCACGCTTATCTTGCGCATTTTAGAGTATCCACTTTCGATTGTCTATGTACCACGTAAGCATCCAAGAAGTCCATATCCGCGGACCCGGCTATTCGAATAGATCATGTTAACCCTGCAGGGGTGTACTTCTTCACACACGCTCTCACCACTTACCGCCATGTACACGTCATGTATCTCGGCAACCTTCAAGCGGAGTCCTGGCGAGGGTGTCGGCCACGACCTGACTAACCACACAAGTCTCTCGTCTAGGTTTATCGCCTATTCGGGTTCCATCCGTGGGGAGATCCGGCCGGGGTGTCACTCACGGCCCCAAAAGATGTGCGCAGGGTTCCCAAGCCCACCTCGTCGGATGGATCTACGCTTGGTACACCGTGCCATGGTGCCTAGTCTGCCCCGAGCCCACATGTACCGTGTGCCACTTGGTAGACTACTAACACTACCTACAAACACCAGAAACTAGTTGCAACTCCTGGACAGATATCGAGTTGATTAATAAGTCGAGAGGGGCACTTAAGCATTCCAATGGGTGGTAGTAGCTTTGTCATTGGACAACTTACACATAACTCAATTCTTAGGGACGGTTTCAGTGAGACAACCCACCATGTACTCCTACATGGCCTCTCACCGCTACCTTTACCAAATCGTGTTCACACACTTAGCTCTCAACAGTAGGACATGTTCACCACATTCCAATTCATCCCCGATGAATCAGACCTGACTCAACTCTAAGCAATAGCAGGCATAACCAGAAAGCATGAATGAGTAGGCACAACATGGCTCAAACAACTCCTACTCATGCTAGTGGGTTTCAACTATTTACAGTAGCAATGACAGGTCATGCAGAGGAAAGGGGTTCAACTACCACAGCCAAAGCAGTTCAATCGTTGTTGTCCTAATGCAATAAAAGAGAGCAGGAGCGAGAGAGTGGGATTGTATCGGGATGCTCAATGGGGGTTTGCTTGCCTGACACTTCTGAAGATATTAATAGCTCTTCATCGGTGTCATCGAACTCATCGTCGGAACGTCGTCTACTGAGAGGGGACAAACCGACAAACAGAGAAAGAACACAATCAATGCAATGCGACAATATGATGCATGAGTGTGACATGGCAATATGATGTTTATTGAGCTAATGCAACTAGCAACACAATTAAATGAAGTTGGTTTGAACCAAAGGTTCAAATTCAAACTCCATATGTGATTATTCAAATGCCATTTATTCAAATTGTCCTAAATAGCAGCCATAAGTTGTTCTAACATGCATGAAAATGTCATAAACAGATTCCTTGGATTTTTCTGATCAATTTTCATATATAAATTATTTTCATCTGAGTTATAGATTATTTTCTATGATTTTTAGAAGTTTTGGCTATTTTCTAAAATAAATAAATCAAATAGATTTATTTAAAAATCCAGAAAAGCATTTATGACGTCATGGTGACATCATCACTACGTCAGCAGGTCAAAGGCGCCAGCCCAGGTCAAACCTGACGGCTGGGACCCACTGGTCAATGACTAGGCTAGTTAACAAAGGCTGTAAGTGCTGATTAATACTAACTAAAAGTGTCAGTGGGGCAGGGGCCCACTGTCAGTGGCTAGCTAAACTAATTAAACGTAGTTATCATTAACCAAGGTTTAAGCTAATTAGGTTTAAGTTTAAACTAGGTTAGTTAGCCGTGCGGTGCCCGCATGTCATAGACCCAGGGGGGTCAAACCTCGGGTCAAAGACCCAAACAGGCCGGCGGCTCACCACTGGCGACAGCGGGCACGGCGGAGGGGCTCGGGATCCGTCCTCCGTCGACCAAATGGCCGGCGAGGACCACCTATGTGACGCTGGCGCTCGTGCGCATCCAGCGGTGCCATCGGCACGAGTCGTCGTGGACCCAAACGACGGCGGCGACGACTAGGGCGGTCGCCGGAGCTCGGGAAAAGGTGTTGCAGTGCACAGCAGGAGCAACCGGTGTGAGTTTTGAGCTTCTGGCGTTGTGTGGAGTGCAGTGGTGTGCTCGGTTGCCGCTATGGGTGACGGTGGCCACGGCGGCGACATGGCCGGCGAGAAGGTGCTATCGGCTTCGGTGGGCAGTGGGGCTAGAGGAGGAAAACGACTGCGGGGAGAGCGGGATTGGGTAGAGGAGCTCACGGCAGGGTCGAAGAGCAGCTGAGTGGGCTCGGGGAGGCACCGGAGTCGGTAATTCGATGGCGAGGATTGCCGGCGGCCGAAGAGGGGAACGGCGGCGATGACTGCGTCCAGGGCGTCTGGTGCCTCGTAGCTCGGCGGAGAGGTCTGGGGCGTCGAGGCGGAGCTCTTGAGCCAGTCAGGGGGCAAGGGGGAAGGCGGTGGCCATGGCAACGACGAGCGGGGGCGACGGCTGGCTCTCGGGTGGCTGCGGGAACGCGAGGGAAAGGAGGGAGAATGACCAGAGAGAGAGGGGAGAGGACGAGGGGAGTAGAGGGCCTCTCCAGGCGCGTGGACAGGGAGGAGGACGAGCCTCCAGCGCGAAGCAGGAGGTGGCCACGGCCACGCGCCGCTGCTGGCACGCAGCTGCTTTGGGGCGAGGGGAGGAAGACGACGGAGGGTCTGCGGTGGTGGGCTGGGCCGGCCAGCTGGGCCACCAGGTGGGCTGCACAGGTAAGTCAGGTAGTTCCTCTCTCTCTATTTCTGAAAATAGTTTCTGTTTTCTATTTTTCTTCTTTTGTTTTGATTTAGTTTAGCCACTAAATCATTTTAGTAAATTCTGCAAAATAGTGGATGCACAAAGAACTATTCCAGAGACCCTCCACTAGTTTCAGAATTTATTTGGAGCTATTTAAAAAATATATAGCATTTAAATGGCCCCAATTCAAATACTTATTGATTTAATTCAAAGCCCAAAAATTCCCCAAAAATGTTCAATATTTTTGGTTTGGACCAAAACCCTTGCCAGAATTATCAAGCATTACTGAAGGCATTTCTGGGTTTATTGAAAAGGATTTTAGGTTAAACCTAATTGCCTTGATTTGGTGCTAGGGTTTAATCATCCCCATTTCAAGTTTCCTTTGAAATAAATATGATGACATGATGATCAGGCAAGGACCACATGGGTTGATCTAGGGATGTGACATGATGATTAAGGCTCTCACGTAACTGAAGATACAAGCAACGAAAGAACCCAACAATTTTATTTTAGCAGCCAGATTGATAATGTATACCAAACAGACAAAATTTGCAATGAGTTAGTATGGACCATGTAATACATACACTTAAATACGTATCCTTGTTCATCGTCATCACCTCACGAGCTTAATATAATTAAACTGTAACATAGTCAGTACATAGTTGCACTTGTTCTCATTGATTACAAGATGCACACACATATTTATGTACATATATATACTAGTGAATGGTTAACTGAAGCATTCATCAGCACACATGCAGCAGCCAAAAACAGAATCCAAGAGGGCATGCAATCAATTCATATAACACAATCATATATGTTCATGGCAAACTTTATTATAAATCCTAGTTTCATGCTTAACAATCCATCAGAGACCTGTGGGAGCGCATTTGTACAAAATTGAACTATTTTCAGTCATTCAGTGCAAGCATTCGGCCTATGAACTAATCAATCAGAATGCATCTAGTGAACACTACCAAGATCTCTGCTATCGGTGAAATCAGCTCACACATTCAGTATAGTCAATCTAAAACGAACCACTCTCAGTTCGATAGTTCAGTCATAAGTAGAGAAAGCTATTGAAGTACCTCCCTTGAAGACGAGGCCCGTGAGCACGGCGAAGGTGGCCTCTCCCTCTCTGCTCTCCCCCCACACCCCAAATCCAGCACCAGCGGGAGCATGCCCACGGCGACGACAAACACATGCCCCGACGCACGAGCTACTCCCTTGGAAACCAAACGCGTCAGCGAAGGGAATGGAAGAGATGGGGAGAAGATGGGCGAGATAGTGGCTACCTTGACGCAGGAAGAAGGACCCCGCCTCGATCTGGACCCTGTGCCGGCGCCGCTCCGCCTCCTCCGTTGGGTGTAGTCGCAGCAGCACCTCGCGGGCGGCCGCCTCCATAGGCCGCAGCGCCGGCGGGATGGTTGTGGGCCGCGGACGCAGCGCCATCAGCATCATCCCACGCAGCTGTTTGTCCGAGACCAAGCCGAGGCCAGCGGGTGGCTCAGGCCCACGCCATGGGGTTGGGGGAAGCCATGGCGCCGCCGCCCCTTGTTTGAGTTGCTGATGGAGGGGACAGAACGGTGCCGGATCCAGCACACACTTGCCTCGACGTTGTCGGATGTGGCAGACCGTCGGCGAGGGGAGAGGTGGGTGGAGAGGGAGGCGACGACGAGGGGAGAGGTGGGTGGTGAAGAGGGAGAGGTCCGGCTGCAAGGTGGATCTGGATCGAGAGCGGAGCTGTGGGAGGTTTTTTTTTGGATGGGATCGAGAGGAGCTG
>LR738709.1:564229307-564276075 GCA_902687465.1 Secale cereale
TGGAAGGGACGAGCTGGTGGGTGGGTGGGTGGGCGGGTGGGCGGGCGGCGGCGACGGCGGCGATGTGGGAGACGAGGGAGGGGATTGGCTCGGGTGAGAAAGAAAGAAAGGAGGCGGCGGGTGAGAGGAGCTATGGGAGGGACGATCTAGGGTTTGGGCTGCGGGGGGGGGGGTATTTCTTTTTCTTTTTATCGTAGGTAGATGGATGGATGGATGTGGGATGGACATTTTAATGGATGGATGGATGGGCGCCATGTCATCGATCCGTGGGAAGTGTTATGATTCCTCCGAGAATCTCTGATTTAAAATAATTTCCAAGTACTAAAGATAGAGCTATTTCGTGAAGCAGTTATCAAAAATATTTTGCAAAAGGGCATCACACAAATTTTCACTCAAGTTAGACCACATTTGATGGACGAGCACCAATTTGTATGCATTTCTAATCTTTCTTGCTATTTTTAATCATCTTCCGAGTGCCCCAAACGAGTTTTTTTTGTGAAGAACCTATCATATATTTGTTGCAAAATTGGACCAAACCAATTTTCGAAAATACTAGGACATATTTAATGCACAATTGACCAAATTGTTGGGTGTCAAAAGTTTTGTTCCACCTCTGGTGAGAAAGAAAAATTTCGGCCGATTCAGTTGGAAGCGGGTCAAATTTGAACTGTAGCTACCTCGTAGTTTGCTTTTTATTTTTTCCAAAAATCATTTGTAGGTACATAAGTATCTATTTAATCAGAGAAACACAAGAAAAATTCCAAGATTCAACCACTAGCTAGGAACGGTCATTCCCGCCGTTTTGACCGCATTTTGAAATGGGCATTAAAAATTCAAAAAAATAAAAAAATTGGAAAACCTTCGCATTGTGTCATTATATGTGACCAAGTTACCAGGAAAAATAATAAACTTGTAATACGACAATTCTTTTAAAAAAGTGTTCTCAGAAATGAGCTATCATGCGTGAAGATTCATGGCTTTCAAGCCAAATGATCAATCCTATGGCCACATTCATGGCATAGTTTGTTCAAATGATCTCATATTGTGCACAAGGGTGCATCTTGGAATGGCAAACAATATTGCCTAAGGAAGTTTTCATTTTCTTTGGACGAAAAAATCATTTTCCATTTTCTGAGTGCCCAAAAGGAGGTTTTTTGTGAAGGACCTCCCAAATAATTGTTGCAAAATTGGAACAAATCAATTTTCTAAAATACTAGGACATATTTAATGCACAATTGACCAAATGGTTGGGTGTCAAAAGTTTTGATCCACCTCTGGTAAAAAGACAAATTTCGACCGATTCAGGTGGAAGCGGGTCAAATTTGAACTGTAGCTACCTCGTAGTTTGTTTTTTATTTTTTCCAAAAATCATTTGTAGGTACATAAGTATCTATTTAATCAGAGAAACACCAAAAAAATTCCAAGATTCAACCACTAGCTAGGAACGGTCATTCCCGCCGTTTTGACCGCATTTTGAAACGGGCATAAAAAATTCAAAAAAAATCAAAAAATTGGAAAACCTTCGCATTGTGTCATTATATGTGACCAAGTTACCAGGAATAATAATAAACTTGTAATACGACAAATCTTTAAAAAAAAGTGTTCTCACAAACGAGCTATCATGCGTGAAGATTCATGGCTTTCAAGCCAAATGATCAATCCTATGGCCACATTCATGGCATAGTTTGTTCAAATGATCTCATATTGTGCACAAGGGTGGATCTTGGAATGGCAAACAATATTGCCTAAGGAAGTTTTCATTTTCTTTGGATGACAAAATCATTTTCCATTTTTCGAGTGCCCAAAAGGAGGTTTTTTTGTGAAGGACCTCCCAAATAATTGTTGCAAAATTGGACCAAATCAATTATATAAAATACTAGGACATATTTAATGCACAATTGAAAAAATGGTTGGGTGTAAAAAGTATTGATCCACCTCTCGTGAAAAAGACAAATTTCCGCCGATTCAGTTGGAAGCGGGTCAAATTTGAACTGCAACTGCCTCATAGTTTGCTATTTAGTTTTTCCAAAAATCATTTCTAGTTACATAAGTACCTATTTAATCATAAATACATGGTTTGGTGGCGATACATTGAGGTTTGGGCGGTGGTCGAGGGCCCCAACTCTAGAGCGCGTAATCTCGCATGCCCGCCGCGTGGTCACCGCGTGACTGTGGCGTTGCCATGTGTTCTGGGCGGCCTAGGCATGTCTAGTGGGTTGGGCACTCCCCAGGTAGGTGCTAGGAAGAAAATTACAATATAAGATTCTCACGAGGAGACCGATCGATGCTCGAACATGAATTAGCAGCCAAGTGTTTGATTAGCGGTACGGAAAATGCACATGGCTAATGGGCATGAGTTTTGGTTGAGGATGATCAGTTATTAAGAAGACCGTCTTCACAAAAAGGAGGCGTCTAGGTGGTACTTTCTTTGCAAAGTACCACACTGGACATAAATACGAATGTGAAAGATGGGCTCAAAATAATGAATGGATTGAGTTGGTATTTGGTGGAGGATAGTTATTTGGGCATAGGAAAGCACTGTAGAAAATGGATACCATTTGGACATGCCAAAGTGGTACTTCCTTCACAAAGTGTTTTTTTGAACGTAATAGGAAAATGAATATTTTTGAATTATTTTTGAATTAGGCAAGGAAGGTTTTTTACATATTTGACGAAGATATGACCCAAAGAATTTATGAGATTTTTTGGGGAATTATATGAATGACAGAAATATAGGTTGCTTCACAACCTAGGGCAAAAACTACCACATGGACATGAGACATATGCAAAACTGATGAGGTGGCGCCTAGTCGTAGCAACCCACCACAATTTACAAGGTTATGACCATCTATATTGGTCATGATCAGCTAGAAATAAGGCAGCGGACCAGTGCTATCTGCTTTATGACCATTTCATGTAAGGAAATTATGACATTTCTGACCAAAATGGTCGTTATAGTTTAGGGTTTGGAGCCCCCCGAACAGCTTTTGACCAATTGATCTGAAATGGTGATAGATCTATGACCAATTCTTCCAGGGTCACTAACAGAATGTCATAAGTTGACATATTTCTTGTAGTGGGAACCCAAAACAGTGAGTAATAGTCCAAGAAACGGCCCTAAATCGGCCAATACTGCGATTGTTCATGACCGACACGTAATCGCACCTTGGGGATCGACAACCATCGAAATCGCTTTGGGACCCCAAAACGGTGAGTAATAGTCCATGGAATGGGTTAGAATCGACAAAAACCATGAGTATTGATGACCGACACGTAAACGAACCCCGGGGTTCGTCAATCATGGAAATCTCTTCGAGACCCCAAAACTGAGTAATAGTCCACGAAATGGGCCAGGATCGGCCAAACTGCGAGTGTTGATGACCGATGCAAAAACGCACCCTAGGGTTTATCAGCCATGAAAATCGGTCTGAGACACCAAAACGGTGAGTAATAGTCCATGATACGGGCCAAGTCAGACAATACTGCGAGCGTTGATGACCGACACGTAAACGCACCCCAGTGTTCGTCAATCGTGGAAATCGCTCCTAGACCCCATGAAACGGGCTAGAATAGGCCAAAACTGGGAGTGTTGATGAACGACATGTAAGGGCACCCTAGGGTTCAGCAACCATGAAAATCGTTTCGGGACCCCAAAATGGTGAGTAATAGTCCACGATACGGGCCAGAATCGGCGAAAACAGCAAGTGTTGATAACCGGCACGTAAACGCACCTCGGGAATTGTTAATTGTGGAAATCGCTCCGGGAGCCCAAACGGTGAGTAATAGCCCATGAAACGGGCAAGAATCGGCCAAAACTGTGAGTGTTGATGACCGACATGTAAGCGCACCTTGGGGTTCAACAACTATGGAAATCGCTTTGGAAACCCAAAACAGTGAGTAATAGTCCAAGAAACGGGCCAGAATCGGCCAATACTGCGATTGTTGATGACCGACATGTAATCGCACCTTGGGGATCGACAACCATCGAAATCGCTTTGGGACCCCAAAACGGTGAGTAATAGTCCATGAAATGGGTTAGAATCGACAAAAACCATGAGTATTGATGACCGACACGTAAACGCACCCCGGGGTTTGTCAATCATGGAAATCACTTCGAGAACCCAAAACTGAGTAATAGTCCATGAAATGGGCCAGAATCGGCCAAACTGCGAGTGTTGATGACCGATGCGAAAACGCACCCTAGGGTTTATCAGCCATGATAATCGCTCTGAGACACCAAAACGGTGAGTAATAGTCCATGATACGGGCCAAGTCAGCCAAAACTACGAGCGTTGATGACCGACACGTAAACGCACCCCAGTGTTCGTCAATCGTGGAAATCGCTCCATGACCCCATGAAAATCGCTCCATGTAAGGGCACCCTAGATTTCAGCAACCATGAAAATCGTCTTGGGACCCCCAAAATGGTGAGTAATAGTCCATGATACGGGCCAGAATCGGCCAAAACTGCAAGTGTTGATGACCGGCACGTAAACGCACCTCGGGGATCGTTAATTGTGGAAATCGCTCCGGGAGCCAAAACGGTGAGTAATGGCCCATGAAACGGTCAAGAATCGGCCAAAAACTGCGAGTGTTGATGACCGACATGTAAGTGCACCTTAGGGTTCAACAACTATGGAAATCGCTTTGGGAACTCAAAATAGTGAGTAATAGTCCAAGAAACGGGCCAGAATCGATCAATACTACGATTGTTGATGACCGAAACGTAATCGCATCTTGGGGATCGACAACTATCGAAATCGCTCTGGGACCCCAAAACGGTGAGTAATAGTCCACGAAATGGGTTAGAATCGACAAAAACCATGAGTATTGATGACCGGCACGTAAACACACCCCGGGGTTCGTCAATCATGGAAATCACCTCGAGACCCCAAAACTGAGTAATAGTCCCAGAAACGGGCCAGAATCGGCCCAAACTGCGATTCTTGACGACCAACACGTAAGCACACCCTGGGGTTCGACAACCATTGAAATCGCTTTGGGACCCCAATACAGTGAGTAATAGTCCACGAAACGGGTCAGAATCGACAAAAACCCCGGTGTTCTTCAATCGTGGAAATCACTCCGGGACCACAAAACAATGAGTAATATTCCATGAAACGGGCCAGAATCGGCCCAAACTGTGACTGATGATGACCGACACGTAAGCGCACCTTGGGTTTCAACAACCATGGAAATCGTTTTGGGACCCCAAAACGGTGAGTAAACGCACCTTGGGGATCGTTAATCGTGGAAAATAACTCCGGGACTCCGAAACTGCGAGTTTTGATGACGAACACGTAAGTGCGCCTCGGGGATCGTTAATCGTGGAAATCTCTCGAGGACCCCAAAACGGTGAGTTAAACGGGCCAAAATCGGCCAAAACGGCAAGTGCTGATGAACGACACGTAAACACACCTTAGAGTTCGGCAACCTTGAAAATAACTCCGAGACCACCAAATGGTGAGTAATAGTCAACGAAACGGGCCAGAATCGGCCAAAATGGTCAGTAATTGCCCATGAAATAGGACAGAATCGCCCAAAACGGCGAGTGATGATGAATGACACATTAGCGCACCTTGGGGTTCAATAACCATGAAAATCACTATCAGGACCGGATTTTCGGGATATTAATTTCCAAAAAGCGGTCCTTGTGCTCACCAGCCCCAGTGTTATTGTTAGCCGATGAGGCACCAACTTGTTACGGAAACTCCAAGCAAAGTACAAAATATGTAGTACAAGACCATTCTGGCCTGTGAGTACAACACAAGGTTTCTAGTGGCTGATGGCGGAAGCGGTTTGTGGTTCATCGGTGACTATGGGACTCCATTTCCCACAAAAATAGCTGACCAGGATAACTCCTATCTTCGTGAGGCTGCTATCTCCCTTTGCGTAGTCTTCGGGGTTGTCATCGCATCGTTCCTTCCCACGCAAGGAATCTGGCCTAGACAATAGCCAGGGACAAGCCAGTGAGTACTTTGAATGTACTCGCAAACATTTTGAACATGGGTGAGAAATAATAATGTTCGAGAATAATTGATGATCACTATGATAATAATGATATGACAGTCCATAATGCAAGCAGGTCATTCGGAAAAAAAGGTATATGCAATCAGAGAGTGATAATAAAATAAATAGTGTTCATGCCACAGTCGGGCGTCTGAGAGACACCACATAAAGGTCTTATAAGGAAAATAAATAACAAGCATGCCATAGTCGCGCGTCTGAGCGACACCACATAAAGGGCTTATAAGGAAAATAAATAACAAGCATGCCACAGTTGGGCGTCTGAGCGACACCACAGAAAGGGCTTATAAAGGAAATAAATGACAAGCATGCCACAGTCGGGCGTCTGAGCGACACCTCATAAAGGGCTTATAAGGAAAAACAAATAACAAGCATGCCACAGTCGGGCGTCTGAGCGACACATCATAACGGGCTTATAAGGAAAAATAAATAACAAGCATGGCACAGTCGGGCGTCTGAGCGACACCACAGAAAGGGCTTAGAAGGGAAAATGAAATATCAAGAATGCCACAGTCGGACGTCTGAGCGACATCACATAAAGGGCTTATATTAGGAGTAGATAACAGTGAATATCCGGGAGGTAGAACCGTCCCAGGGATACTCATTAATCCAAAGAAAACAAATGGTTAGTCCACAATATTAATCATAGTCACCATATATCACAGATCATACTCAACGTTCTGGTTTAGTAGTTTCTCCTCCGAAGACCGACACTAAGACCGACACTCGACCCATCCCAGACTGTAGTCCTTAACCATGGACACGACTATTCGAATATGTTTGATATCTCTGCAGAGTGTGTACTCTTTATCCACGAGTAACGGTTTTCTTTAGTCCATTAGAACTAATACCGTCTACGGTCTCTTAGTCGAGAACACACCTGACTTGCACATACAATCTTAACTTTACTTGTGTCTGGAATCACCCACGACACTCATTAAGCAAACTCTGAGTGGGGAGGCTACAACCTCACGTAGCATGGGATCAAATTTCTATAACGCGCTCTAAGGGGTGCCCACCCTCTCGGTCCCAACCGGAAACACCCATGCCCCCGGACCAAGTGGCATGCCTACCGGATGCACCTGGTATCTTCCACCATGCCCTGTCTGCACGGTGTGTGCCAAGAAAGGGGTTGACAACTTACTAAACCGTACCCCACCAGCGGCAGGGACAAGTGGTAGTACGAAACAAGTATGGGGGTTACTGGAGCAAGACTCGATCTATGGTCAACTCAGGAGATTTATGTATTCCCTGCATGGTTAGCGCCACAATTCTCTTCACAGTTCCCTGATAGGGTCACCACCCCTCATGCTTCATCCTGCCTCACTACACATCCTCGCCACAACGAGATGTCAGTCACGTGGCTGTGTTCACGGGAACACAACTTTCTTTTGGACTCCATCCGAACTATCACCAGGCATATGTGGCATGAGCAGTGGTTACTGTCACCAATATCACATACATAACAAAAAATTATTTTTCACCATATGTTCACATGCAAGAGTATGACTTCCACATGAAATAACGTTACTTCATTTTAGTATATTGATGGAGTTCATATATATTTTTAGCAAACAACACACAATGTATATCATAACGGGGTTCAAGATGCTTGCCTTCAAGGTGCAGAGGGGTGGGGGGCACTCCATTTTTTATAGCTTTATTCTCCCCTCCAATTCCTATTTCCGAAAATAATCAAATTAACACAAACTTTTTAAAAACAGTACAACAATTTGCCCTAATTATTTTTTTAATAAATCTTAAAATAAACTAGGTGATATTTGAGAGAGGCTGGAAAAAGAATCAATTCATTTGAGGCTTTATTTAAAAAGATAAGCTCAGTCAAAGTTTAGTCAAAGCTCTGTTTTAAATAAAAACCAGGAAAAGGAAAACGCATCAGCTCAGAAAACGTTTCCAGGGAAGGGGAGACGTACTTCGGGGAATGCGTCTTCACTTAAACTGGTGGGCGGGGACAAGAGGGACTGACGGTGGGACCTGCGGGCCCGCCTGTCATATTTGACCGGTCCAACTGCCTCCTTCCTCCTTCGCCCGAACGAGAACGGGGCTCCGGTGATCGTCGCTGGCGAGCGACGATGTCCCCCACGGGTTTGATCAAGTAGGCGTGATCAGGAGCCCGAGGCGAACCCGTTGGTACCCTACAAGGCCGCTGCGATGGACGGAGTCGCCGGCGTTGAGCTCCCCCCGAAGAGCTTCGGCGGACCCAACAATAGAGCATCGCCCTATGGGCCATCTTCAGAGAAATTGATAGGCGGGGGTTGCTCCGCGAGGTTGTGGTGGTCTCCTGGCTCTGTGGGTTGAGGGGGGTTAGGGAGGGTACTGCAACAATTATGACAGCGCGGCCGCGGTGGCCACCATTGCCGGAGGAGTGGAAGATGGCCGCTGCCGGTCAAATTGATGTGCGGGATTGGTCTAAGGGGGAGATACGGTGCTACCCGAGGCTGATGGAGCGAGGGGTGTTCGTTTTTATAGGCGCCAGAGGTCGGTTCGTCGGCTGCCCGAGGATAAGCACGACGGCGGCGGCACTATTGCAGAGCAGGGGAGGTGGGGGCTGGCTGGCAGAGCTTGCAGAGGTAGGCGACGAGGTTGTGGATGAGCACGGCGGTCTGGGGTGCTCGGGGGCGCGCCAGGTGGCCCGTACGGCACTGACCACAGTAGGCGCCGATGGCAGCTAGCTCCTGGCGTGCCGGAGACGTGGCGAGGTGCTGTGGTGCTTGTGAGGGAGTACAGGTCGAGGGTTGGCTCTATGCTGCGAGCGGCAGAGCGTCATGAAAAGCTTGGGGGAACAGGCCAGGGGCGCGGCGGCTCGGGCGCGGCACGTGCAAAACGCGTGCTCTGGCCGCGCTCCGGGCACGCACGGCAGTGGTTCGACAAAATGCCAGGGCGACCAAACTTGCTTGGATGCCAATACAAATGAACAGACCTAGGTTATAGGTAGCTAGGAGGTTAGTGGACATGGCTGCTGGGTCAGGGGGTCAAGTCCACAATGCCTACTAAAAACTATGCCAACACTGGCCATGCACACAAGGTGCTCGACAGAATGCCATGGGCATATGGGCATCTCTTCTAGTGGCCAAAATCTCCAGATCAGAGTCTCTTTAGGTGAATGTGATGATGGCAAAGCTAGTTGGACAAAACCAGAAACTTGCTAGTGCAAGTTTAGCAAATCTTCAGTTTTGGACAGAAGGTGTAGGGCATTGTTTCATGAACCAAAAATATCCCAATGGGCCCACTCTTCTGTACTTAAGGGTTTTGCAAGAAGGGCTATAAGCAGGAGGAAGCTCAAGGGCACTAGAGCAAAATAAACTAGGGTTGCAATGCAAAATACAAAACTAGACCAGAATGAAAAAGAGGTTGATTCACTCAAATTTTCCAAAGGACCTAAATGGGTTTTTGCATAAAGTTGAATAACATACTCCTATGAACATCCCATAATTTTGGTGGAAGCATTAAAGGAATATTTAAAGGGGTTGTAGTGCAAATTTGCCCACCAGACCAGATTTGAAATCTTGGTGTGGAGCTCAAAATATTAAATGAAATAAATATATTCTTGCATAAAAGTGATCTAACAACATCACATGACATCTCCAATTTTTTGTTGGAAATTTAAATAAATTTGTCAAGTGGTTGCAGTTCAAATGGGTCCCCAAAAACCAAGGGAAACCATTTTTAGAGAGAATAAGATTAGGGAGACAATCACATAATTAATTCTACTGATATGAGAAATTTTTTAATGAGTGAATAAGAGAGTCTATCATTAATTGGAAAGTTTTCACTAGTGGTAAAAATTCCAACATAAAAGGAAAGGAAAGGTCCTGAAATCTAAAGGAACGTCCAGCAAATGAAAATTTTAATTTCCTGGCAAAATTTAAATTAATAAAACATGGTTAAATTTTTGGGGTGTTACAACACTACCCCCCTTAGGAAAAATCTTGTCCTCGAGATTTTCTAAGGGCTGTAGTGATACGAAAAACTCCTACTATCACAAAGCAATACCACACAAATAATCATCCTACTCATGTAGTAAAATATGGCTATAGTGAGAGGGCAACTATCTTGTCGGTTCTGCTCTATGTGGTTGGGGTCAATGCTACTGATGCACATATCTCGCAAAAGTGACATATTACTGTGGGTGTCGTTGTGGTGGTTTTTTGGTGGCTGCGCCCGAAATTAAAAAGCAACACACACCAACATACTTATGCATGACTACTTATATATATATATAATTTGGGGCGCACAAGTAGACCGCATTTAAATTTATCGATACAAGATCACACAATGACAGGGTGTGGACATACTAAGACTCGACGCAACTCAAGTGATTTAGTCTACCTCGTTTACATCTAAGCGGGCGTGCCTTGTGGACGTCGAAGTTTCTCCATTGGCCTCACCGTCGGGGTTAGCTGCAGGGGGTTGAGGAACTGTGGGGTTGGGGTAGCGATGATGACCATTGCGGGGGTTGTTGGGCATAATCCCGCTGGAGCATGTTCCTAGGAGGCGACGAATCACTTCTGGGGACACCAAAGCATCTGGGTTGCGGGCTGGGGCTGACCTCAAGGTCTCGATCGGTTGCCCGAACAGCATGACTGGGTTGTCGGCGTTGGGCTCATCTTCTCCTCTTGCCGGGGCTCTGCGGATCAGTTCTCCACGAGTTGCGATCAGATCTAGGGTGATCTGATCGAACAGTTCCTCTAGTGCACTTACATAGCGCACCAGATGCAATAATTCAAGATCCTTCTCGTGATCGCCGTTGGCAACCTGGGGTGACCTACCGTACCCGTCACGGCTGGGGTGGTAGTAGAATGAGCGACAGTTGACTCTGGGTGACAAGTGCCGGAGTTGAACTATAGCCTCTCGAGCGGCTAGTTGGTGGGCTTGTGGCTCAAAGGAAATTGTCCTTCCGGTGAACCTGTAGGGGCGTTCAGGTGATAGACCCCGACCATAGACGTCCACGGTAGGCCAGAATTGACGGTTCTCTTGGTACACAACATATTCTAGGGGTTCTTCTAATGCAAAGGCACGGCGGGTGAGGTTGGTTAGCACGGTCACAAAAACTCCAAGGTTGGTTCCTGTGGTTTCATTGTGAACAACGGGGCCATACATCTTGGCATGGTTTGGGGTAGGGCTGTGCTATGCTGGGTTGAGGCTAGCGTGCCATTTTTATAGAAAAAGGGGACAGAGTCTTCCTTCGCACGTTTGCGAAAGAGACAATTTAGGTGTCTGTCACTGCGTGGCTATCCTACACGAGAAGCTTGGCCAGGGTTTGGTTAAGGTCTGGCGGGTTGGTTTACCTAGGTTTTCGACCTGGCTAAGATAGGACTACCTAATGGTCAGCCTGACTCTGATACCAAGTTTGTCAGGATCGGATTTTCGGGATATTATTTTCCAAAAAGTGGCCCTAGTGCTCACCTGCCCCAGGATTACTATTAGCCGGTGAGGCACCAACTTGTTACAGAAACTCCAAGCAAAGTACAAAATATGTAGTACAAGACCATTCTGGCCTGTGAGTACAACACAAAGTTTCTAGTGACTGATGGCGGAAGCGGTTTGTGGTTCATCGGTGACAATGGGACTCCATTACCCACAAGAACGGCTGACCAGGATAACTCCTATCTTCACGAGGCTGCTATCTCCCTTTGCGTAGTCTTCGGGGTTGTCATCGCATCGTTCCTTCCCACGCAAGGAATCTGGCCAAGACAATAGCCAGGGACAAGCCAGTGAGTACTTTGAATGTACGCGCAAACATTTTGAACATGGGTGAGATATAATCATGTTCGAGAATAATTGATGATCACTATGATAATAATGATATGACAGTCCATAATGCAAGCAGGTCGTTCGGATAAAAAGGCATATGCAATCGGAGAGTGATAATAAAATAAATAGTGTTCATGCCACAGTCGGGCGTCTGAGCGACACCACATAAAGGGCTTATAAGGAAAATAAATAACAAGCATGCCATAGTCGGGCATCTGAGCGACACCACATAAAGGGATTATAAGGAAAATAAATAACAAGCATGCCACAATCGGCACTACTAGGAAAAGGGCTATAGATGGAATTGATACTAATGGCGCACCGGACAAGCAGTGCGCCATTAGAATATAGTAATGGCGCACCAGCAACAGATGCGCCATTAGAGCTCGAACTACTAATGGTGTCAGGGATATGGTTAGTAGGTATAAACCGGCTGTTGTAAACCGGCTTAGTTACATTATACTTGGTTTTAATATTTTAGTAGAGACTACGGCCCATGAGATTTCAAGGCCCATGTATAGAAGTATGGTTTGTAAACCGCCAAGAGATGTAACTTGAGAGATAAGAAAGAAAAGACAGAGACCGAGGCGGACACGATTATGAGCCGGCCTCGGGACTCTGTAAACCGGACCAGGCGTTGCCTCTATATAAGGGGACGGCCTGGACGGTTCAGGGACAAGCAATAAACAATCCGTCGAGACATAGGCAAAGCGAATCCGCTCCCTGTAAACCGACGCCCAAGCAATACCAAACCAACTAGACGTAGGCTTTTACCTTCTCCGAAGGGGCCGAACTAGTATAAATCCTTTGCGTCCTTTGTGTGCCATGAATCCTTTCAAGCTAACCCGTGCGATGGTTCCATCATCAAGTCCGCTGAACCGGACATCTGCCGTGTTATTTCCACGACAGTTGGCGCCCACCGTGGGGCCTGCGCACGATGGTTTCGAGTTCTTGAAAGGCGGTTTCAAAGGGCTGAAGGGTTACACAGTCGGCCGGATGACCAAGAGTCGTCGTGGCCGGATCTACATCGACGACGCGGGTTGGGGACCGGAGGCCGATTCGATCGAATACGGGTACCGGGTCCCCTTCGGCAGCATCCAAGTCTTCATCGGCAAAATTGGCGAACCGAGACCTGAGCCGGACACCCTCCCCAACATCGTCGAGCCGGCTCAGCGTGCGAGATCGGCCCGGATTCAGCCTGCCATGAAGCATGTGTTCGCTGGAGCAATTCACGGAGGCCGAGCCGAGGACGGATCGGAATCTGATGGCGCAACCGTCATCTACTCAGGTGACGAGTCTTCATCTGGTGAAACTGAATCTCTGTATCAGTTGCGGGACGGCCGGTCTGAGGGCAAGTCCGATGGAAACAGTATTCTGAACCCCTTTGACCCGCCAAACCGGGTAGCGGTCTTCATGGCCGGTTCACAACCCCCGATGAACGGAACAACAGCAGAAGCTGGTGCAAGGGGAAGCGGTTCAAATCCCTCCCTTACGGAAGTTCTATCCACCTTGATCGAGGAGTTCGCGGCTAAAGCAGTGGAGGTCGTAGCTCCGGCAGACAAGGCGCATCATGATGCAGAGCTTCTTCAGTTGAAAGGTCAGATCGATCAGTTAAAGGAGGATTTAAAAGCGGAAGGAGAGATGTTAGCCATAAGACAAGCAGAGTTGGATGATCAAGCCTTCCATTTGAGGATGGAGCAAGCTTCTGTGGAAGGAGTAAGGGGGCGAAAGTATCGGTCCCGCCTACCGCCGGGTTACGAATCCGCGAATTTGTTCAGGACACCTGGGGCTGGGGCCAGTAATAATCCGGCCTTAAACCGGAGAACACCCCCGGCTCGGGATGAGCCGGCTCAACAGCCCGCCGTAGAACAGGAGCGTCGGATTACATCGGCGCCTTATGTTCCTGTCCCTCCAGGGCACTATTCGAACCCTTTGGATAATATTGCTGCAGCGGCGGCGCGGTTGGCCGCTTTACCCGTGGAAGAAACATCTCCGGTGGTGATAGAGGCGCGCAGGGCCCAGAAGCTACTTAATACTGCGTTAATACAGCAGCAAGCGTATTCTCATAGCAGGGAAAGGTTACATTCAACACCACGTCCCAACCGAAGTTATTCTAGACATTGGGAGGAGCCAGAAGTGTCTAGCAGTGAGCTCAGGAGACATCAGTGCAGGCAGGATAATCCGGCAAGAGCGGAGATGCCAGCCCCAGACCTAAACCGGCCTAGATCGGAGGCCAGAGAGGAAATTCGTCAGTCGACGCTGGTTCACACAGCCACTACAGGGACAGGAGCGACAGCGAGCGGTTTCAGGATACAATGTCTTGTCCCCGCCCGACGGAGTGTTAAGTTACCCAAGGATTTCAAAGGACCTCGCAAGGTACCTAATTACACAGCCGATTTACCGCCCGAAGCTTGGGTGGAAAGTTATGAGATGGCCATGGAGATGCTGGATGTGGATGAATCAGCTTGTGCCAAATATTTCACTATGATGCTTGAGGGCACGGCCCGGACCTGGCTAAAGGCGCTACCCCCGAATTCTATCGGGTCATGGGGGGAACTGCGCAGTCAGTTCATCAAAAACTTCAAGGATACATGCAAGAAACCGATGTCAGTGATAGATTTAGCAGCCTGTGTGCAAGGAGAGCAGGAGTCTACAGCAGCTTGGGTACGCAGAGTGGCAGAGATCTTACACTCTTCGAATGGTATTAATCCTAGTACGGCGATAGTGACGTTGGAAAACAATTGCCGGTTTGAATCTTTAAAGTTAAAGCTCGGACGGCTTAAAAGGGACTGCAATGACATGGGGACTTTAATGAGTGCTCTGGTAAAATACGGAGACTCAGATAATACAAAGTATCCGGAAGCAGAAGGAGATAAAGCGGGGAAGGCCAGCAAGTCTGGTAAACCGACGCCGGTTAATCCGGTTACTTCAAGCTTTTTGGGTAAACGGAAGGCAGAAGGTAGTTCCAATTTTGTGGCTAATACTCAGGTTCAAGGCGGCTTTCAGGTTAATCCGGGGGGTCCGCTCTCCAAACCGGCGGAGGAGATCCGGGCTGGGAGCAGGATTTGGATCGACCCTGTCCAAAGCATAGCGGAAGGGGGAGGATTGCAAGGCATACTATAAGAGAATGCATACCCTTTATGAAGGCGGAGAATGGCCGTTTTAATCCTCCTAGCCGGCCCCCGAACGGCGGTTCAGGGCCTGGGTTTTATGGTCCGGGTTATCAGGGGAACAGTTCCGGATCAGGATATAGGGGCAATAACGGCGGTTATCAACCCCGGCCAGGCGGCCAAAATAGTCAAGGTGGTTACAGTGGTCAGGGAAATCAATCGCATCATCAAGGTGGTTATCATGGTCAGGGAAATCAATCGCATCATCAAGGTGGTTACAACAGTCAGAATAATCAGCAGCAGGGCCAAGGGAGTTATAATAATCAAGGAAGCCAGCAGCAACAGCGTCCGCAACAGCAGCAGCCACAATCCGGGTATCAGAGTAACCAGAAGGAGTTAAGTAGTGGGCAGTATCATGTCTTCACCACAAGTCTGTGCAAACGAGACCAGAAGGTGTTAAAGCGGGCTGTTAATACAGTGGAACCGGCGACACCGCAATTTCTCCGATGGTCGGAACAGCCCATTGTATGGAGCAGAGAGGACCACCCATTACGGGTGGATAATCCGGGTCATTTAGCCTTGGTGGTAGCACCTCAGGTGGGAGGATACAAGTTTACTAAAGTCCTCATGGACGGGGGTAGCAGTATCAATATACTGTATTACGAGACTTTCCGTCGTATGGGTCTGACAGATAAAAAGTTAAGAACGTCAAACACAGTGTTTCACGGGGTGGTCCCAGGTAAGTCAGCTTATCCAGTTGGTAAGATTGACTTAGAAGTTACCTTTGGAGATGAGTATGATTCCAGATCGGAGATGATCACCTTTGATGTTGTCAAAATTAAAAGTCCGTATCATGCTTTGTTTGGAAGGACGGTTTATGCTAAATTTATGGCTAGGCCATGTTATGTTTACTTGCAGCTTAAGATGCCGGGTCATAAAGGCACGATCACGGTGCACGGCAGTCGTAAAATAGCGGTGGAATGTGAAGAAGGTGATGCAGCTTATGCAGAAGCGGTATGTGCCACAGAAGAGTTAAAGTTTTATAAAGATAATGTCGATCCGGCAGATATGACTCCGCTGAAGAAACCAACTACCGAGCATGATCCGGCATTGAAGTTCAAGTCAGCGGAAGAGACTAAGTAGGTTGATTTTGTGCCTGGAGACTCATCTAAACAGTTCACCATCAGTGCTAACCTTGATCCCAAATAGGAAAGCGCGCTCATCGAGTTCATCCGTGAGAACCGGGATATCTTTGCATGGAAACCTTCTGACATGCCAGGTATACCGAGGGAACTCGCTGAGCACAAGTTGAATATTGATCCGAAGTTTAAACCGGTAAAACAGTATCTGGGCCGCTTTAATGAAGAGAGGCGCAAGGCTATAGGAGAAGAAGTGGCCAGACTTTTGGCGGCAGGGTTCATAGTAGAAGTTTTTCATCCGGAATGGTTGGCTAATCCGGTACTGGTTCTAAAGAAGAATGGGAAGTGGAGGATGTGTGTGGACTACACAGACCTCAATAAAGCTTGCCCAACTGATCCTTTTGCTCTACCTCGCATTGATCAGATTATCGATGCTACAGCAGGGTGTGAGCAGCTGAGTTTTCTGGATGCATATTCAGGTTATCACCAGATCAAAATGGCAGTTGAAGATCAAGAGAAGACAGCTTTCATAACTCCTTTTGGTGCTTTTTGCTATGTGTCTATGCCCTTTGGGCTCAAGTGTGCACAGGCAACTTATCAGCGTTGCGTTCAGAATTGTTTGAAAGGGCAGATAGGAAGGAACGTGCATGCTTATGTGGATGACATTGTGGTCAAATCAAAGGAGGAAAGAACAATGATAGAGGACCTCAAAGAAACCTTTGATAATCTTCGAGCTTACAGGATGATGCTTAATCCGGAGAAATGTGCTTTTGGTGTTCCGGCTGGTAAGCTTCTGGGATTTTTGGTCTCGAACAGGGGAATAGAAGCCAACTCGGAGAAGATCAAGGCCATCACATCTTTGACAAAACCGGTTTGCATCAATGATGTTCAGCGCATAGCAGGCCGGATCACGGCGCTAAGCCGGTTCATCAGTCGATTGGGGGAGAAGGCGATCCCGCTTTATCAAATGTTGAGGAAAACGGACCGGTTCATTTGGAGTGAGGAGGCAAATACAGCGTTTGAGAATCTGAAACAGCAACTAGCAAAACCACCGGTTTTAGCTGCTCCCATTGATAAGGAGCCTTTGCTGTTATATGTTGCTGCGAACACACGGGCAGTCAGTGTTGCAATTGTGGTTGAGCGCAAGGAAGCAGGGAAGGAACATCCGGTTCAGCGCCCGGTTTATTATGTGAGTGAAGTACTCATTGAGTCTAAACAAAGGTATCCGCATTGGCAGAAGTTGGTATATGGGGTGTTCATGGCAAACCGGAAACTGAAGCATTACTTCCAAGGGCATCCAATAACTGTGGTTAGTTCGGCTCCGTTAGGAGACATAATCCAGAACAGGGAAGCTACAGGCAGGGTAGCCAAGTGGGCCATTGAGCTCAGCCCGCATGAGTTGAAGTATGTACCGCGTACTGCTATAAAATCTCAGGCATTGGTAGACTTCATCAATGACTGGACAGAGTTGCAGTATCCTGAGGAGAAGCCGGATCTTACTTATTGGACGATTCACTTCGACGGTTCAAAGCAGTTGGAGGGCTCGGGGGCTGGAGTGGTGTTAACTTCCCCCAGAGGTGATAAATTTTGCTATGTCCTCCGCTTACTATTTCCTTGTACTAACAATGCAGCAGAATATGAAGCATTACTTCATGGTTTGCGATTGGCAAAGGAGATGAATTTGAGCCGGGTTAAGTGCCTGGGCGATTCAGATTTAGTGGCCCAGCAAGTTTCGGGCAAGTGGGATTCAAGGGATCCCCTCATGGCGGCTTATCGGCGAGAGGTTGAAGCGGTTGCAGGATACTTCAAGGGATATCAGGTGGATCACATAGACCGGCGAAGGAACGAAGCGGCTGACGCTCTAAGCCGGCTAGGGTCGCAACGTAAACCGGTGCCACCAAACACCTTTTTGGATGAATTGCACAGTCCTTCGGTTCAAATACCTTCAGAGAACGACCTAGCTGTTCCGGACCCAGAGGCATAGTTAGTTGCAGCACTCCATGTTATTCCGGATTGGACGTTACCCTATTTGGCGTACTTGAGCCGAGGAGAGTTACCGGAGGACGAAGAGGAAGCACGGCAGATAATCCGGCGTTCCAAGTCTATGACAATTGCAAACGGAGAACTGCACCATCGTAGCACTTCTGGAATATTTCAACGATGTGCTTCAGCTGAGGAAGGTTGTAAGATTCTAAGGGAGATTCATGAAGGGGATTGTGGTAATCATGCCGGATCAAAGTCTTTAGTGGCTAAAGCATTCCGACATGGCTTCTATTGGTTAACCGCGCATTCAGATGCGGCGGATCTGGTCCGAAAGTGTGATGCTTGTCAGAAGTTCTCAAGACGTGCTCTTGTTCCGGCGCAGGAACTCCGGATGATACCAATAACTTGGCCTTTTGCAACTTGGGGGCTTGACATGGTTGGTCCTTTCAAGAGATCCCAAGATCAGAAAACTCATCTGCTGGTAGCAGTTGACAAGTTTACAAAGTGGGTTGAAGCGGAGCCTATAAGCAAGTGTGATGCGGCAACAGCGGTCAAATTCATCAAAAAAGTAATATTCCGGTTTGGTTTTCCACACAACATCATCACAGATAATGGCACCAATTTATCTCAGGGCAGAAAGGGCAAATCAGGAGATTTTGCGAGGAATCAAACCCCGGCTTATTACACCTTTACAGAGAACCCCAGGTTGTTGGGTTGAAGAATTACCATCTGTCCTTTGGAGTATTAACACTACACCAAACCGGTCTACAGGTTATACACCTTTCTTCATGGTTTACGGCGCAGAGGCAGTTCTTCCAAGTGACATACGCCATGATTCACCAAGGGTGGCGGCCTATGTCGAAGCTGTTAATGAGGAGTCAAGACAAGACGGTTTAGACCGGTTGGATGAAGAGCGTGATATAGCTGCAGCACGGTCGGCGATTTATCAGCAAGATCTGCGCAGATATCATAGCCGCCGGATTAGAACCAGGACATTCCAGGAGGGTGACTTGGTACTCCGGCTCATCCAAGATCAAACAGATATGCACAAGCTATCCCCGCCATGGGAAGGTCCCTTTGAGGTCAGCAAGAATTTACACAACGGTTCATATTACTTGGTGGACATTCGAGAACACAAGGATTCACGGACATCGGAAGAGGAGACAAAGAGGCCGTGGAACATCGCCCATTTACGGCCATACTATACTTGAGCCATGTGCTCCAATGTATCCTATGTATATATTATAAATAATGAATAAACCGGTACCCTCGGTAAACCGGGGGCTCAACCCTTTCTCTATATACACAGATCTTGTGACAAGTAACCATATCAGTTTGTTGTCAAATATCATATTTCGATGTGGGCCGGTTTAGAAACTAATTTTTGCAGGGCATGTGAAGGAGCAGTAGAACTCTCAGGAACAAGAGATCATATCCGGTTCGAGAAGAGAAAAAGCTCCATGAAAAGCAAAACCCACAGGTTCAGGAGGAACCCTAAAGGCCCCTTGGGACAGTCGGTTTGCCCACATCCCATTGATTGGCTTGGTTTGTGTTTACGGTTCCTTCGGCCCTCTGAACAGTTGATACGCTCACGTTCAGAGATGGCTAGGCCCCTTGGGACAGTCGGTTAGCCCACGTCCCATTGATTGGCTTGGTTTGGTGTTTACGGTTCCTTCGGCCCTCTGAACAGTTGATACGCTCATGTTCAGTGATTGGCTAGGCCCCTTGGGACAGTCGGTTTGCCCACGTCCCATTGATTGGCTTGATTTGTGTTCGGCCCTCTGAACAGTTGATACGCTCATGTTAAGTGATTGGCTAGGCCCCTTGGGACAGTCGGTTTGCCCACGTCCCATTGATTGGCTCGGTTTTTGTTTGCGGTTCTATCGGCCCTCTGAACAGTCGATACGCTCACGTTCAGTGATTGGCTAGGCTCCTTGGGACAGTAGGTTTGCCCACGTCCTATTGATTGGCTGAACCTTGCTTTGAGCCTGGCAGCTCTTTGAAAAAGCCTCGACTACATGGTCTGATTTACAAAAATTGTGTGTTTCTTGGTGTTTTTTGTGTTCTATAACCTTTTTAAACCGAGTGGAACAGCTCCAGAAGTTGACCACCTATCCATAAAGTTATAAGTCTGGGTCATGAACACCAGCGAGAGTTAAACCGGCGTTCATCATAACCCGGATTGACCTTCATGAGGAGCCAACAAATTGGCAGTACTTGATCAGTTATAATGACCGGTGTTTTTAAACCGGCCTGGTTTTGACTACAAGTCACCAGTATGAGACAAAACAATGACCGGAGTTTATTAACCCGGCCCAATTGTGATCAAGCCCGGTGTTCATTAAAAACCGGATGACGTATCAGGCACAAGTTACAATTTTCTGAAACAAGATGAGCCGGATTTATCGACAAGATGGACCGGAGAGTTTCAAGTTTCTATTAGATTTGATGAAGACCGATTAAAGTGACTTTAAAAGTCCCGACCGGTTTAAAGTATATGGGCCACATACATCTCAGGTATGACAGTTATCTTTAGTATAAAGATATGTTTATTGGATGTTTTAAGAGAACAAGTTAACCCGTTCAGTGGTAAGCCACTAGGACATATTTTTCGATATTTTTATATGAACAGAAGAAAGCAGCCGCATCAGGCAAACGGGTCAACGGATGAATACTTCATAAAGACAAAATGTCGGAATCAAAGCATATTAAGTCTCAGCTAAACCTATTACAAGGCGTAAAAAGCTCAATAGTCGGAAGCATTGTTTGACGGAATAACAATCATGGTTACAGCAATAGCATTTAAGATTGTGCTTCTCCTTGCTGAGATGGCTGGAAACCGTCTTGATCCGGAGCGACTTCATCCTCGTGAAGCGGTTGGAAGTCCGGTGCACGCCAATCAATCTTTGCCAAGGCACGGAAATATAGTTCATCGTTGATAAGCTCAACAGGATCAATATCAGGGGCAAAGGTGTGAGGACGAACCGGCGGGATTAAGTTTACAATATCGTAAACCGGTCGCTCCACCCGCTCGTTCCGCAGGTTGTATGATGGATGATATCGCGACAAGTCAGATTCCACCGCGAGCTTGATGGCGAGGGGACGCATCTCCTTTGTCAGAGCATAAAGATCTTTTTCATTGAAGGTTGAACCGTCCTCCTTGGTATCAGGAAATCCGGTTAACACCTCCTCCGGGTCAAGGTCCGGAACCCAAGCTTTAGCCCTCGTAAGGGCCAGAAGAGCACCTCCTCGAGCGGCCGATTTCTTAACCTCCTCAAGACGAGCCGGTAGAATGGACAAACTATTCAAAGTATCTTGGATAGTTGAAGGAGCCGGTTTACCAAATGAAGTGGCACTGATGATCCTTTGCGTTCCGGAGTACAACTGTTCGACCAAGGTATACCAGGCTTTGAGTTTCTTCCGTAAGTCGTCCCCAAGATGGGAGACACGGCGTCCTACATATAACAATGAAAGTTAAACCGGTGCAAGTCACAGGTTACAAAGATAAAGACAGGAGTTCAGATTATACTTACCAAATATAACAGAGGTCATCAAGTCAATTTGGCGCTTTAACCCGGTCAATTCTTCAGTAACCGGATTAAGTGCTCCTTCGGCATCCTGAACACGTTTTTCAAGATCTTTTTTCTGGACCTCAAAAGAAGTCCGCTCCTCGTCAAAGTATTTTTTTCAAGTCTTCAGCAGTCTTTAAGCTCACTTGAAGTTCTTTCTTAGCCTTTGAAGCGGCTGACTCAGTCTCTGTAAGCCGGCTTCGAAGTTCGTTGATCTCCAGAGCATTCCGGTTCAGCTCAGCCTGCAGACAAAGTTCAAAAGCAAGATTAGAAATTACAAGTCTCAAGCACACAACCAAGTTGTCTACTTGACACTTGGGGGCTAATGGCAGTTGAAGCAATATAGCAAAGACAATTTGAAATTGCAAGTCTCAAGCACACAACCAAGTTGTCTACTTGACACTTGGGGGCTAATGGCAGTTGAAGCAATGCACCAAAGACAATTTGAAATTACAAGTATCAACTACATAACCAAGTTATCTACTTGATACTTGGGGGCTAATGTATGGATCAGCAGTTCGAACTACAAAGTTCCGGATTACCTTCAATAAAGCAGCTAAACCGGAACTTGGGGGCTGTTAAGAGATAGAGATGTATCAAAAAAGCAAAGTCAGAAGAGGAAACTTACTTCGTATTTTTCTCTCATCAAATTCACCAAGCTGGCTTCATAATCCCGGCTGCTGTGGAGCCGGTTCAAATATCCGGAATAAATATCTTGAGCGCTCATACTGGAAAGACTGGATATATCAGTACTCCATTTCCCTTTTTCTTGAGCTATCTTTTCCGCTTTAGCTATATGTTTTGCTAAAATGGTGGGCTCAGCTGGAGCAACATAAGCGGCACCAGTAACCACGACATCAGGAGCAGTGGGTACATTGGGGGGAATAACTTCAACATGAGCCGGATCAGGAGACACCGGGTTAACTTGAGGAGAATTAACCCGGGCCGGACTTGGTGGATCTTGGACGTTTTCTGTAAGAGGAGTTTCAAGAGCAGGTTCTTCAACAGGAGCTGCAGGAGTACCTTCTGGAGGAACAACTGTGGACGGGTCAATCACCGGATCATCAGCAGAAGGGTTAGCAACAGGCTTATTCGCCTTGGGTTTTTTGCTGGGTTTCGGTTTGCTGGAAAACATGCAAAATAAGTTAGCATTATAAAAAACAAGGGGGTATCATAAACCGGAAAGGGTGAAGAGAGTTACCCCGGGACGGTCTTCAAAGGAGGAAGCTGCGTAGCGGTTGATTCACCGGAAGAAGACAGCGGAGTTTCCTGATAGTCAGGATCAGACGGTTTAAGGGGTTTTCGGATAAGTCCGGCCTTGGGATGAAGAAGAGTCGGAGAGAGTATCACCTCAGCACGGCGCTTTCGAACCGGAGTTAAGGAGATCCCAGATGACTCCACCGCCAGGCCACTGTGACGAGTGGTCCGGCGAAAGGCTTCGTGCTGTTGCTTCTTCAAAGTAAAGTTAGGGTCTAACTTAGCATAAGGATGAGAAAATTGATATTTCCTGACGGTCCGACGGCTTTTTTGAGGAAGAGGTTCTGAATCAGAAGAAATAAGGGTTACCTCAATCTCAGTCGGGTTATCACCTTCAGGCGGTTCCTGTGAAAAGGTATCATTAGATATGATTACAAGTACATGAAAGCGAGAATTTAAACCGGAGTAAAGCATACCTCGGAGTCCGGATCATCATCTTCAGAAGGAGAACCGGCATCGACTGCTGCTTTCCTCTTTTTGTTTGCAGGGGTTTTCCGGCGAGCCTGCTTTACGGTTTTTTCCTGAGGCTTTCTCCTCCAGAAGGGGTCATCAGCCTAATTGAAAAAGCAAGGGCAATTGAAAGACGGTTCAAAGAGGACGGTTTACAAGTACAGGGCAAAGAAAACTTACTTCGGGCAGCTTATTCTTCTTGAAGTACGGGGCCAATCCAACTTTAGCGCAATCTGTTAAGGAAGGATTGACAATCTTCTTGGCTGACTCCACTACCTCCGATTCAGAAAGTTTATCCTTGGTAAACCTCTGAGGATCATCCGGTTTACCAGAGTATTTGCACATTAGCTTAGGACGCCGGCTTAAGGGAAGGATGCTCCAAGATAGCCAGCAGCGAAGGAAATCAGTGCCGATCAGACCATTTGCCATAAAAGCTCTCAGTTTGGAGAGCTGTGATGAGAACCGGGTTCGTTCAGCAGCACTGAGCCGTTGCGGCAAGGGATGATTCGCCGGAATACGAGTTTCGCGATAACCCGGCAAAGGATTTTCACCTTCAGGAGAAGTGTCTACACAATAAAACCAGGACTTGTTCCAATCTTTTGGATGAGTATGTAAAGCGGCGTGAGGAAAGACTACGTCCCTCCTCTTCTGAATACTAATCCCGCCAAGTTCTTGGTGAGGTCCGCTGGTAAATTCAGTGCGCCGGTTTGCATGAAAGAAATCCCGGAATAAATCAACTGAAGGTTCCTCTTGCAGATACACTTCAGAAAATACTTGGAAATCACAGATGTTTGAAACAGAATTGGGTCCGATATCCTGTGGGTGCAGTTGGAAGGTGGCAAGAACATCCCGGAAAAATCTTGAACCGGGGGGAGAGAAGCCTCTAGAGATGTGATCCAGAAACACGATGACTTCCTCGGATCTAGGAGTAGGAGGGCATTCATTACCCGGAGCACGCCATTTTAACTCAGACTGAGGGCCTAACGTGCCGATTGTAGACAGCTTGATTAGGTCATCCTCAGTAACGACGGAACGGACCCAATCGCAGGAGACGTACTGCTTAGCCATTGAACAAAGTGCTGAAGAAGATAAAATACAGAAACGGATTATGAAAGTACAATAATCCGGAATCTATCTATGAAAATTACGCAACGGTTTAAACTGAGGACTATTTGGCATAGTTAAACCGGCAATCATAAAACAAGTTATATCATTTCCGGTTTATGGCAGTTGAAGAGGAACAGTTCAACCATTACGTCAGTTTACAGAGTTTTTTCAAGAGCAGGGCATATCAACTTAAACCGGAACATACTTAGCGAATCTACTAAGGAGAAAAACAGGTTTCCGAAAGATTGCTAGAGGGGAAAGATCTGAGTATGCTGAGGAAAAAGAAACTAAGTTAAGAGTATGCAAGGAAAGCTACAAAGACTTTATAAAAAAGAGATGGATTTACATGCCAGACAGGAGTGATGAAGATTCGACGCATCTACAGCGGGGTAAAAATGGAGAAGATCGAAAAAACAGAATCATTACGGGTCGCGGGCTCAAAGATCGAACAAGATGAAGCTTTGCTAAAAGTTCTAATGCCGGAATGGATAAATCTACAGCATTATGTATAGACGGTGAGATCTAAGCTAGTACTAAGCGGAAGATCTATTGACTAGAACCTAAAGATCACAAATTTTCTATGAGGAATATATCTACGAAGAGGTGAAGCTTTCGTTGGAAGCCCTAATGGCGGAAGAACAAGGAGAAGCGCTGGCAGATGCAGATCAACAATAAGGAGGATGAACATACCTGGGATAGCAAGAATCGACGGCGGAGATTGATCTGGTCGAAGCTCAGGTTGATGCAGCGGCCAGGCGAGGACTAGAGATCCGGTGGTCGTCGGCGGCGGTTTGAGCTCGGGCGGCGACGGAGGAAGAAGACGCAGGAAGAGGACGAAGTGAGAAGGAGATAATGAATGAGGGGTGGCAGTATTTATAACCAGGAGTCAGATCTGAAACGACAAGTGCGAGAATCGAGGAGACAGAAAATCGGATAAAGATCCCGTGACGCCTCGATCTTCGGGATAACCTTTAAAATACGCTACAGTACAGCTCACGGCGTTAAATGCGGAGATGATGTCATTGTCAGACTTTAATGATCTGGAGGATGACGTCAGAGCCGGTTTACAAAAAGATGAAGACAAAAAAGACTGATGTGAACAAAGTTCAAATCATTCTGGGGCCTAATGTCAGGGATATGGTTAGTAGGTATAAACCGGTTGTTGTAAACCGGCTTAGTTACATTATACTTGGTTTTAATATTTTAGTAGAGACTACGGCCCATGAGATTTCAAGGCCCATGTATAGAAGTATGGTTTGTAAACCGCCAAGAGATGTAACTTGAGAGATAAGAAAGAAAAGACAGAGACCGAGGCGGACACGATTATGAGCCGGCCTCGGGACTCTGTAAACCGGACCAGGCGTTGCCTCTATATAAGGGGACGGCCTGGACGGTTCAGGGACAAGCAATAAACAATCCGTCGAGACACAGGCAAAGCGAATCCGCTCCCTGTAAACCGACGCCCAAGCAATACCAAACCAACTAGACGTAGGCTTTTACCTTCTCTGAAGGGGCCGAACTAGTATAAATCCTTTGCGTCCTTTGTGTGCCATGAATCCTTTCAAGCTAACCCGTGTGATGGTTCCATCATCAAGTCCGCTGAACCGGACATCTGCCGTGTTATTTCCACGACAAATGGCGCACGATGTCCAGAGTGCGCCATTAGTATCAAGAAGTTTTTTTTTTGAACTAGCGCGCCTGTCCAAACATACTAATGGCGCACCTAGGGAACGTGCGCCATAAGAATCTACATACTTATGGCGCACGGAGGTGCAGTGCGCCATTAGCATTCCCCCATCCATATCCCCCCCCCACACCGGCCGCACCCTCCTCTCTCTCCCTCGCCAGATCTCCCCCCTCTCCCCGACGCCTCTCTCTCCCTCCAGCGCCGCGCCGACGCCCCCGCGCCACCCCCGCTGAGCCGAGCGCCGCGCCGCCGACGCCCTCGACGCCCGCGCCCCCGACGCCCCGGACGCCCGGAGCTACGCCGCCGCCGCTCGCGCCCCCGACGCCCCGGCCTCGACGCCCGCGCCCCCGACGCCCCGGCATCCCCCAGGTGCGTGGCCATCTCCGGCCGCCTCCTCCAGATCCTCGCCGACCACGGGCCCCTCACCGTCGCCAACACCTGGAACCACGCCAAGGTACGACCCCTTGCGATTGAGCTCCATGTATCGCTGCTGCTTTGTTCGTCCATGGCCGCCCAGTATATTTGATGCAGTAGTGGTATTAAGAGCTCGATGTATTGCAGCTTGGCCTCTGCCTGTAGTTCCTTCATTGATCAGATGATGCTTAGACCTTGAAAGATTGTAGTTTTTGTAGTGCCTTGGATTCTTGCATTTGGGGAGCAAATCAAATAGATAGTTTTCCCCTTCTTGGCGCCTAGCCGTACTCTTGTATATCAATACCAGGTAGTCTGTTACAGACCAGTGTCTTGTGATTAGATGCAATATGGTGTATGTTCAACTCAGTTATCTTAGCATGAGTATTTGGATGCTAGTATGAAATTTCTGCAATTAAGGTTAATATCGGGCATTGTTTAGGACACCGAACAACCTGAATGTGTAGGCTATGATAGACACTTGGTGCTCAATGCCTCAATGTTTGTTACTACATGAGTTTGTTATGTTCTCTATTCAAAGCTTACTTGGGAATGGCCTGCCCTTCTGGACATGCAGTTAGTCTGGGTCTGACTTAGCAGCTAACATGCCTCATCATTCCAACTAACTGCTTGCTCGCTTCATAAAATTTAGGTCACTTGGATCAAAATTTAGGTCACTTGGATCAAAATTTGATTAGCCATGATGAAATGAATTGTTTTACTGAACTATAATTATATTGTTACTTATATGTATGCACAAAGACCAAGCTATACATAGTGGTAATACTGCCAGGCACAATACTGTCTGCTACAATATGATGGCAAAATTGCAACTGGTTACTAGTTCTCTGCACTTTTAAGAAGTTGGTCATCACATGTTACTATTTCAAGTTTGAAACAACTGAAATATGTCCACATATCCTTGTAAGGGATGGCTAGGCATAGATTAAACTTACTGTATTTCCCGACATTGCTTATTAGATGCCATGCCCTAATTTTTTGGTGGTGTTTTAGGATAAAGATCTTACACTTTTTGAACTCGTTTAAAATGAGTTTATAGAGAGGATAGTAATCAGATTGTGAGGTTCTGCTGAAAGTCACAAGCGCTTCAAGTTTGTATGCTGTAGCAATGTTGAAACTTAAAAAGCCTAGGATGGTATGTAGCAGAACTAGTGCAAAAGTGTTGACAATGTTAGTCCTAATGAGCCTAGGATGGTGCCACAGCTAGCTTGTCTAGGTACATATTTTTAATTTATAAAGTTTAATCTCTTTGAAACATAGGAAATGTCGTCTTCCGACGACGATAGGATCCCAGAGTGCTCCTGGTGCGGTGACGACCGGGGTCTGTGCGACAGGCCTCACCTGGTAGACGGTCGTTACTTCAGTATTAAGCTCGACGAAACCTTCGATGTCGAAACGGTACGCAACGACAAGTCTTGTTTCGTAATTAATTAAGCACGATTTCTAGCTACTTCAACGTGTAAGTAATTAATTTTCTTCTTTTACATGCAACTAGTTTATCCCGTGTCATGCAAGACGCTATGTCTTGGAGAGGATGGGATTTGAAGATCATGAAACTTCGAAGACAAAGCAAATTCAACTAAGGACCATGCATAATGTTGATTTAGAAGTGGATTTGTACAATTCAGATAACGTAACCACTTTTGGTTGCAAGAATTGGGAATCATTTTGCAAGATATATGGTTTTTATGAGGGTATGCTTCTCACCATGGATCTTGGTAATCCGGATTCCATCGCCGAAGACGATTTGGACATTTGGGTCCTTGTTGACGATATGATTCCAATTCTACCGAGAAGTGAGTTTATCAAACATAGTTATTTAGTAATTTATATTGTTTATTTCAAAATAGTTGACAACTTATTTCCATTGATAGGTTATTTTTATTATTCAAATAATGTGAGGATGATGCTAGACAGAACCTACTACACCCCTGGCTCAGAATGTACTTATAAGGACAAAGAGCAGATCATCTTCTTTTATTCCTTTCTTCTGGATTACATTCAATATCGCAATATTGATCCACAATATAGTCAATACGTCCCACTAGTGCACGTCTTGAACTACGTTAATATCAATGGAGATACCATGGTAAGATTTTTTTACTATTACGACATTCGTGCATGTTTTGCATTAGTTCTTCTCGAACTGAACTACAATGCTAACTACGAAGTCTTACTATGTTTTGCAACAGATTCTCCCTAGTGACTGTGTGCCTCCTGTCATGTTTCAATCTGGTCAACTACAAGTTTTAAACATTCTGCCAGGTGAACCTACAAATCACACGTGTCCATATCGGATTTCTTCTAAAAATGAAGGAATGATAATCAAAGCATGGCGAAAAATAACGAAAACTCGTAAGGAGGTACTTGGAAGCAATAGAGTGAGAAGGGCAAGAAATGGAGACAAGATAATCTGCGTTCTCCATAATGGCCCTTTAAATCTAATTGATTTAGAGACAAACGCCATCTTGTTTTATGCCATTTTATCTTAGAAAATTGCTACGTAGTAGAAGTTGTATGGTCGATAATGATGTGTAAGACTTATTATTTAATACCAATGTTGAGTTTTTATTATTATTATGATCGATGATGCATGATGCTAAGTTGTTCTATGAGCTATTATATACTCCCTCCGTTCCGATTTACTCGTCGTGGTTTTAGTTCAAATTTGAACTAAAACCACGACGAGTAAATCGGAACGGAGGGAGTAGATTCTAATAGTTTCGATGTGCGTACCATATATGTTGGCTCCACGAGAAATTATATTTATATATATGCATAACCTGTGCAAAAAACAGAAAATAAAAAAAATAAAAAAAACCTAATATTCATACTAATGGCTCATCACAGCAGAGTGCGCCATTAGTATGCCAAAGCACCTGGCTACACATGGCCCCTAGGAGGCATACTAATGGCGCACCACTGTGCATACTAATGGCGCATCTGTGGTGCGCCATTAGTATACCAGATACTAATGGCGCACCAGAGGTGCGCCATTAGTAAAGTGTACTAATGGCGTGCTAGTAATGGCGCACCCCTAATGCGCCATTAATGGCCAAACTAGGTGCCCCACTAATAGGCCTTTTCCTAGTAGTGCGGGCGTCTGAGCGACACCACAGAAAGGGCTTATAAAGGAAATAAATGACAAGCATGCCACAGTCGGGCGTCTGAGCGATACCTCATAAAGGGCTTATAAGGTAAAATAAATAACAATCATGCCATAGTCGGGCGTCTGAGCGACACCTCATAAAGGGCTTATAAGGAAAAATAAGTAACAAGCATGCCACAGTAGGGCGTCTAAGCGACACCACAGAAAGGGCTTATAAGGGAAAAATGAAATATCAAGAATGCCACAGTCGGACGTCTGAGCGACATCACATAAAGGGCTTATAATAGGAGTAGATAACAGTGAATATCCGGGAGGTAGAACTGTCCCATGGATACTCATTAATCCAAAGAAAACAAATGGTTAGTCCACAATATTAATCGTAATCACCATATATCACAGATCATACTCAATGTTCTGGTTTAGTAGTTTCTCCTCCGAAGACCGACACTAAGACCGACACTCGACCCATCCCAGACTGTAGTCCTTAACCATGGACACGGCTATTCAAATAGGTTTGATATCTCTGGAGAGGGTGTACTCTTTACCCACGAGTAACGGTTTTCTTTTGTCCATTAGAACTAATACCGTCTATGGTCTTTTAGTCAAAAACACGCCTGACTTGCACACACCAGCTTAACTTTACTTGTGTCTGGAATCACCCACGACACTCGTTAAGCAAAATATGAGTGGGGAGGCTACAACCTCGCGTAGCATGGGATCAAATTTCTATCGCGCGGTCTAAGGGGTGCCCACCCTCTCGGTCCCAACCGGAAACACCCATGCCCCCGGACCAAGTGGCATGCCTACCGAATGCACCCGGTATCTTCCACCATGGCCTCTCTGTAGGGTGTGTGCCAAGAAAGGGGTTGACAACTTACTAAACCGTACCCCACCAGCGGCAGGGACAAGTGGTAGTACGAAACATGTATGGGGGTTACTGGAGCAAGTCTCGATCTATGGTCGACTCAGGAGGTTTATGCATTCCCTACATGGTTAGCGCCACAATGCTCTTCACAGTTCCCTGACAGGGTCACCACCCCTCATGCTTCTTCCTGCCTCACTGCACATCCTCGCCACAACGAGATGTCAGTCACGTGGTTGTGTTCACCGGAACACAACTTTCCTTCGGATTCCATCCGAACTACCACCAGGCATATGTGGCATGAGAACTGGTTACTGTCACCAATCTCACATACATAACAGAAAAAGATTTTTCACCATATGTTGACATGCAATAGTATGACTTCCACATGAAATCAGGTTACTTCATTTTAGTATATTGATGGAGTTCATATATTTTTTTAGCAAACAACACACAACGTATATCATAACGGGGTTCAAGATGCTTGCCTGCAAGGTGCAGAGGGGTGGGGTGCACTCCAAAATTTTTTTATAGCTTTATTCTCCCCTCCAATTCCTATTTTCGAAAATAATCAAATTAACACAAACTTTTTAAAAATAGTACAAAAATTGGCCCTAATTTTTTTTAATAAATCTTAAAATAAACTAGGTGAGATTTGAGAGAGGCTGGAAAAAGAATCAATTCATTTGAGGCTTTATTTCAAAAGATAAGCTCAGTCAAAGTTTAGTCAAAGCTCCGTTTTAAATATAAACCAGGAAAAGGAAAACGCATCAGCTTAGAAAATGTTTCCAGGGAAGGGGAGACGTACTTCGGGGAATGCGTCTTTACTTAAACTGGTGGGCGAGGACAAGAGGGACTGACGGTGGGACCTGCGGGCCCACCTGTCATATTTGACCGGTCCAACCACCTCCTTCCTCCTTCGCCCGAACGAGAAAGGGGCTCCGGTGATCGTCGCCGGCGAGCGACGATGTCCCCCATGGGTTTGATCAAGTAGGCGTGATCATGAGCCCGAGGCGAACCCGGTTGTACCCTACAAGGTCGCTGCGATGGACGGAGTCGCCGGCGTTGAGCTCCCCCCGAAGAGCTTCGGCGGACCCAACAATGGAGCATCGCCCGATGGGCCATCTTCAGAGAAATTGATAGGCGAGGGTGGCTCCGCGAGGTTGTGGTGGTCTCCTGGCTCTGTAGGTTGAGGGGGGTTAGGGAGGGTACTACAACGAATATGACAGTGCGGCTGCGGTGGCCACCATTGCCGGAGGAGAGGAAGATGGCCGCTGCCGGTCAAATTGATGCACAGGATTGGTCTAAGGGGAAGATACGGTGCTAACGAGGATGATGGAGCGAGGGGGGTTCGTTTTTATAGGTGCCAGAGGTCGGTTCATCGGCTGCACGAGGATAAGCATGACGGCGGCGACACTATTGCAGAGGAGGGGAGGTGGGGGCTGGCTGGCAGAGCTTGCAGAGGTAGGCGACGAGGTTGTGGATGAGCACCGCGGTCTGGGGTGCTCGGTGGCGCGCCAGGTGGCCCGTACGGCACCGACGACAACAGGCAGCGACGGCAGCTAGCTCCTGGCGTGCCGGAGACGTGGCGAGGTGCTGTGGTGCCTGTGAGGGAGTACAGGTCGAGGGTTGGCTCTATGCTGCGAGCGGGAGAGGGTCAGGATAAGCTTGGGGGAACAGGCAAGGGGCGCGGCGGCTCGGGCGCGGCACGTGCAAAATGCGCGCTCTGGCCGCGCTCCGGGCACGCACGACAGTCGGTCGACGAAATGCCAGGGAGACCAAACTTGCTTGGATGCCAATACAAATCAACAGACCTAGGTTATATGTAACGCTCCGGACACACCCGCCGGTGGCGGTTACTCCTGGCGGGATCTAGACTGGCCTCACATATCAATACTAGTCTTTTCTGCGCACTTTGTCCTCACTCATGCGCACCCGGGAGCAACTTCCTGGTCGGTCACCCATCCTGAAACTACTCCAAGCTGAGCACACTTAACTTTGGAGTTCTATCCGAATGGGCTCCCGGAAAAGAAGGAATTCCTTATTGATATGAGTAGTCTATCATCCCTAATAAGCCAGGCTATCACATACACCCCCACTCAGAGGAACCGACGTCCTCGTCGGGCCACAGGAACGTTCCCTCTTGGCACAACCGTCTGTGCTTCCAGGACAGCACATGTGCCATGCCGTGTACCACGACGGGTCACAAACGTCATGCACAACATGACTGCAAACTGTCCGCAAACATCCGTGTAACCGCGAGGGTCGGCTCTGATACCAACTTGTAACGCTCCAGACACACCCGCCGGTGGCGGTTACTCCTGGCGGGATCTAGACTGGCCTCACATATCAATACTAGTCTTTTCTGCGCACTTTGTCCTCACTCATGCGCACCCGGGAGCAACTTCCCGGTCGGTCACCCATCCTGAAACTACTCCAAGCTGAGCACACTTAACTTTGGAGTTCTATCCGAATGGGCTCCCGGAAAAGAAGGAATTCCTTATTGATATGAGTAGTCTATCATCCCTAATAAGCCAGGCTATCACATTATAGGTAGCTAGGAGGTTAGTGGACATAGCTGCGGGGTCAGGGGGTCAAGTCCACAATGCCTACTAAAAACTATGCCAACACTGGCCATGCACACAAGGTGCTCGACAGAATGCCATGGGCATATGGGCGTCTCTTCTAGTGGCCAAAATCTCCAGATCAGAGTCTCTCTAGGTGAATGTGATGATGGCAAAGCTAGTTGGGCAAAACCAGAAACTTGCTAGTGCAAGTTTTGCAAATCTTCAGTTCTGGACAGAAAGTGTAGGGCATTGTTTCAGGAACCAAAAATATCCCAATGGGCCCACTCTTCTGTACTTAAGGGTTTTTTAAGAAGGGCTATAAGCAGGTGGAAGCTCAAGGGCACTAGAGCAAAATAAACTAGGGTTGAAGTGCAAAATACCAAACTGGACCAGAATGAAAAAGAGGTTGATTCACTCAAATTTTCCAAAGGACCTGAATGGGTCTTTGCATGAAGTTGAATAACATACTCCTATGAACATCCCATAATTTTGGTGGAAGCATTAAAGGAATATTTAAAGGGGTTGTAGTGCAAATTTTCCCACCGGACCAGATTTGAAATCTTGGTGTGGAGCTCAAAATATTAAATGAAATAAATATATTCTTGCATAAAAGTGATATAACAACATCATATGACATCTCCAATTTTTGGTTGGAAATTTAAATAAATTTGTCAATTGGTTGCAGTTCAAATGGGACCCTAAAACCAAGGGAAACAATTTTTAGAGAGAATAAGATTAGGGAGACAATCACATAATTAATTCTACTGATATGAGAAAAGTTTTAACAAGTGAATAAGAGAGTCTAACATTAATTGGAAAGTTTTCACTAGTGGTAAAAATTCAAATATAAAAGGAAAGGAAAGGTCCTGAAATCTAAAGGAACGTCCAGTAAATAAAAATTTTAATTTCCTGGCAAAATTTTATTTAATAAAACATGGTTAAATTTTTGGGGTGTTACAATCACTTCGGGACCCAAAACTGGCGAGTAATAGTCCACGAAATGGGCCAAAATCGACCAAACTACGAGTGTTGATGACCGATGCGAAAATGCACCCTAGGGTTCATCAGCCTTGAATATCGCTCTGAGACACGAAAACGGTGAGTAATAGTCCATGATACGGGCCAAGTCAGCCAAAACTGCGAGCGTTGATGACCGACACGTAAACGCACCCCAGTGTTCGTCAATCGTGGAAATCGCTCCTAGACCCCATGAAACGGGCCAGAATAGGCCAAAACGGGGAGTGTTGATGAACGGCACGTAAGGGCACCCTAGGGTTCAGCAACCATGAAAATCGTTTCGGGACCCCAAAATCGTGAGTAATAGTCCACGATACGGGCTAGAATCGGCCAAAACTGCATGTGTTGATGACCAGCACGTAAATGCACCTCGGGGATCGTTAATTGTGGAAATCGCTCCGGGAGACAAAACTGTGAGTAATACCCCATGAAACGGGCAAGAATCGGCCAAAATTGCGAGTGTTGATGACCGACATGTAAGCGCACTTTGGGTTCAAAAACCATGGAAATCGCTTTGGGAACCCAAAACAATGAGTAATAGTCCAAGAAACGGGCCAGAATCGGCCAATACTGTGATTGTTGATGACCGACACGTAATCGCACCTTGGGGATCGACAACCATCGAAATCGCTTTGGGACCCCAAAACAGTGAGTAATAGTCCACGAAATGGGTTAGAATCGACAAAAACCATGAGTATTGATGACCGACACGTAAACGCACCCCAGGGTTCGTCAATCATGGAAATCACTTCGAGACCCCAAAACTGAGTAATAGTCCAAGAAACGGGTCAGAATCGGCCCAAACTGCGATTCTTGACGACCAACACATAAGCACACCTTGGGGTTCGACAACTATGGAAATTGCTTTGGGACCCCAAAACTGCGAGTTTTGATGACGGACACGTAAATGCGCCTCGGGGATCGTTAATCGTGGAAATCGCTCGAGGACCCCAAAACGGTGAGTTAAACGAGTCAGAATCGGCCAAAACGGCAAGTGCTGATGAACGACACGTAAACGCACCTTAGGGTTCAACAACCTTGAAAATCACTCTGAGACCCCCAAGTGGTGAGTATTAGTCAACGAAATGGGCCAGAATCGGCAAAAACGGTAAGTAATAGCCCATGAAACAGGACAGAATCGCCCAAAACAGCGAGTGATGATGAATGACACGTTAGCGCACCTTGGGGTTCAACAACCATGAAAATCACTCCGGGACCCAAAACTGGTGAGTAATAGTCCACGAAATGGGCCAGAATCGGCGAAACTGCGAGTGTTGATGACCGAAGCGAAAATGCACCCTAGGGTTCATCAGCCATGAAAATCGCTCTGAGACACAAAAACGGTGAGTAATAGTCCATGATACGGGCCAAGTCAGCCAAAACTGCGAGCGTTGATGACCGACATGTAAACGCACCCCAGTGTTCTTCAGTCATGAAATCGCTCCTAGACCCCATGAAACGGGCCAGAATAGGCCAAAACGGGGAGTGTTGATGAACGGCAAGTAAGGGCACCCTAGGGTTCAGCAACCATGAAAATCGTTTCAGGACCCCAAAATGGTGAGTAATAGTCCACGATACGGGCCAGAATCGGCCAAAATTGCGAGTGTTGATGACCAACATGTAAGCGCACCTTGGGGTTCAACAACTATGGAAAGGGCTTTGGGAACCCAAAACAGTGAGTAATAGTCCAAGAAACGGGACAGAATCGGCCAATACTGCGATTGTTGATGACCGACACGTAATCGCACCTTGGGGATCGACAACTATTGAAACCGCTTTGACCCAAAACGGTGAGTAATAGTCCACGAAATGGGTTAGAATCGACAAAAACAATGAGTATTGATGACCGACACGTAAACGCACCCCGGGGTTCATCAATCATGGAAATCACTTCGAGACCCGAAAACTGAGTAATAATCCAAGAATCGGCCCAAACTACGATTCTTGACGACATACACGTAAGCACACCTTGGGGTTCGACAACCATGGAAATCGCTTTGGGACCCCAAAACAGTGAGTAATAGTCCACGAAATGGGTCAGAATCGACAAAAACCGAGAGTTTTGATGACCGACACGTAAACGCACCCCGGTGTTCTTCAATCGTGGAAATCACTCCGGGACCACAAAACAATGAGTAATATTCCAGGAAACGGGCCAGAATCAGCCCAAACTGCGACTGTTGATGACCGACACGTAAGCGCACCTTGGGTTTCAACAACCATGGAAATCGTTTTGGGACACCAAAATGGTGAGTAAACGCACCTTGGGGGTCGTTAATCGTGGAAATCACTCAGGGACTCCGAAACTACGAGCTTTGATGACAAACACGTAAATGCGTCTCGGGGATCGTTAATCCTGGAAATCGCTCCAGGACCCCAAAACGGTGAGTTAAACGGGCCGAAATCGGCCAAAACGGCAAGTGCTGATGAACGACACGTAAACGCACCTTAGGGTTCAGCAACCTTGAAAATCACTCCGAGACCCCCAAACGGTGAGTAATAGTCAACGAAACGGACCAGAATCGGCCAAAATGGTATGTAATAGCCCATGAAACAGGACAGAATCGCCCACAACGGTGAGTGATGATGAACGACATGTTAGCACACCTTGTGGTTCAACAACCATTAAAATCACTCCGGGACCCAAAACTGGTGAGTAATAGTCCACGAAATGGGCCAGAATCGGCCAAACTGCGAGTGTTGATGACCGATGCGAAAATGCACCCTAGGGTTCATCAGCCATGAAAATCGCTCTGAGACACCAAAACGGTGAGTAATAGTCCATGATACGGGCCAAGTCAGCCAAAACTGCGAGCGTTGATGACCGACATGTAAACGCACTGCAGTGTTCGTCAATCGTGGAAATCGTCCTAGACCCCATGAAACGGGCCAGAATAGGCCAAAACGGTGAGTGTTGATGAACGACAAGTAAGGGCACCCTACGGTTAAGCAACCATGAAAATCGTTTTGGGACCCCAAAATGGTGAGTAATAGTCCACGATACGGGCCAGAATCGGCCAAAACTGCAACTGTTGATGACCGGCACGTAAACACACCTCGGGGATCGTTAATTGTGGAAATCGCTCCGGGGAGCCAAAATGGTGAGTAATAGCCCATGCAACGGGCAAGAATCGGCCAAAACTGCGAGTGTTGATGACCGACATGTAAGCGTACCTTGGGGTTTCAACAACTATGGAAATCGCTTTGGGAACCCAAAACAGTGAGTAATAGTCCAAGAAACAGGCCAGAATCGGCCAATACTGCGATTGTTGATGACCGACATGTAAGCGCACCTTGGGGTTCAACAACTATGGAAATCACTTTGGGAACCCAAAACAGTGACTAATAGTCCAAGAAACGGGCCAGAATCGGCCAATACTGCGATTGTTGATGACCGACACGTAATCGTACCTTGGGGATCGACAACTATCGAAATCGCTTGGAGACCCCAAAACGGTGAGTAATAATCCACGAAATGGGTTTCAATCGACAAAAACCATGAGTATTGATGACCGACACGTAAACGCACCCCGGGGTTCGTCAATCATGGAAATCACTTCGAGACCCCAAAACTGAGTAATAGTCCAAGAAACGGGCCAGAATCGGCCGAAACTGCGATTCTTGACGACCAACACGTAAGCACACCAAGGGGTTCGACAACCATGGAAATCGCTTTGGGACCCCAAAACAGTGAGTAATAGTCCACGAAATGGGTCAGAATCGACAAAAACCGAGAGTTTTGATGACCGACACGTAAACGCACCCCGGTGTTCTTCAATCGTGGAAATCACTCCGGGACCACAAAACAATGAGTAATAGTCCAAGAAACGGGACAGAATCGGCCCAAACTGCGACTGTTGATGACCGACACGTAAGCGCACCTTGGGTTTCAACAACCATGGAAATCGTTTTGGGACCCCAAAACGGTGAGTAAACACACCTTGGGGATCGTTAATCGTGGAAATCACTCCAGGACTCCGAAACTGCGAGTTTTGATGACGAACACGTAAATGCGCCTCGGGGATCGTTAATCCTGGAAATCGCTCGAGGACCCCAAAACGGTGAGTTAAACGGGCCGAAATCGGCCAAAACGGCAAGTGCTGATGAACGACACGTAAACGCACCTTAGGGTTCAGCAACCTTGAAAATCACTCCGAGACCCCCAAACGGTGAGTAATAGTCAACGAAACGGACCAGAATCGGCCAAAATGGTATGTAATAGCCCATGAAACAGGACAGAATCGCCCACAACGGTGAGTGATGATGAACGACATGTTAGCACACCTTGTGGTTCAACAACCATTAAAATCACTCCGGGACCCAAAACTGGTGAGTAATAGTCCACGAAATGGGCCAGAATCGGCCAAACTGCGAGTGTTGATGACCGATGCGAAAATGCACCCTAGGGTTCATCAGCCATGAAAATCGCTCTGAGACACCAAAACGGTGAGTAATAGTCCATGATACGGGCCAAGTCAGCCAAAACTGCGAGCGTTGATGACCGACATGTAAACGCACTGCAGTGTTCGTCAATCGTGGAAATCGTCCTAGACCCCATGAAACGGGCCAGAATAGGCCAAAACGGTGAGTGTTCATGAACGACAAGTAAGGGCACCCTACGGTTAAGCAACCATGAAAATCGTTTTGGGACCCCAAAATGGTGAGTAATAGTCCATGATACGGGCCAGAATCGGCCAAAACTGCAACTGTTGATGACCGGCACGTAAACACACCTCGGGGATCGTTAATTGTGGAAATCGCTCCGGGGAGCCAAAATGGTGAGTAATAGCCCATGCAACGGGCAAGAATCGGCCAAAACTGTGAGTGTTGATGACCGACATGTAAGCGTACCTTGGGGTTTCAACAACTATGGAAATCGCTTTGGGAACCCAAAACAGTGAGTAATAGTCCAAGAAACAGGCCAGAATCGGCCAATACTGCGATTGTTGATGACCGACATGTAAGCGCACCTTGGGGTTCAACAACTATGGAAATCACTTTGGGAACCCAAAACAGTGACTAATAGTCCAAGAAACGGGCCAGAATCGGCCAATACTGCGATTGTTGATGACCGACACGTAATCGTACCTTGGGGATCGACAACTATCGAAATCGCTTTGAGACCCCAAAACGGTGAGTAATAATCCACGAAATGGGTTTCAATCGACAAAAACCATGAGTATTGATGACCGACACGTAAACGCACCCCGGGGTTCGTCAATCATGGAAATCACTTCGAGACCCCAAAACTGAGTAATAGTCCAAGAAACGGGCCAGAATCGGCCGAAACTGCGATTCTTGACGACCAACACGTAAGCACACCAAGGGGTTCGACAACCATGGAAATCGCTTTGGGACCCCAAAACAGTGAGTAATAGTCCACGAAACGGGTCAGAATCGACAAAAACTGTGAGTTTTGATGATCGACACGTAAACGCACCCCGGTGTTCTTCAATCGTGGAAATCACTCCGGGACCACAAAGCAACGAGTAATAGTCCAAGAAACGGGACAGAATCGGCCCAAACTGCGACTGTTGATGACCGACACGTAAGCGCACCTTGGGTTTCAACAACCATGGAAATCGTTTTGGGACCCCAAAACGGTGAGTAAACACACCTTGGGGATCGTTAATCGTGGAAATCACTCCAGGACTCCGAAACTGCGAGTTTTGATGACGAACACGTAAATGCGCCTCGGGGATCGTTAATCCTGGAAATCGCTCGAGGACCCCAAAACGGTGAGTTAAACGGGCCAGAATCGGCCAAACGGAAAGTGTTGATGAATGACACGTAAAGGCACCATAGGGTTCAGCAACCTTGAAAATCACTCCGAGACCCCCAAACGGTGAGTAATAGTCAACGAAATGGGCCAGAATCGGCCAAAACGGTATGTAATAGCCCATGAAACAGGACAGAATCGCCCAAAACGGCGAGTGATGATGAACGACACGTTAGCGCACATTGGGGTTCAACAACCATGAAAATCAATCCGGGTCCCAAAACTGGTGAGTGTCCATGAAATGGGCCAGAATTGGCTAAACTACGAGTGCATGATGACCGATGCGAAAATGCACCCAAGGGTTCATCTGCCATGAAAATCGCTCTGAGACACCAAAACGGTGAGTAATAGTCCATGATACGGGCCAAGTCAGCCAAAACTGCGAGCGTTGATGACCGACATGTAAACGCACCCCTGTGTTCGTCAATCGTGGAAATCGCTCCTAGACCCCATGAAACGGACCAGAATAGGCCAAAATGGTGAGTGTTGATGAATGGCAAGTAAGGGCACCCTAGGGTTCAGCAACCATGAAAATCATTTCGGGACCCCAAAATGGTGAGTAATAGTCCACGATACGGGCCAGAATCGGCCAAAACTGCAAGTGTTGATGACCGGCACGTAAACGCACCTCGGGGATCGTTAATTGTGGAAATCGCTCGGGAGCCAAAACGGTGAGTAATAGCCCATGAAACGGGCAAGAATCGGCCAAAACTGTGAGTGTTGATGACCGACATGAAAGCGCACCTTGGGGTTCAACAACTATGGAAATCGCTTTGGGAACCCAAAACAGTGAGTAATAGTCCAAGAAACGGGCCAGAATCGGCCAATACTGTGATTGTTGATGACCGACATGTAAGCGCACCTTGGGGTTCAACAACTATGGAAATCGCTTTGGGAACCCAAAACCTTGAGTAATAGTCCAAGAAACGGGCCAGAATCGGCCAATACTGCGATTGTTGATGACCGACACGTATTCGCACCTTGGGGATCGACAACTATAGAAATCGCTTTGAGACCCCAAAATGGTGAGTAATAGTCCATGAAATGGGTTAGAATCGACAAAAACCATGAGTATTGATGACCGACACGTAAATGCACCCCGGGGTTCGCCCACTAGTAGAAAACAGGGCATTGGTCCAGCCCATTAGCCCCGGTTCAATCTAGAACCGGGACCAATGGGGGTACTGGACCCGGTTCGTTAGCCCAGGGGGCCGGCCGGGCCACGTGGGCCATTGGTCCCGGTTCGTCTGGACCTATTGGTCCCGGTTGGAGCTAAAAACCGGGACCAATGGCTCTTGCTCCTGGCCCACCACTATTAGTCCCGGTTTGTTTTATGAACCGGGACCAAAGGCACCCCTTTAGCCCCTGTTTGTAGCACCAACCGGGACCAGTGAGTTGCCTATATAAACCCCCTCACTCAAGAGCAGAGCTCACTGCTCTGTTTTTTTTTCTGGCCGAGGGGGAGAGGGGTTAGTGGTGCTCTAGCTCACCTCCTATGCACACAACATGTTCGGTGGAATGCCCGAGCCACACTAGTTAAGCTTTTCTCCTCTCGAAGCTCTAGTTTCTCCGAGATTTGTCTAGGTTTAGCGGTCCGTCACGTCCCATCCCCGTCTTCGCCGCCGTCGATCGCCCCCGCCGATCTCGTCACCGGCACCACCGTGGTGAGCCTCTTGTTATGTCCATGCTTTTCTTACTTTTATTATCGCTTTAGATAGATATTTGTCTAATTTTCTTACGTTTATTATTGCTTGTTATTATATAGTGCGATGGTTTTGATATCCGCCCACGTGGGCCCTCGTCCGGTCTACGATTCGGATGTGGTATATTATCTTTAATTTATAACTATTTGTTTTAGTGCTTATGATAGTTATGCCGACCAACCTGACATGCATAGATGTTTTATTATGTCTAGGAGGTAGTTGAACCGGAAATTCCAACCGACCCTCTTGTGGAGAGGTTAAATTTAGTTGAAGAGGAAAACATTTCGTTAAAGAAAAAATTGGAAAAAATGGAGGAGGAGAAGATGGAATTGGAGTTGCATGTTGCGGAAGTTATCGATGATCACAAGATCAAGATGGAACCTATTGTCGAGAGGTTAAATTTAGTTGAAGAAGAAAACAAATTCTTGAAGGAAAAAATAAAAAAAATTGTGGACGAGAAGATGATATTGGAGTTGCATGTTGCGGATGTCGTCGATGATCACAAGATCAAGATGGATGCAATGCGGTTGAAGATTAAAAAGATTAGAAAATATGCCATTAATACCGAGGCTTGGTATCATTATGCCGTTGGATCAATTGTTACCTTGGTTGCGATTATGATAGCATTTGTTTTCGCGTTGAAATGTTTTACATAGTTTCGATGTGTATGGAGAGCTATATATGTTGTTAGATGAGAACTATATATGTATGTACTTTGGTTTTAATGTGATGATGAAATTTTATCCATTTGGTCACTTAATTATCTATTAATGATGTTCTGTAATGGTTTTTGACACACTTAATTATATATAAATGCACGCAGATGAACCGCCAATGGATGTACGGTGACAGACACACCTCCGAGTACATTAAGGGTGTGCGTGAGTTTCTAAATGTGGCAGAGGCAAACAAGCAGAATGGTTTTATGTGTTGTCCATGCACTCAATGTGTGAATACGATGTCTTACTCTAACCGAAAAATCCTTCACTCCCACCTGCTTTACAAGGGTTTCATGCCACACTATAATGTTTGGACGAGGCACGGTGAAATAGGGGTTATGATGGAAGACGGCGAAGAAGAAGAGTACGATGACAACTATGTGCCCCCTGAATACGGTGATGCTGCAATGGGGGGAGCTGGTGAAGATCAAGAGGAACCAGACGATGTGCCCAATGATGCTGCAACGGGTGAAGCTGCTGAAGATCAAGAGGAACCAAATGATGATCTTCGCCGGGTCATTGTCGATGCAAGGACACAATGCGAAAGTCAAAAGGAGAAGCTGAAGTTCGATCGCATGTTAGAGGATCACAAAAAAGGGTTGTACCCCAATTGCGAAGATGGCAACACAAAGCTCGGTACCGTACTGGAATTGCTACAGTGGAAGGCAGAGAATGCTGTGGCTGACAAAGGATTTGAGATGCTACTGAAAATATTGAAGAAGAAGCTTCCGAAGGATAACGAATTGCCCGACAGTACATACGCAGCAAAGAAGGTCGTATGCCCTCTAGGATTGGAGGTGCAGAAGATACATGCATGCCCTAATGACTGCATCCTCTACCGCGGTGCATACAACGATCTGAACGCATGCCCGGTATGCGGTGCGTTGCGGTATAAGATCAGACGAGATGACCCTGGTGATGTTGATGGCGAGCCAGCCAGGAAGAGGGTTCCTGCGAAGGTGATGTGGTATGCTCCTATAATACCACGGTTGAAACGTTGAGAGCATGCCAAGTTGATGCGATGGCACAGTGAGGACCGTAAGAAAGACGGGAAGTTGAGAGCACCCGCTGACGGGTCGCAATGGAGAAAAATCGAGAGAAAGTACTGGGAGGAGTTTGCAAAGGACGCAAGGAACGTATGGTTTGCTCTAAGCGCGGATGGCATTAATCCTTTCGGGGAGCAGAGCAGCAATCACAGCACCTGACCCGTGACTCTATGTATGTATAACCTTCCTCCTTGGATGTGCATGAAGCGGAAGTTCATTATGATGCCAGTTCTCATCCAAGGCCCTAAGCAACCCGGCAACGACATTGATGTGTACCTAAGGCCATTAGTTGATGAACTTTTACAGCTGTGGAATGGAAACGGTGTACGTGCGTGGGATGAGCACAAACAGGAGGAATTTGACCTAAAGGCGTTGCTGTTCGTGACCATCAACGATTGGCCCGCTCTCAGTAACCTTTCAGGACAGACAAACAAAGGATACCACGCATGCACGCACTGTTTAGATGACACTGAAAGTATATACCTGGACAAGTGCAGGAAGAATGTGTACCTGGGCCATCGTCGATTTCTTCCGACCAACCATCAATGTCGAAAGAAAGGCAAGCATTTCAAAGGCGAGGCAGATCACCGGAAGAAGCCCGCCATGCGTACCGGTGATCACGTACTTGCTATGGTCAATGATTTACACGTAATCTTCGGAAAGGGCCCCGGCGCACTAGCTGTTCCGAATGACGATGAGGGACACGCACCCATGTGGAAGAAGAAATCTATATTTTGGGACCTACCCTACTGGAAAGACCTAGAGGTCCGCTCTTCAATCGACATGATGCACGTGACGAAGAACCTTTGCGTGAACCTGCTAGGCTTCTTGGGCGTGTATGGAAAGACAAAAGATACAGCTGAGGCACGGGAGGACCTCCAACGTTTGCACGAAAAAGACGGCATCCCTCCGAAGCAGTATGAAGGTCCTGCCAGCTATGCTCTTACGAAAGAAGAGAAAGAAATCTTCTTTGAATGCCTTCTCAGTATGAAGGTCCCGACTGGCTTCTCGTCGAATATAAAGGGAATAATAAATATGGCAGAGAAAAAGTTCCAGAACCTAAAGTCTCATGACTGCCATGTGATTATGACGCAACTGCTTCCGGTTGCATTGAGGGGGCTTCTACCGGAAAACGTCCGATTAGCCATTGTGAAACTATGTGCATTCCTCAATGCAATCTCTCAGAAGGTGATCGATCCAGAAATCGTACCAAGGCTAAGGAGTGATGTGGCGCAATGTCTTGTCAGTTTCGAGCTTGTGTTCCCACCATCCTTCTTCAATATCATGACACACGTCCTAGTTCATCTAGTCGACGAGATTGTCATTATGGGGCCCGTATTTCTACACAATATGTTCCCCTTTGAGAGGTTCATGGGAGTCCTAAAGAAATATGTCCGTAACCGCGCCAGACCAGAAGGAAGCATCTCCATGGGCCATCAAACAGAGGATGTCATCGGGTTTTGTGTTGACTTCATTCCTGGCCTTAATAAGATAGGTCTCCCTAAATCGCGGTACGAGGGCAGACTGACTGGAAAAGGCACGCTTGGAAGGGACTCAATAATATGCAGGGACGGTTATTCTTGGTCTCAAGCACACTACACAGTTCTACAGAACTCTACATTGGTGACCCCGTATGTCGATGAACACAAGAACAGTCTGCGCTCCAAACACCCGGAGCAGTGCGACGACTGGATTACACGTGCACACATCAGGACTTTCAGCAGTTGGTTGGAAACACGTCTCAGAGGTGACAACACTGTTTGTGATGAGTTGTACTTGTTGTCCAGGGGACCATCTTCGACTGTATTGATTTACAAAGGATACGAGATAAATGGAAATACATTTTACACGATTGTCCAAGATCAAAAGAGCACCAACCAAAACAGCGGTGTCCGCTTTGATGCAACAACCGAGAGGGGAAAGGACACATATTATGGTTACATAGTGGACATATGGGAACTTGACTACGGACATGATTTTAAGGTCCCTTTGTTTAAGTGTAAATGGGTCAATCTGTCAGGAGGCGGGGTACAGGTAGACCCACAGTACGGAATGACAACAGTGGATCTGAAAAATCTTGGATACAATGACGAACCGTTCGTCCTAGCCAATGATGTGGCACAGGTTATCTATGTGAAGGACATGTCTACCAGACCGAGAAAAAGAAAAGATAAGGAAGCGAATACATCATACGATGAGCCAAAGCGCCACATAGTTATTTCAGGAAAAAAGGACATCCTGGGAGTGGAGGGCAAGACAGACATGTCTGAAGATTATGAAAAGTTTCATGAAATTCCTCCCTTCAAAGTCAAGGCTGACCCAAGCATCCTGATAAACGATGAAGATTATCCATGGTTACGGCGCAATAAGCAAATGACACAAGCGAAGAAAAAGTGAAGAGTTATTTCCGCAACTATTATGATGATACCATGCCAACTTTGTAACAAACGAGTATGATACCATTGTCCGTTTGTACTATTCAAATTTCAATACTACTTGCACTAACAAAACAAAACAAAACAAAACAAACTTGAAAAATAAATAGCAACAATAAGTATTTTGTTGTAAGTATAAACAAAATAAAATAAATAAAGCAACAAAGAAAATGAATAAAGAAAGTAAAATAAATAAAGCAACTCTAAATACAGCAAAAAAACAACTTAGAAATAAACAAAGAAAATAAAATAAATAAAGCAACTCTAAATACAGCAAAAAACAACTTAGAAATAAATAGCAACAATAAGTATTTTGTTGTAATTAAGTATAAACAAAATAAAATAAATAAAGCAACAAAGAAAATAAATAAAGGAAGTAAAATAAATAAAGCAACTCTAAATACAGCAAAAAACAACTTAGAAATAAACAAAGAAAATAAAATAAATAAAGCAACTCTAAATACAGCCAAAACCAACTTAGAAATAAATAAAGCAAAAAAGGAAAAAAAAATTGGGCGCTGCCCAGTGAGCCTGCAAGGCCTATAGCACAGGATCCACCTGTAATATAAGGCCCAGCAAGCTCATAGGGCAGCGCGCAGAGTTAGGCCCAGAAGCCTGCATTTGAGAGGAGCTCGAGATGGAGGGAGCAGCAGCCCTTATAAACCACTCTCGAGCTCCCTCAGCTAGCGAGGTGGGACTAAACATCCCACCGCACCCGCGCCAGCACAGGGCCTTTGGTCCCGGTTGGTCGCAACAACCGGGACTAAAGGGTGGCATTAGTCCCGGTTGGTGGCTGAAACCGGGACTAATGCACCCCTTTAGCCCCGGTTGCTGCCACCAACCGGGACTAAAGGCCCCACCTTCCCGCCCTTTGGGCTGCTGAAAAGGGACCTTTAGTCCCGGTTGGTGGCAGCAACCGGGACTAAAGGGTGGCATTAGTCCCGGTTTCAGCCACCAACCGGGACTAATGCCCCTCCTATATAACCAGGACTTGC
>LR738709.1:564276085-564324370 GCA_902687465.1 Secale cereale
TATAATACCTAAATAGTTCATCCCCACTAACCTATTTCTCTTGACATGCAGCCTGTCCACATCAGCGATCAACATGCAGCCATCCACATCAGCTAATCTGCCACATCATCAAGTTTTTTATTTTATTTTTCTATTCTCTGAGTCATCACACCTTTTTTTTCTATAGAGGAAGAGGATTACACACCGCACCGTTTCGTTGGGGACGTTTTTTTCCCCGAGAGGTTCCCTGTCCCACGATTCCTCTTTCCCACGCCCGCGACCTCAGGCAGAGCCGTCTCTTCTTCCCAATCGCGACCTCCTACCTTCTCCACGGAACTTCTCCCCCACTTCATCTTCTCTAAAGTCCATTAAAACACGGAAGTGGAAAGGATGCAGCTTTATATTTATACAGCGACCCATCAATCGATCACATCAGAGCTAAGGAGATGAGACGGCGAGGTCGATGGAGCTTTCTCGCTGGTCGCGTTGGAGCCGTTGGCGTCGATCACATCCGAGCCAAGAAGATGGGACGGTGAGGTCGAGCTCGAGGTCAAGGTTCAGACTGGTGCGAGGCGGAGCGACGGCTCACCGGTGGCCTTCTCGGTGGTTGTGTTCGAGACGTTGGCGACGAGCAGCCGTGGCCTCCTCCTCCCACTGGCCGCTCGACGGCGTCGGGACACACACCCCCGCCCACTGCTGTTGCTTTTGACGCGTGCTTACCTACAGTAACATCTTCTCTGAACATTAATACTCTTCCCCTCCTCGCTCACTCATGCCACTTGATCTGTCTCTTCTTTTCCTTCGATGCAGAGCTTGGCGGCCATTTATCCCACGCACTAGCATCACCATCAACCTAATCGACTAGGCTGCACTACAGCAAGTAGTAGTAGCAGCCAACGGAAGTGTTGGCATGGTCAGGAGGAGGAGAGTTGCTGCTTCGAACAGTTTTTCAAGACAACTGCATTATGATCTACTGTGATGAGAAGAGACACCAGCAGTCAAGCTGCATATTTTCTATTGACCTTATTTTCTCCAGTAGGTGGAATCAATAATGTTACTGAATTTCTTTGTGACCATCCACTAAAGGTAAATCTTGCTGTGCCATTTTGTTCGTATGATTGCATAAATTTGCACACTCTGTATCGCCCCTTGCTAAAGAAGACCTCTGAAGAAGTCTTGCAAAATGCACAAATCTCTTTTGATGGTATGATGTCCATAATCTTTTTTGTTGTTCAATACATCTTATATTAATTTTTTTTTGCGGGTGATCTTATATTAATTACTGGTGTGGTTTGAACATATTTCGGAATACTCAAAATATGTTGATGTTTGCAGGTTACTTTGGTCTTGATTACGGGGTAAAGAAAGCTTTTTTCTGGATTAGTTCTCTTCCAATTATTCACATGTTTTAATGGTGTGAGTTACTTCCGCATATATGCAAACCCGATAGTGTTGACAAGTATAGGTCTGAGCAGTTGAAGGACGATGATGCAAAAATAGTAGAAGGACGGTCAGCCTATTATTTCCATTCAATTCTCATTAGTCTTGCATGGACCTAAAAATAGTACTATGGTGTGCGCAACTAAGAAGAATCATTACCACCTCTGAAGCAAATCTTCATTCAATTCTGTAGAAGTAAAAAAATGCCCTCCTTTATTTATTCTTGCAGGTTGTTATTCTTTGACTCCTATAGAACTGCTTCAGTTCAACACCTTCAATCTAATTATGTTCAGCTTTGCCGAATCAGTAAGATTTAGTTCACCATTCTCTGCTCATTGTCATATTTGTTTGGTTTACGGACATGCCTTTGTTCCGGAACAGGTTATTCTGACTTCCCAAACCATGAACATTTTAGACCTGCAATATTACCTAGATACAATATTGAATGCATAATATGGTTATGAATTGTCTGTTCAATTATTGACTAAAAGTTCATCACCGTGCTAAGTATAAAAGCTTTCTCACTTATATTTATTTATTCTTTGTGGGTGAGATGTTTTTGATGCATAAATGTTTGGCAGGGCAATATTTTGCCAGTGGGAAATGAAACCACTAATGTAAATATGTTTTTGAAAGGAAATGTTATGTATTTTGTGCCCAGTTCTGCATTGTTAAATCTCATGAAATGGTTTTATTTTAGAAAAGAAACACTATGACTAAAAGTAGTTCAAATTATTTCTATTTCATTTGTCTAACATATCCCATTTTTCTTGCAACAGTTCCCGCAACAACGTGCGGGGTGTCATCTAGTTTGCTAAATATATATGTTAAATATATATTTATGTGTATATAAATATATTTTTTCTTAGGAAGTTGCTGTATATATGTGATGTGTGTATATGTGATGTATATATATGTGTATGTGGCTATATAGTTTTTTGTTTATATATGCTAAATATATATAGAAAGTTTTATATATATATGCAAAAGTTACAAATTTAGAAAAAGAAGGATAGGAAAGAAGAAAATAAGAAAGAGGAAAGAAAGAAAAAGAGGAGAGGAAGAAGAGAAGAAATAAATAAGAAGAAGAAAAAAAAGAAAAAGAAGGATAGGAAAGAAGAAAATAAGAAAGAGGAAAGAAAGAAGAAGAAGGAGAGGAAGAAGAGGAGAAATAAATAAGAAGAAGAAAAAAAGAAAAAAAGAGGAGAAGAAGAAAGGAATAGAGGAGAAGAAGAGAAATTTTCTCTTCTTCTCCTCTATTCCTTTCTTCTTCTCATTTTTTTTTCTTTTTTTTTCTTCGATCTTCTCCTCTAGCGGTTCCTTTTTTCTTCTTCTTCATCTTTTTTTATCGGATATGTATACACCCTCTCCCCGATAACTTCGACATTAGGGGGGGCCGGGGTCGAGGGTCGTCGAGGGACCGAGGCCGAAGGTCGAGGGGTCGAGGGTCGTCGAGGGACCGATCGAGAGGCCGAAGGGCGAGGGGTCGAGAGGTTGCCTAGCAGTCGGGGGTCTAGGGTTGTGGATCGCCGAGCAGTCGGGGGTCAAAGTATTGAAGTATTCCATGACTTCATCATTAGCCAGAAGTAACCGGGGCATTTTGGTACAAAGTTATGCAAAGATATTTTGGAACGGAGTTCCTGATAGAATAATCCGTCTTTTGTTACGAATTATCCTATCGGGGACTCCGTTCCAAAATAACTTTGGAGAGCTTCGTACCATCATGCTACTGTTACTTTCGCCTAATGATGAAGTATTGGTTTTGTTGAATCCTTTGACACTCGACAAAATGTGACATGAGGGGGTCTAGGGTTGTGGATCGCCGAGCAGTCGGGGGTCGAGGGGTCGAGAGAGGTTGCCTAGCTAGTGTCAAAGTATTGAAGAATTCCATGACTTCATCATTTGCCAGAAGTAACCGAGGCATTTTGGTACAAAGTTATGCAAAGATGTTTTGGAACGGAGTTCCTGATAGGATAATCCGTCTTTTGTTACGGATTATCTTATCTGGGACTTCGTTCCAAAACAACTTTGGAGAGCTTCGTACCATCATGCTACTGTTACTTTCGCCTAATGATGAAGTATTGGTTTTGTTGAATCCTTTGACACTAGCTAGACAAAATGTGACATGAGGGGGTCTAGGGTTTGTGGATCGCCGAGTAGTCGGGGGTCGAGGGGTCGAGAGAGGTTGCCTAGCTAGTGTCAAAGTATTGAAAAATTCCATGACTTCATCATTTGCCAGAAGTAACCGGGGCATGTTGGTACGAAGTTATGCAAAGATGTTCTGGAACGGAGTTCCTGATAGGATAATCCGTCTTTTGTTACGGATTATCTTATCTGGGACTTCGTTCCAAAACAACTTTGGAGAGCTTCGTACCATCATGCTACTGTTACTTTCGCCTAATGATGAAGTATTGGTTTTGTTGAATCCTTTGACACTCGACAAAATGTGACATGAGGGGGTCTAGGGTTTGTGGATCGCCGAGCAGTCGGGGGTCGAGGGGTCGAGAGAGGTTGCCTAGCTAGTGTCAAAGTATTGAAAAATTCCATGACTTCATCATTTGCCAGAAGTAACCGGGGCATTTTGGTACGAAGTTATGCAAAGATGTTTTGGAACGGAGTTCCTGATAGGATAATCCGTCTTTTGTTACGGATTATCTTATCTGGGACTTCGTTCCAAAACAACTTTGGAGAGCTTCGTACCATCATGCTACTGTTACTTTCGCCTAATGATGAAGTATTGGTTTTGTTGAATCCTTTGACACTCGACAAAATGTGACATGAGGGGGTCTAGGGTTGTGGATCGCCGAGAAGTCGGGGGTCGAGGGGTCGAGAGAGGTTGCCTAGCTAGTGTCAAAGTATTGAAGAATTCCATGACTTCATCATTTGCCAGAAGTAACCGGGGCATTTTGGTACAAAGTTATGCAAAGATATTCTGGAACGGAGTTCCTGATAGAATAATCCGTCTTTTGTTACGAATTATCCTATCGGGGACTCCATTCCAAAATAACTTTGGAGAGCTTCGTACCATCATGCTACTGTTACTTTCGCCTAATGATGAAGTATTGGTTTTGTTGAATCCTTTGACACTCGACAAAATGTGACATGAGGGGGTCTAGGGTTGTGGATCGCCGAGAAGTCGGGGGTCGAGGGGTCGAGAGAGGTTGCCTAGCTAGTGTCAAAGTATTGAATAATTCCACGACTTCATCATTTGCCAGAAGTAACCGGGGCATTTTGGTACGAAGTTATGCAAAGATATTCTGGAACGGAGTTCCTGATAGAATAATCCGTCTTTTGTTACGAATTATCCTATCGGGGACTCCGTTCCAAAATAACTTTGGAGAGCTTCGTACCATCATGCTACTGTTACTTTCGCCTAATGATGAAGTATTGGTTTTGTTGAATCCTTTGACACTCGACAAAATGTGACATGAGGGGGTCTAGGGTTGTGGATCGCCGAGCAGTCGGGGGTCGAGGGGTCGAGAGAGGTTGCCTAGCTAGTGTCAAAGTATTGAAGAATTCCATGACTTCATCATTTGCCAGAAGTAACCGGCGCATTTTGGTACAAAGTTATGCAAAGATATTTTGGAACGGAGTTCCTGATAGAATAATCCGTCTTTTGTTACGAATTATCCTATCGGGGACTCCGTTCCAAAATAACTTTGGAGAGCTTCGTACCATCATGCTACTGTTACTTTCGCCTAATGATGAAGTATTGGTTTTGTTGAATCCTTTGACACTCGACAAAATGTGACATGAGGGGGTCTAGGGTTGTGGATCGCCGAGCAGTCGGGGGTCGAGGGGTCGAGAGAGGTTGCCTAGCTAGTGTCAAAGTATTGAAGAATTCCATGACTTCATCATTAGCCAGAAGTAACCGGGGCATTTTGGTACAAAGTTATGCAAAGATATTTTGAAACGGAGTTCCTGATAGAATAATCCGTCTTTTGTTACGAATTATCCTATCGGGGACTCCGTTCCAAAATAACTTTGGAGAGCTTCGTACCATCATGCTACTGTTACTTTCGCCTAATGATGAAGTATTGGTTTTGTTGAATCCTTTGACACTATAGCTAGACAAAATGTGACATGAGGGGGTCTAGGGTTTGTGGATCGCCGAGCAGTCGGGGGTCGAGGGGTCGAGAGAGGTTGCCTAGCTAGTGTCAAAGTATTGAAAAATTCCATGACTTCATCATTTGCCAGAAGTAACCGGACCATGTTGGTACGAAGTTATGCAAAGATGTTTTGGAACGGAGTTCCTGATAGGTTACTCCGTCTTTTGTTACGGATTATCTTATCTGGGACTCCGTTCCAAAACAACTTTGGAGAGCTTCGTACCATCATTCTACTGTTACTTTTGCCTAATGATGAAGTATTGGTTTTGTTGAATCCTTTGACACTAGCTAGACAAAATGTGACATGAGGGGGTCTAGGGTTTGTGGATCGCTGAGCAGTCGAGGGTTGAAGCTAGTTCTACGTTTGCCATTAATATATCCATCTGTCATGTTTGAATAATAATTGGCATGTTGTAAATATTTGTAGAAACAATGGACGACAACACCCGAGACCTAGCACAAGAAGCGATGTTGATGGACATAATCGCAGACGGACAAAATGCCGTCAGGTCGTTTCTCAACGACACCGATGAGCAGGTCGAACAAGAGCTGCGGCTGGAAGATCTAGGCTATGATATTGATGAATTCGGTGACCCAATGCACATGGAAGAAGTAGACCGTGAGGACGGCTCCGGTGACCCAATGCCGGTGCAAAAAGGAGACCGTGATGCTGGCTCCGGTGACCGAACCGAGTCCGGCCAGGAGGTATATATGTTAGTTAAGCATGTGCTGACTAGTTAATTGATTCATTCATTAACTCTCGTCTTTGTTCCTTTTCTAGCCCTCCGGATCAAGCAAATCTTCGGTAAAGAGACGAGGAGCGAAGAAAAAGTTGAGGCCGGATGAAAAGTTTGAGATCTCAGAAATCTCGCGCTCCGGCGAGCCGATTGCACCCATCCGCACAAAGAACGCATTTGTTAATCAGTGCGGGGTTCTGGTTAGGGACAAGATCCCGATCAGCATCCATCAATGGTTAAAGCCGGCTGCAAAAGACGCTCAGGTGACTTATGTCACTGATATGCAGAAAGAAGATCTTTGGACTGAGCTGAAGTCAAACTTCGTCCTACCGCGAGAGGTTGATCCGGCGAAGCCAGTTATAGAGGACTTAATCAAGTCTGCTGCACTTTCGAAGATGGCAGACCAATTCAGGGCATGGAAGAAAAAACTGAATACGTTTGTCAAAGAGAAAACGACTCCATAATTCGTGGGCATATATGAGAAGATCAAAGATGACTGGCCCGCATTTGTGGCCCATAAGAAGTCGGAAAAGAGTCAGAAGATGTCGGAGACAAACCGGATAAATGCTGCAAAGAAGATGCATCACCAACGCACGGGGTCGGGCGGCTACCTCGTAGCCCGGCCTAAGTGGGCCAGGGCTGAGAATGATCTGCTTCAGAAAGGGATCGAACCAGAGACAATGCACTGGCCAGAACGTTGCCGGACTTGGTTCTTCGGGGCTGGCGGATCCTTGGACCCTGTAACAGGGTGGTGCATTTGGACGGACAAGCAATTGGAAACACCACTCAGGAAGATGCGGCAGTATATCAAAGCAGCGCATGCAGGGACGTTCATCCCCGACAGAGAGAACGACGAGCTGACAATGGCCCTCGGGAATCCTGAGCACCCTGGACGGACACGAGGCACGCCAGGCTCCCTTCCGTGGCGTGCTGGGTTTCCGGACGCAGGAGGCTACAAATGCCACGACAGGAGGAAGAAAATGGAGATGACCGAAATCCAGGCGCTGCGGGCCAGAATACAAGCGATAGAGGAACGGGAAGCAGATCGGGAAAGAATTACCGAAGCTTCCCCCGAAGCTACCCCGCCATCTCACCGGAGAAGCAGCGTGGCTTCCACCGAGCTGCTTCAGCCAGAGCTTGCCTTGACGGCTACTGCCAGGAATCCTGTGGATGCTATCACGCAGGCACAAAATTGCCACCTTATGGCACAGTGGATGAATCTGAAGGTCAAGGCGGCTGCTGGCTCTGTTTATCCTTCTGGACCAGACGAGACTTTTCACTGCCGGCCGATTCCAGAAGGATATGCTAGGGTGATGGTCGACGAAATAACGGAGGGATTTGAGGAGCTCCAGCTTGACCACCCTACCGGTGAAGGGGAGACTCGGCTGGGTTCTTCACTGAAGACTCCATGCCTATGGCGGAAGGACCTAATCAACATTCTGAACTGGACGCCTCCGCCTCCTCCTCCTCCGACGACGAGTCAGGGCACTCCGCCTCCTCCACCGCCTCCTCCTCCGGCGAGTGACCATCAGGGCACTCCGGCTCCTTCTCCGGCGAGTGACCATCAGGGCACTCCGGCTCCTTCTCCGGCGCGTGGCGGCACACCGCCTCCTTCGCCGCCGGCGCGTAGCGGCACTCCGCCTCCTTCGCCGCCGGCGCGCCCGAGCAGACAGCCAGCTCCTCCTTCGCCTAATCAGCAAGGGCGGAAGAGACCTGCCACCGCTCCGACTGCTCCTGCTCCGGCGCCTAAGCAAGTAAAAAAGACAGCCGCTTCGTCTGGTCCGGCGACGTCTACTAGTACAGCAAGAGGCGGGAGGCGATGCAGATTCGGTCCTTCTCTCACGCCTCTAGAGAAGTTACCGTACGAGAGGTCCGACGAGAAAAACACGAAGATCGCTGAAGGCGAAGTGAAGGACTTTTTTGAAGGGTTGAAAGCACAGAGACATCCACCTCCAGAGGAGAAGATAGATGCGGTGAAAGCAAAGCGCACTCTTGCTGCCTTGAAGCAACCAGCGAAAAGTAAGCCGAAGGGCAACTATGACCGTATTATTCAAAAGACATTTCAAGATGCCAAGCGGTCCGGAAGTACAAAAAGTGATCAGAGGTTAGCAGAAGGGCGAGCTGGGAAACAAATTGCCCAGCTCGGCGAACAAGCGAACCAATCGTGCCCCCCGCTCAAGGTGTCTAGCGACATGGTCGCTAATGATCCGAGGATGGTGCCCGGTTATACCAATCTTGTAGATTACGCGTCCGACGATGTACACTATGATTTCATGGACGTGCAGATAGAAAGATACGAGTACAAAAAGCCTCTCGTCAAAAATGAAAGATCTCTATCAACGAATATGCGAAGATTGCATGATTGGTACATGAAAATCTGCAGAGAGTCTGGGGGGAGGAATAACTTGTATTTGAGAGTTAAACCGGAGCATGACCTCGTTGGAATTGACCTGTTTCCTGTTCCATTTGAGGAGTTCTATCAATTTTTCAATCAATTGGCCCTCGATAAAACAACGATCACCTGCTACTGTCTGTAAGTAGTACTACTTCTGTCATTAAGTCTCTCTATATAGTTGATCTTCATTGCATGTATTTATAATTATCCTCACTATATTATGCAGATTGAAGATCGTCGAATTGAAGAAAAGACAAGTAGGTGATATTGGGTTTATTAACACATACCTCATAGATGCAACCGAGGTTAAATTGCGTCCCGGCGATACCGAGACCAACTTGCTACGATCGTTGGTGGTAAATTAAAACAAAGATATAATACTCTTTCCTTACAACTTCAAGTGAGTGTTAATGTCTTGTGCATATTTGGTTTCCCTTATATATATCAGTCAAGTTTATAGTGATGTAATGATCTCATGCATTCGTGCGCAGCTTCCACTATATTCTCTTAGAGATTAAGCTTGAGAAGGGAATAGTAACTGTCTTCGACTCTAAACGTAAAGATCCCGAGGAGTATGCGGACATGACTCAAATGCTAGCCAGGTAAGTTAAATCGATCAATATTATCCACCATGCATATATATCAGCAACTTCATTTCTGATATCAACTAATTGTTTCCTTTGTCTGGCAGGGCTTGGAAAACATTCACCAAAAAAGCTCCGGGACTACCGAAGAAGCTACAATTTAGATACCCGAAAGTAAGTACTATATAGTAGCATGTTCCGCGCGCGCATCTCCTATATCTTGATTCAAGCGCTAGCTAGTTTCATCAATACCAATTTGGCATTCTTGCTTATCAGTTTGATTGAGCTCTATTTCTTGTAAAGTGGTTGTGGCAGGAACCCGGGAATGATTATTGTGGATACTACATTTGCGAGTCCATCCGCCACACGACCTGTGAGCGGGGCTACACTGATGAACAATTTGAAGTGCGTAAGCAATCAATAATATTCACAAATTTATAGCATCATTTCATGTATTGACCCCCTACTTCAAATTAGATGTTTCGGATGCGAGATGAACTCCTAACACCAGATCGTCTGCGAGCAATTCAAGAGGAATTGGCGGCATTCTTCCTTGAACACGTGATCGCTGAAGACGGAGAATACTATGTGGACCCTGCATCCATGTGTTAGGAGATTATTTTTGTAAGAGATAATTATTGTATATATGTGCCCGGTAGTGTCGGATAGATATACGAGAACTTGTTGTTCGACCAATCTCTCGGAGAAGGAGAGGTGGTCGATATTATTACTTCTCTCTGTATGCATATATATATATATGTTGATTATATATACGAGATCTTCTGTTCCTTCGTTTGCTTAGTAGCTAGCAGCTAGCTAGCTAGCTAGCGTGACTCTAGTCCATATATATACGTATGTGTAGTATGTAGCGTCGACCAAAAGCACGGACATAAGAGAGAACACTTCTCTCTATTAATTAGCTAGCTAACACAATATATCAAACACCTAAATTAACCCCCAAAACCTAAAACCCCCTCCCCTTTCAAAAAAAAAACAAAAACCACAGCCACAGAAATGCTGACACGTGGATGCCTTTTGGTCCCGGTTGGTACCACCAACCGGGACTAAAGCCCCTCCTGCCTGGACTCGGTGCACAGGCCACGTGGACACCCTTTTGCCCCGGTTCTGGATTGAACCGGGACTAAAGGGTCAGAGCATTAGTACCGACCCTCTTGTCCTAGTTCCAGAACCGGGGCTAAAGGCCCAGATGAACCGGGTCTGATCCCCCTTTATCTACTAGTGGCCAAGCACGGAAATCACTTCGAGACCCCAAAACTGAGTAATAGTCCGAGAAACGGGCCAGAATCAGCCCAAACTACGATTCTTGACGACCAACACGTAAGCACACCTTGGGGTTCGACAACCATGGAAATCGCTTTGGGACCCCAAACCAGTGAGTAATAATCCACGAAACGGGTCAAAATCGACAAAAACCGTGAGTTTTGATGACCGACACATAAATGCACCCCGGTGTTCTTCAATCGTGGAAATCACCCCGGGACCACAAAACAATGAGTAATAGTCCATGAAACGGGCCAGAATCGGCCCAAACTACGACTGTTGATGACCGACACGTAAGCGCACCTTGGGTTTCAACAACCATGGAAATCGTTTTGGGACCCCAAAACGGTGAGTAAACGCACCTTGGGGAACGTTAATCGTGGAAATCACTCCGGGACCCCGAAACTGTGAGTTTTGATGACGAACACGTAAATGCGCCTCGGGGATCGTTAATCTTGGAAATCGCTCGAGGACCCCAAAACGGTGAGTTAAACGGGCAAGAATCGGCCAAAACGGCAAGTGCTGATGAACAACATGTAAATGCACCTTAGGGTTCAGCAACCTTGAAAATCACTCTGAGACCCCCAATCGGTGAGTAATAGTCAACGAAACGGGCCAGAATCGGCCAAAACGGTAAGTAATAGCCCATGAAACAGGACAGAATCGCCCAAAATGGCAAGTGATGATGAACGACACGTTAGCGCACCTTGGGGTTCAACAACCATGAAAATGACTCCGGGACCCAAAACTGGTGAGTAATAGTCCACGAAATGGGCCACAATCGGCCAAACTGCGAGTATTGATGATCGATCCGAAAATGCACCCTAGGGTTCATCAGCCATGAAAATCGCTGTGAGACGCCAAAACGGTGAGTAATAGTCCATGATACGGGCCAAGTCAGCCAAAGCTGTGAGCATTGATGACCGACACGTAAACGCACCCCAGTGTTCGTCAATGGTGGAAATCACTCCTAGACCCCATGAAACGGGCCAGAATAGGCCAAAACGGGGAGTGTTGATGAACGGCACGTAAGGGCACCCTAGGGTTCAGCAACCATGAAAATTGTTTTGGGACCCCCAAAATGGTGAGAAATAGTCCATGATACGGGCCAGAATCGGCCAAAACTGCAAGTGTTGATGACTGGCACGTAAACGCACCTCCGGGATAGTTAATTGTGCAAATCGCTCTTGGAGCCAAAACGGTGGGTAATAGCCCATGAAACGGGCATGAATCGGCCAAAACTATGAGTGTTGATGACCGACATGTAAGCGCACCTTGGGGTTCAACAACAATGGAAATCGCTTTGGGAACCCAAAACAGTGAGTAATAGTCCAAGAAACGGTCCAGAATCGGCCAATACTGCGATTGTTGATGACCGACACGTAATCGCACCTTGGGGATCGACAACTATCGAAATCGCTTTGGGACCCCAAAACGGTGAGTAATAGTCCACGAAATGGGTCAATCGACAAAAACCATGAGTATTGATGACCGACACATAAACGCACCCCGAGGTTCGTCAATCATGGAAATCACTTCGAGACCCCAAAACTGAGTAATAGTCCAAGAAATGGGCCAGAATCGGCCCAAACTGCGATTCTTGACGACAAACACGTAAGCACACCTTGGGGTTCGACAACCATGGAAATCGCTTTGGGACCCCAAAACAGTGAGTAATAGTCCACGAAACGGGTCAAAATCGATAAAAACCGTGAGTTTTGATGACCGACTCGTAAACGCACCCCGGTGTTCTTTAATCGTGGAAATCACTCCGGGACCATAAAACAATGAGTAATAGTCCAAGAAACGGGCCAGAATCGGCCGAAACTGCGACTGTTGATGACCGACACGTAAGTGCACCTTGGGTTTCAACAACCATGGAAATCGTTTTGGGACCCCAAAACGGTGAGTAAACGCACCTTGGGGATCGTTAATCGTGGAAATCACCCCGGCACTCCGAAACTATGAGTTTTGATGATGAACACGTAAATGCACCTCGGCGATCCTTAATCCTGGAAATCGCTCGAGGACCCCAAAACGGTGAGTTAAACGGGCCAGAATCGGCCAAAACGGCAAGTGCAGATGAACGACACGTAAACGCACCTTAGGGTTTAGCAACCTTGAAAATCACTCCGAGACCCCCCAAACGGTGAGTAATAGTCAACGAAACGGGCCAGAATCGGCCAAAACGGTAAGTAATAGCCCATGAAATAGGACATAATCGCCCAAAACGGCAAGTGATGATGAACGACACGTTAGCGCACCTTGGGGTTCAACAACCATGAAAATGACTCCGGGACCCAAAACTGGTGAGTAGTTTATGATACTGGCCAAATCGGCCAAAACTGCGAGTGTTGATGACCGACATGTAAACGCAGCTTGAGGATCGTTAATCGTGGAAATCGCGGCTAGACCCCATGAAACGGGCCAGAATAGGCCAAAATGGTGAGCGTTGATGAACGGCAAGTAAGGGCACCCTGGGGTTCAGCAACCATGAAAATCGTTTCGGGACCCCAAAACGGTGAGTAATAGTGCACGATACGGGCCAGAATCGGCCAAAACTGCAAGGGTTGATGACCGACACGTAAACGAACCTCGGGGATCGTTAATTGTGGAAATCACTCCGACATGTAAGCGCACCTTGGGGTTGATACGTCCAAAACGTATCTATAATTTCTGCTTGCTCCATGCCTCTTTTGGGTGATATTGCTATGATATTTATACACTTCCATACACTTTTGATTATATTTGGACTAACCTATTAACTCAGTGCAGCCCAGTGGCAGTTTCTATTTTCGGCTGTTTTTGTATATCAGGTTTTCACATTACGAGAACTGCCAGAAAAAATCCAGAAAAATTATATAAAAAATCAGCGTTCCAGAACCTACCAGGCACCCGAAGTGCAGCCGGGGGGGGGGCACCAGGGCCCCAGGCGCCCTGGCGGCGCGGCCCCCCTGGGCCACGCCGGGGGGGCGCCTGGGCCCCCCGAGGCTCCGCTGATGCCCTCCTTTGGCATATATTTAAAGCGTCTCCCGAAACCCTCGAGACGGGAACTCTTTTTCGCGATCTCATCTCTGTTCCGCCGCCGCCGCCGCTTCCAAGATCGGGAGCACTAGGAGAACTCTTCCCGGCACCCTGCCGGAGGGGAGGATCACCACCGGGAGCTTCTCCACCACCATGGACGCCTCCCGGATGAGTTGTGAGTAGTCTCCCTTGGACCATGGGACCATGACCAGTAGCTATGTGATGTTCTCCTCCCGTTCTTGTGCTTCACTAATTAGTCCTCGTGAGCTGCCCAACATGATCGAGGCACATATGTAATCCTTATGCTGTTGCTATGATGAGTTTGCTGGGATCCGATGGATTATGAGATTATGTTCAGATTGTGTTTGAGTAATATATTTGATTCACCTCTTTTATATTTATGTTCGTAAGTAATTCTTGCATGTTCTCCGTTGTTACTTATTGCTTTGGCCAAGTAGTAGGTAGTGATTCCAAGAGAGAACGTTATGCTTGATTGTGGGTTCATACCCCTCGATGACTAGTTTGAGTGACAAAAACATGAGTCTAGGGGATGTGCTGTTGCCACAAGGGGGAAAACAACGGTGCTTGTGCCCGCGGGTGCAAGGATTGTTTACTTTACGCAAAGTTCTTTTAATGCAGTTGTATGTTGCTTTGAGTTTACACTATGGGTGGGACTCGCAACTTAATACCAGCGAGATGTTCTGGATAGATATCTCAACGTGGATAATTAGTAGTAGATGCAGATGGATTTCGGTCTACTTACCTCGGCGTACCGCCCATGCTTCGAACCTCTACCTTTCTTGCAACTTAGTTAGGAATGGTTTGCGCACATGGTCCTGTCAATTGCCCAGTTGTAATTCGTTTACCTCACATAGCAGTTTTATCGTCTTTTGGGAGAGAGACATCAATAGTGAACATCATGAGACTCCGGTCCATATTACCATCATTGATCACATCCGCTATTTAATTTTCCTCTTTTTACTTACTATTGCAATTATACCTATCACTATTATCACTTGTGTTTGATCCTTTGTAAACTACAAGGCCGGAGGGATTGACAACCTCTCTGTACTCGTTGGGAGCAAAGTTATTTGTATCTGTGTGCAGGTCCACGTTGATTGCTAATATCCAGCGCCGTTAGCAGTTGACACCTTCTTGTTGAAACTGGGAGTCTCTGGGAAATCAATCCTTGGTATTGCCAAGGGAAAACTTCTGCTACACTGCATCTCAAACCTTCCACTTGGGGTAATCAACGAGGGGGGCGAGAAGCCACCTAGCAAAACAATTTCTGGCGCCGTTGCCGGGGACTCCACTCTTCAGGATAGGGGAGTTGCACGCTATCTTTTACCTTTGCTTTTAGTCTTGTTAGTTTACCTTTCTGTTTTTGCTTTAGTATCTTTTATCGAAAATCACAAAAATAGTTATCTTGCTTGCTTGCTACTATGGGTTCCACCGAGAACACCAAGTTGTGTGACTTCACTAGTCACAACAACGATGACTTTATCTGCACACCTATCACTACACCTGCCACTTCAGCACCTTCATATGAAATTAAACCTGCTTTACTGAACTTAGTCATCAAAGATCAATTCTCCGGTGCTGGAGATGATGCTGCTTTACACTTAAACAACTTTGTTGAACTTTGTGATATGCAAAAGTACCAGAAATAGATGGTAATATTATTAAGCTTAAGCTTTTTCCTTTCTCCTTGAGAGGAGGAGCTAAAATTTGGTTTCAGTCTTTGCCTAGAAATAGCATAGATTCATGGGACAAGTGCAAAGATGCTTTTATTGGAAAATACTATCCACCTGCTAAAATTATCCAACTAAGAAGTAACATAATGAATTTTAAACAATTGGATAATGAACACGTTGCCCAAGCTTGGGAACGTATGAAATCTCTTATCAAGAACTGCTCTACTCATGGTTTGACTACTTGGATGGTTATCCAAACTTTTTATGCAGGCTTGAACTTTACCTCGCGGAACTTGTTAGATTCGGCCGCGGGAGGAACCTTTATGTCAACTACACTTGGTGCTGCCACAAAGCTTCTCGATGAGATGATGACCAACTATTCCCAATGGCACACCGAACGCGCTCCAACAGGTAGGAAGGTAAACTCTGTCGAGGAGATTTCCTCCCTAAATAAAAAAGTTGACTTGATCATGTCTCTACTTTCGAAGCAATCTTCTGTTGATCCTCGTGATGTTCCTTTAAATTCTTTGATTGCTCAAGAACAAGTAGATGTGAACTTTATCTCTAGAAACAATTTTAATAACAATGCTTATAGGAGTAATTTTGGTAGCAATCCTAGACCGTTCCCCTCTAATTCTTATGGGAACAACAATGCTTATCCTAGCACCAAGAACTCCACTATTGAACTAGAGATTATGCTTAAAGATTTCATCACTACCCAAAAAGCCTTTAATAAGAGTGTAGAAGAAAAACTAAACAAACTAGATGATCTCTCTTTGAAGGTAGACCATTTAGCCGATGAGGTAGAATTGCTTAAAATTAAAACTTCTCCTCTTGAGGAGAGGAAGGTCACTCCTATTAATGCTATTCAAGTGCAAATTAATGAAAATATTAGGATGATGGCTAAACTTAAAGAGAGATGGGCTAGAGAAAGGAACGAAGAGGATAGAATTAAGAGCCTTCCTACCCACCACACTGTTGCTACTATCCAAGTTGTTGAGGATATCCAAACTCTTAGCACCCAATGTACTCCTGGTCCCGATGGACCTATTAATGGTGATGCTATGACTATAGAAACTATCAAACAAGTGAACCTAAAGTACACCACTACCACCTTACTTGATGGTAGTGACCTTGATTTTGACAATTGTACTCTTACCGAAGTTATTGATTTCCTTCACAAGATGTCTAGAGATCCCCGCACTAGCACGATTAACCTTGCCTTCACAGAGCATATCACTAATGCTCTTATCAAAGCTAGGGAGGAGAAACTTAGAGTAGAAGCCTCCATACCTAGAAAGCTAGAAGATGGTTGGGATCCTATGATAAAAATTAAGTTGAATAACTTCTCTTGCTATGCTTTATGTGATGTTGGTGCTAGTACCTCTGTTATGCCCAAAAGAATATATGATATGCTTAAATTGAAACCTTTTAATTCTTGTTCTTTTGGTGTTCGTCTCGTTGATTCTTCCATAAAGAAACCTTTGGGGAGGATCGACGATGTTCTTATCATTGTCAATGACAACTATGTTCCCGTTGATTTTACTATTATGGATATTGAATGTGAACCTTCGTGTCCAATTATTTTGGGACGTCCTTTTCTACGCACCGTTGGTGCTATCATTGACATGAAAGAGGGTAATATAAAATTCCAGTTTCCTCTCAAGAAAGGGATGGAACACTTCCCGAAAAGAATATTAAGTTACCTTTTGAGTCCGTTATATGGGCTAGCTATTCTTTTACTCTTGATAAAACTTGATCTCTATGCATTATGCCTAGCTTAAAGGCATAAAAGAAAGCGCTTTTGGGAGGCAGCCCAATGAATAAATTTTATTTTGTTTTTGTTATGTCTTGATGTTGTTACTACTATAGCATCATCATTGTATCTTTGCTTTTCCATTTGTGCCAAGTATAGCCTCTGATTGCAAGAAAGTTCAAAAGTTGTGACGTGCTGTCCAGGAAACAGATTCTGTCCTTGGATAAAAAAATTTGTATAAAATCACCAGATCATCTTTTTGGTCTGAATTTTTTCGACAGCGTGCTCTATATAATTGTCTTTCATGCATCTGTTTTGAGTTTTTTGATTAGAGTTGCAGAAGTGCCACGGCAAAATCATTTACTACCTGCTGTTCTGTTTTTCATAGATTCTGTCCTGTTTTGCCTTTCCTTCATTTTGCAAACCTAGAGCTTGATTTTTCTTTGCAAAAACCTTTTGGCAATCTTGAGAAACAGTAGAACTTCAAGAATATCTTTATTTCCAGTAAGGAACAATTATTTTATTATGGGTACTAACCCGTCTAATCAGATTATGATGAGTTATGTATGAAGGGAGTTTTCAAGTGTGCGAGGGAAGATGATAAAAAGATTCAGGAGTGTCAAACGCTCAAGCTTGGGGATGCCCCCATGCACCCCCAAGAAATATTCAAGGAGACTCAAGCGTCTAAGCTTGGGATGCCCCCGTGCATCCCCTTCTCCATCAACATTATCAGTTCGTCTTTCGTTCCACTATATTTTAAGCACTTCATGTGTTATGTGCTATGCTTGGAGCGTCTTGCTTTTAGTTTTCCTTAGCTTTTCATAACGAGCCGGAACTCAGCTTTCTTTGTGTGGGAGAGAAACACGCTCCACTTCTACCTAGAACATAACATAGAATTTTCATATCTATCTCTGCTGTGTGTGTTCTTTGTCTTTCAATAGCTACTATCATGCTTAGCTCTTAGTTTTCATGCTTATCTTTTTAATGAGCTTTCATTTAGTTGGTTGCATGAACTCTCTTTAGATATCATGTTTATCTTATTAAGAGAGTTTGCTTCCGTTGCATTGGTTGATATGTCTATGATAAAGATGCTACGTGCATAATGGCGCTTAGTAGTTCAGGTTTTCTTATGGTTAGTCCCAAATAGCTGGGGGGTTCCCAATGTGTTATTGGAGTACCAACATGATTTGTTTGCCTATGATGTGGTATGGTTTAGTAATATCTTCCTTCAAAGAATTTATTTTGATTGACTTGGCGTATGCTCACGCATATTTAAGACTGTAAAGAAAGTCTGTCAAGCCTTGATGATCTTTTGTTTCTGAGTAGCGATATAACTTCCATGCCTGATTCAATGTTGCTTTGTCGCTCTGCATGATTATGACCGTCATTGCTCTCTTAGTTGGTCGCTCCCAGTCTTTTGCTAACCTCTACCTGTACTAAGCGAACTGACTGCTTGTGCATCCACATCCTTTAATCCAGTTATGCCATATGAGTCCACCATACCTTCCTACATGGTATTTCCTACCATTCCTAACGGAGACTTGCATGTACCATCTCGAAATTATTCAAAGAAAAAAGCATTCCTATTTTGTGCCTCTGTTGTAAGTTCATGAGGAAGTAGTGGTTAATTCATGATCTTTCTAAGATTGGACAAGCTTCACCCCGGGATTGCATGTATAATGTGCAAACCCATAATACGAGAAGGAACTGGCATTGAGTGCGCCCGGCTCAAAAAGATAATATAACAAACAAACCCTCCTTCACGCTTTGTTCATGAGAAATCAGAAAACTTTGGCAGTGATAAACAAAGGAGATTAAGAGGATGTGATAGTCCTCATTCGGGAGCCGTTCCTCAAAACTTGTCCATCTCAAGAAGTAATTGAGTTATCTGCTAGCATTCGTTGACGAAACATGCATGACCTAAGAAAATTATTACCTCTGTTTTAAAACCAAGAGCTCTGGTACATGTTTTGTCTTTGTTTCCGACTACGGGTTTTCAACCTTGCCAACAAAAGCCACGGTTCGAGAGTCTCCACCTTCTTTTAAAGCACCAACTACTGAGAGCATGATTGTTATTCTGAGTGTAATGTGCATTGTCCCAAAGTAGCATTGTCTTTTGCATGATTGTGATATCGTTTATTCTGAAATCATTGTATCTAGTCATCACTTAAACCTTGGAGGTGCCCCTGCATTTATGTTTTGCTTCACTAAAGGGGGCAAGCTAGATATCACTTTATCATATTTGCACACCATGTTCATTACAAATCTATTTGATGTTTCAGTATCATATTGTAAAACTTTCAGTTCTTTGTGATTTTCTCATGAGGCAACTTAATTACTATAGATTCATTATCTCAGTAAGCTTTTGTCATGTGACTATGAAAAAGTCCTATATGGTTAATAGCATGTCACCACAGAAATTATTCTTGTTATCATTTACCTACTCGAGGACGAGCAGGAATTAAGCTTGGGGATGTTGATACGTCCAAAACGTATCTATAATTTCTGTTTGCTCCATGCCTCTTTTGGGTGATATTGCTATGATATTTATACACTTCCATACACTTTTGATCATATTTGGACTAACCTATTAACTCAGTGCACCCCAGTGCCAGTTTCTATTTTCGGCTGTTTTTGTATTTCAGGTTTTCACATTACGAGAACTGCCAGAAAAAATCCAGAAAAATTATATAAAAAATTAGCGTTCCAGAACCTACCAGGCGCCCGAAGTGCAGCCGGGGGGGGGCACCGGGCCCCAGGCGCCCTGGCGGCGCGCCCCCCCTGGGCCGCGCCGGGGGGGGGGCGCCTGGGCCCCCCGAGGCTCCGCTGATGCCCCCCTTTGGCATATATTTAAAGCGTCTCCCGAAACCCTCGAGACGGGAACTCTTTTTCGCGATCTCATCTCTGTTCCGCTGCCGCCGCCGCTTCCAAGATCGGGAGCACCAGGAGAACTCTTCCCGGCACCCTGCCGGAGGGGAGGATCACCACCGGATGAGTTGTGAGTAGTCTCCCTTGGACCATGGGTCCATGACCAGTAGCTATGTGATGTCCTCCTCCCGTTCTTGTGCTTCACTAATTAGTCCTCGTGAGCTGCCCTACATGATTGAGGCACATATGTAATCCTTATGCTGTTGCTATGATGAGTTTGCTGGGATCCGATGGATTATGAGATTATGTTCAGATTGTGTTTGAGTAATATATTTGATTCACCTCTTTTATATTTATGTTCGTAAGTAATTCTTGCATGTTCTCCGTTGTTACTTATTGCTTTGGCCAAGTAGTAGGTAGTGACTCCAAGAGAGAACGTTATGCTTGATTGTGGGTTCATGCCCCTCGATGACTAGTTTGAGTGACAGAAACATGAGTCTAGGGGATGTGCTGTTGCCACAAGGGGGAAAACAACGGTGCATGTGCCCGCGGGTGCAAGGATTGTTTACTTTACGCAAAGTTCTTTTAATGCAGTTGTCTGTTGCTTTGAGTTTACACTATGGGTGGGACTCGCAACTTAATACTAGCGAGATGTTCTGGATAGATATCTCAAGGTGGATGATTAGTAGTAGATGCAGATGGATTTCGGTCTACTTACCTCGGCGTACCGCCCATGCTTTGAACCTCTACCTTTCTTGCAACTTAGTTAGCATTGGTTTGCGCACATGGTCCTGTCAATTGCCCAGCTGTAATTCGTTTACCTCACATAGCAGTTTTATCGTCTTTTGGGAGAGAGACATCACTAGTGAACATCATGAGACTCCGGCCCATATTACCATCATTGATCACATCCGCTATTTACTTTTCCGCTTTTTACTTACTATTGCAATTATACCTATCACTATTATCACTTGCGTTTGATCCTTTAAAAACTACAAGGCCGGAGGGATTGACAACCTCTCTGTACTCGTTGGGAGCAAAGTTATTTGTATCTGTGTGCAGGTCCACGTTGTTTGCTAATATCCGGCGCCGTTAGCAGTTGTCACCTTCTTGTTGAAACTGGGAGTCTCTAGGAAATCGATCCTTGGTATTGCCAAGGGAAAACTTCTGCTACACTGCATCTCAAACCTTCCACTTGGGGTAACCAACGAGGGGGGCGAGAAGCCACCTAGCAAGGTTTCAACAACTACTGAAATCGCTTTGGGAACCCAAAACAGTGAGTAATAGTCCAAGAAACGGGCCAGAATCGGCCAAAACTGAGATGGTATCAACCGACACGTAATCGCACCTTGGGGATCGACAACCATCGAAATCGCTTTGGGACCCCAAAATGGTGAGTTATAGTCCACGAAATGGGTTAGATTCGAACAAAACCGTGAGTATTGATGACCGTCATGTAAACGCACCCTGGGGTTCGTCAATCATGGAAATCACATCGGGAACCCTAAACAGTGAGTACTAGTCCAAGAAACGGGCCAGAATCGGCCAAACCTGCGATTGTTGATGACCGGTGCGAAAACGCACCCTACGGTTCATCAGCCACGGAAATCGCTCTAAGACACCAAAACGGTGAGTAATATTCTATGATACGGGCCAAATCGGCCAAAACTGCGAGTGTTGATGACCGACACGTAAACGCACCCGAGTGTTCATAAATCGTGGAAATTGCCCCTAGACCCCATGAAACGGGCCGGAATTGGCCAAAACGGTGAGTGTTGATGAACGGCACGTAAGGGCACCCTGGGGTTCAGCAACCATGAAAATCGTTTTGGGACCCCAAAACGGTGAGTAATAGTCCACGATACGGGCCAGAATCGGCCAAAACTGCAAGTGTTGATGACCGACACGTAAACGCACCTCAGGGATCGTTAATTGTGGAAATCACTCCGGGAGCCAAAACGGTGAGTAATAGCCCATGAAACGGGCCAGAATCTGCGAAAACTGCGAGTGCTGATGACCGACACGTAAGCGCACCTTGTGGTTCAACAACTATTGAAATCGGTTTGAGAACCCAAAACAGTGAGTAATAGTGCAAGAAACGGGCCAGAATCGGCCAAAACTGCGATTGTTGATGACCGACACGTACTCGCACCTTGGGGATCGACAACCATCGAAATCGCTTTGGGACCCCAAAACGGTGAGTTATAGTCCACGAAACGGTTAGATTCGACAAAAACCGTGAGTGTTGATGACCGGCACGTAAACGCACCTAGTGTTCGTCAATCGTGGAAATCGCTCCTAGACCCCCATGAAACGGCCCAGAATAGGCCAAAACGGTGAGTGTTGATGAACGGCACGTAAGGGCACTCTGGGGTTCACCAACCATGAAAATCGTTTTGGGACCCCAAAACGGTGAGTCATAGAACACGATACGGGACAGAATCGACCAAAACTGCAAGTGTTGATGACCGACACGCAAGCGCAGCTTGCGGTTCAACAACTATTGAAATCGCTTTGGGAACCCAAAACAGTGAGTAATAGTCCAAGAAACGGGCCAGAAACGGCCAAAACTGCGATTGTTGATGACCGACACGTAATCGCACCTTGGGGATCGACAACCATCGAAATCGCTTTGGGATCGCGAAACGGTGATCAATAGTCCACGAAATGGGCCAGAATCCGCCAAAACAGCGAGTGTTGATGACCGATGCGAAAACGCACCATAGGGTTCATCAGCCATGGAAATCGCTCTGAGACACCAATACAGTGAGTAATAGCTTATGATACAGGCCAAATCGGCCAAAACTGCGAGTGTTGATGACCGACACATAAACGCAGCTTGAGGATCGTTAATCATGGAAATCGCGGCTAGGCCCCATGAAATGGGCCAGAATAGGCCAAAATGGTGAGCGTTGATGAACGGCACGTAAGGGCACCCTGGGGTTCAGCAACCATGAAAATCGTTTCGGGACCCCAAAACGGTGAGTAAATAGTCCACGATACGGGCCAGAATCGGCCAAAACTGCAAGTGTTGATGACTGACACGTAAACGCACCTCGGGGATCGTTAATTGTGGAAATCACTCCGGCAGCCAAAACGGTGAGTAATAGCCCATGAAACGGGCCAGAATGGGCGAAAACTGCGAGTGTTGATGACCGACACGTAAGCGCACCTTGGGGTTCAACAACTATTGAAATCGCTTTGGGAATCCAAAACAGTGAGTAATAGTCCAAGAAACGGGCCAGAATCGGACAAAACTGCGATTGTTGATGACCGACACGTAATCGCACCTTGGGGATCGACAACCATCTAAATCACTTTGGGACCCCAAAACGGTGAGTTATTGTCCACAAAATGGGTTAGATTCGACAAAAACCGTGACTGTAGATGACCGACACGTAAACGCACCCCAGTGTTCGTCAATCGTGGAAATCGCTCCTAGACCCCATGAAACGGCCCAGAATAGGCCAAAACGGTGAGTGTTGATGAACGGCACGTAAGGGTACTCTGGGGTTCAGCTACCATGAAAATCGTTTTGGGACCCGAAAACGGTGAGTAATAGTCCACGATACGGGACATAATCGGCCAAAACTGCACGTGTTGATGACCGACACGTAAGCGCACCTTGCGGTTCAACTACTATTGAAATCGCTTTGGGGACCCAAAGCAGTGAGTAATAGTCCAAGAAACGGGCCAGAATCGCCCAAAACTGCGATTGTTGATGATCGACACGTAATCGCACCTTGGGAATCGACAACCATCGAAATCGCTTTGGGACCCCGAAACGGTGAGTTATAGTCCACGAAATGGGTTAGATTCGACAAATACCGTGAGTGTTGATGACCGACACGTAAACGCACCCCAGTGTTCGTCAATCGTGGAAATCGCTCCTAGACCCCATGAAACGGCCCAGAATAGGCCAAAACGGCGAGTGTTGATGAACGGCACGTAAGGGCACTCTGGGGTTCAGCAACCATGAAAATCGTTTTGGGACCCCAAAACAGTGAGTAATAGTCCACGATACGGGACAGAATCGGCCAAAACTGTAAGTGTTGATGACCGACACGTAAGCGCAGCTTGCGGTTCAACTACTATTGAAATCGCTTTGGGAACACAAAACAGTGAGTAATACTCCAAGAAACAGGCCAGAATCGGCCAAAACTGCGATTGTTGATGACCGACACGTAATCGCACCTTGGGGATCGACAACCATCGAAATCGCTTTTGGATCCCAAAACAGTGAGTAATAGTCCACGAAATGGGCCATAATCCGCCAAAACAGCGAGTGTTGATGACCGATGCGAAAACGCACCATAGGGTTCATCAGCCATGGAAATCGCTCTGAGACACCAATACAGTGAGTAATAGTTTATGATAAAGGCCAAATTGGCCAAAACTGCGAGTGTTGATCACCGACACGTAAACGCAGCTTGAGGATCGTTAATCGTGGAAATCGTGGCTAGACCCCATGAAACGGGCCAGAATAGGCCAAAATGGTGAGCGTTGATGAACGACACGTAAGGGCACCCTGGGGTTCAGCAACCATGAAAATCGTTTCGAGACCCCAAAACGGTGAGTAATAGTCCACGATACGGGCCAGAATCGGCCAAAACTGCAAGTGTTGATGACTGACACATAAACGCACCTCGGGGATCGTTAATTGTGGAAATCACTCCGGCAGCCAAAACGGTGAGTAATAGCCCATGAAACGGGCTAGAATCTGCCAAAACTGCGAGTGTTGATGACCGACACGTAAGCGCACCTTGGGGTTCAACAACTATTGAAATCGCTTTGGGAATCCAAAACAGCGAGTAATAGTCCAAGAAACGGGCCAGAATAGGACAAAACTGCGATTATTGATGACCGACACGTAATCGCACCTTGGGGATCGACAACCATTGAAATCGCTTTGGGACCCCAAAATGGTGAGTTATAGTCAACGAAATGGGTTATATTCGACAAAAACCGTGAGTATTGATGACCGACATGTAAACGCACCCTGGGGTTCGTCAATCATGGAAATCACTTCGGGAACCCAAAACAGTGAGTACTAGTCCAAGAAACGGGCCAGAATCAGCCAAACCTGCTATTGTTGATTACCCGTGCGAAAATGCACCCTACGGTTCATCAGCCACGGAAATCGCTCTAAGACACCAAAACGGTGAGTAATATTCTATGATACGGGCCAAATTGGCCAAAACTGCGAGTGTTGATGACCGACACGTAAACGCACCCCAGTGTTCATCAATCGTGGAAATCGCCCCTAGACCCCATGAAACGGGCCAGAATTGGCCAAAACTGTGAGTGTTGATGAACGGCACGTAAGGGCACCCTGGGGTTCAGCAACCATGAAAATCATTTCGGGACCCCAAAACGGTGAGTGATAGTCCACGATACGGGCCAGAATCGGCCAAAACTGCAAGTGTTGATGTCCGACACGTATACGCACCTCGGGGATCGTTAATTATAGAAATCACTCCGGGAGCCAAAACGGTGAGTAATAACCCATGAAACGGGCCAGAATCGGCCAAAACTGCGAGTGTTGATGACCGACATGTAAGCGCACCTTGGGGTTCAACAACTATTGAAATCGCTTTGGGAACCCAAAACAGTGAGTAATAGTCCAAGAAACGGGCCAGAATCGGCCAAAACTGCGATTGTTGAAGACCGACACGTAATAGCACCTTGGGGATCGACAACCATCGAAATCGCTTTGGGACCCCAAAACGGTGAGTTATAGTCCACGAAATGGGTTAGATTCGACAAAAACCATGGGTGTTGATGACCGACACTTAAACGCACCCCAGTGTTCGTCAATCGTGGAAATCGCTCCTAGACCCCATGAAACGGCCCAGAATAGGCCAAAACGGTGAGTGTTGATGAACGGCACGTAAGGGCACTCTGGGGTTCACCAACCATGAAAATCGTTTTGGGACCCCAAAACGGTGAGTAATAGTCCACGATACGGGACAGAATCGGCCAAAACTGCAAGTGTTGATGACCGACACGCAAGCGCACCTTGCGGATCAACAACTATTGAAATCGCTTTGGGAACCCAAAACAGTGAGTAATAGTCCAAAAAACGGGCCAGAATCGGCCAAAACTGCGATTGTTGACGACCGACACGTAATCGCACCTTGGGGATCGACAACCATCGAAATCGCTTTGGGATCCCAAAACGGTGAGTAATAGTCCACGAAATGGGCCAGAATCCGCCAAAACAGCGAGTGTTGATGACCGATGCGAAAACGCACCATAGGGTTCATCAGCCATGGAAATCGCTCTGAGACACCAATACTGTCGTGGAAATAGCACGGCAGATGTCCGGTTTAACGGACTTGATGATGGAACCATCGCACGGGTTAGCTTGAAGGGGTTCATAGCACACAAAGGACATAGAGAGTTTATACTAGTTCGGCCCCTTCGATGAAGGTAAAAGCCTACGTCTAGTTGGTTTGGTATTGCTTGGGCGTCGGATTACAGGGAGCGGATTCGCTTGCCTGTAGTCTCGACTGGTTGATTCTTGCTTGTCCCTGAACCGTCGCCGGGTCGTCCCTTTATATAGAGGTGACACCGGGTCCGGTTTACAGAGTCCCGAGGCCGGCTCATACTTGTGTCCGCCTCGGTCTCTGTCTTTTCTTCCTTATCTCTCAAGTTACATCGCTTGGCGGTTTACAAACCACACTTCTATACATGGGCCCTAAGATCTCATGGGCCGTAGCCTTTACTAAATATTACAACCAAGTATAATATAACTAAGCCGGTTTACACTAGCCGGTTTATACCTGCTAGTCATATCCCTGACATTAGGCCCCAGAATGATTTGAACTTGTTCATATCAGTCTTCCTTATCCCGTATAATTTTCTTCTTTGTCTTCACATTTTTGTAAACCGACTCTGACGTCATCTTCGGGAATCACTAAATCTGACCGTGACATCATCTCCGCATTTAGCGCTGTGAGCTGTACTGTAGCTTTGTTTAATGTTTATCCGAAAATCGAGGCGTCAAAAAGGATCTTTATCCGATCTTTGCCCCCTCGAATCCCGCACCTGTCGCTTCGCATCTGTCCTTCGCTTATAAATACCGCCGTCCCCTTCGTTCTTCCTTCTTCTCGCCTCTTCTTCCTTTGTTTGTCGCCCGAGCTTCCAGACGCCATTGACGCCCGAGCTTCAAGCGCCGCCTGTTGCCTCGCCGAGTCAAGACCTTCCTGGCCGCCGCATCAACCTGATTCGACCAGAGAACTCCGCCGCGGTCCTCCATTGTTCAGGTACGTCCTTTCTTCCTCGTTATAGATTTGCATCTTCTAGGGTTCTTCCCTTGTTCTTCCGCCATTAGAGCTTTCAATGAAACCTTCATCTTTTTCCTCGTAAACGCTCACTTCGTAGAAAGTTTTTGACCTTTATGCCCAGTTAATAGATCTTCCACTAGTATTTGCCTTAGATCCCGCCATTTATACTTATCCTATAGATTCATCTGCTCTACATAAGACACTTGCGCTTCTTCCCGTACTTTCTTGCACTTAATTTTCTTTCCCTTTCTTTGTGCGCCCAGATCTGTTTCACTTTAGCCAATTACAAAGAAACTGTTTCTTCTCCTTTGTAGATCCATTAAGTATACTCCGGTTTACATTGTTATGCCCTGTTCCTGTAAATTTTTTGAAGTTGAACGCGACGGTTTAACTGTTCCTCTTTTACTGCTCATGAACCGGTAATGATATAGCTCCCTGTTATTGCCGGCTTAACCATCCCATTAGTCCTCTGTTTAAATCGTTGCGTAACTTTCATAGATTTCCGGTTTATACTGTTGTACCCGCATAATCCGTTTTTTGCACTTTATCTTTTCCAGTACTTGTCCTTCCATTGCAATGGCCAAGCAGTATGTCTCCTGTGATTGGGTCCCTTCCATCATCACGGAGGAAGACTTGGTCAAAATTTCTGAAATTGGTACGTTAGGCCCTCAGTCTGTTTTGAAGTGGCGGGCTCCGGGGAATGAATGCCCTCCTAATCCCAGGCCCGGGGAGGTTATTGTGTTCTTTGATCACATATCTCGAGGCTTCTCTCCCCCCGGTTCAAAGTTTTTCCGGGACGTTCTTGCTGCCTTCCAACTCCACCCTCAGGACATTGGACCCAACTCTATTTCAAATATCTGTGACTTCCAAGTGTTTTCGGAGGTGTATCTGCCAGAAGAACCGTCTGTCGATCTGTTCCGGGACTTCTTTCACCTGAACCGGCGCACAGAATTCACCAGTGGACCGCATCAGGAGCTCGGTGGTGTTAGTATCCAGAAAAGGAGAGACGTTGTCTTTCCTCACGCCGCTTTACACACGCATCCAAAGGAGTGGAACAAGTCATGGTTTTATTGCGTTGACACTTCTCCTGAAGGGGAGAACCCTTTGCCGGGTTATCGTGAGCACCGTATTCCGGAGGATCATCCTCTACCGCAACGACTCAGCTCTTTCGAGCGGACCCGGTTTTCATCACAGCTCTCCAGGTTAAAAGCTTTTATAGCCAATGGCTTGACTGGAACTGACTTTACGCGCTGCTGGTTGTCATGGAGCATCCTTCCCTTGAGCCGGCGATCACAGCTGATGTGCCAATATTCTGGTAAACCGGATGACCCTCAACGGTTTACCAAGGAAAAACTCTCTGAATCGGAGGTTATAGAATCAGCCAAGAAGATGCTCAACGTCTCCTTGGCAGACTGCAGCAAGGTCGGGTTAGTTCCATATTATAAGAAGAACAAGCTGCCTGCAGTAAGTTTTGCTTTGTCCTGTATTTGTAACCCGTTCCTTTAAACCGTCCTTCCAATTTATCTTTCTTTCTTTGAATAGGCTGATGACCCATTCTGGAAGAGAAAACCTCAGGAGAAAACCGGCAAACAAGCACGTCGTAAGACTTTTGCTAACAAGAAAAGAAAAGCAGCTCTTGACTCCAGCTCTCATGCCGAAGATGATGATCCGGATTCCGAGGTATGAATTAATCCGGTTTGAATTTTGCTTTCTTGTATTCATATCTGTATCTAATGATGGCTTTCTACAGGAGTTGGCTGAAGGTGATAATACGGCCGAGGTTGAGGTAACTATCCTTTCTTCTGATTCATAACCTCTTCCACAAAAAAGTCGTCGGACCGTCCGGAAATACCAATTTTCTCACCCTTATGCTCAGTTGGATCCTAATTTTATTCTGAAGAAACAACGGCATGAAGCTCTTCGCCGGACCACTCGCCATAGTGGCCTGGCAGTGGAATCATCCGGGATTTCTTTAACTCCGGCTCGGAAACGCCGTGCTGAGGTGATACTTTCTCCGACTCTCCTTCATCCCAAGGCCGGGTTTATCCGGAAACCTCTTAAACCGTCTGACCCTGATTATCAGGAAACTCCACTGTCTTCTTCTGGTGAATCGACTGCCACACAGCTTCCTCCATTGAAAACTGTCCCAGGGTAACTTTTTAACTTTTTCCGGTTTATGATTCCTTTTTGCTTTATAATGTTAACTCATTTTGCATACTTTTTCCAGCAAACCAAAACCTAGCAAGAAATCCAAGGCAAACAAGCCTCCTGCTGAGACCACTGCAGATGATCCGGCCGATGATCCGGCAACGACCGTTCCTCCAGAAAGCGAGCCCATAGCTCCTCTTGAAGATCCTGCGCCTACGGATCACCTCTCCGTACCCGAAAATCCTACTGCTGAAGATGCACACAACTCGCCAAGCCCTGCCCAGGTCAACTCTCCGCAAATTAATCCGGCATCTTCCAATCCGGTTCACACTGCGACTCTAATTGCCCCTTCTTCTCCAGAAGTTGTAGTGACTGGGGCTGCATTCGTTGCTCCGGCTGAGCCCACCGTTTTAGCCAAGCATACGGCTAAAACGGAGAAACTATATAAAGAGAAGGGCAAATGGAGTACTGAAGTATCCAATCTTGCAGACATGAGTGCCCAAGAAATTTATTTTGGGTTCCTAAACCGGCTCCACAGCAGCCGAGATTATGAAGCAAGCTTGGTTAACTTGATGAAGGAGAAATATGAGGTAATCCTTTTCTTCTGACTTTGTACTTTTGATATGCTTCTATCCCATAACAGCCCCCAAGTTCCGGTTTAGTTGCGTGCTGAAGGTGAACCGGAACTTTATAGTTTGAATAATTGATCTTTACATTAGCCCCCAAGTATCAAGTAGATAACTTGTTTATGTATTTTGATACTTGTAAAATTTTTTTGCTGATACTTCAATCATCCATTAGCCCCCAAGTGTCAAGTAGACAACTTGTTTGTGTGCTTGAGACTTGTAACTTTGAATTGCTGTTATTTATTGCTTCAACTGCCATTAGCCCCCAAGTGTCAAGTAGACAACTTGTTTGTGTGCTTGAGACTTGTCTGATTGTTGCCTCTTGTCATTTGATTATGCTTGCAGGCTGATTTAAACCGGAACGCTGATGAAATCAATTAACTTCGGAGTCGTCTTGCTGAGACAGAATCTGCTGCTTCAAAAGCTAAGAAAGATCTTCAGGTAAGTTTAAAGACTGCTGAGGATCTGAAGAAATTCTTTGAAGAAGAGCGGACCACTTTTGAAGTTCAAAAGAAAGATCTGGAGAAAAAGGTTCAGGACGCTGAAGGGGCGCTTAATCTGGTTACAGAAGAGTTAACCGGTTTAAAGCAGCAGATTGAGTTGATGACCTCTGCAATCTTTGGTAAGTATAATCTGAACTCCTGCTTTATCTCTGTAATCTTCCGTCTGTGCCGGTTTAACCGTTATATCTATATGTAGGGCGCCGTGTCTCCCATCTTGGGGGTGACCTACGGAAGAAGCTTAAAGCGTGTTACACCTTGGTCGAGCAGCTGTATTCTGGTGCTCAGAGGATCATTAGTGCAACATCTTTCGGTAAACCGGCCCCTACGACTATCCAAGACACGTTGAAAAAGTTATCTGTTTTGCCGGTTCGTCTTGAAGAAGTCAAAAAATCTGCCGCCCGAGGTGGTGCTCTTCTGGCCCTTACCAGGGCTAAGGCCTGGGTCCCGGATCTTGATCCGGAAGAGGCTTTAACTGGATTTCTTGACACAAAAGACGACGGCTCCACTTTTACCGCAAAAGATCTCTACGCCTTGACGAAGGAGATGCGTCCCCTTGCCAGCAAGCTTGCAGCTGAATCCGACTTATCCAGGTATCATCCGAGGTACGATTTGCAAAACGAGCTGGTGGAGCGGCCGGTTTACGACACCGTCAACTTAATCCCGCCGGTTCATCCTCATACCTTCGCTCCTGATATTGAACCTTCTGAACTTATCAACGACGAGATGTATTTCTGGGCTTTGACGAAGATTGACTGGCGTGTGCCGGACTTCCAACCGCTTCAAGAAGATGAAGATATTCCGGATCAAGGTGACGGCCAGCCATCTCAGTAAGGAGGAGCATAATTCAAAACTTATTGTTGTAGTCGCAGTCTCTGTTTTGCCAAACAATCTTTCCAATCCGTCGGGCTTGCTATGCCTTGTAATAGGATAGCTGAAACTTGATCTGCTTTAATCCGGATATTCTGTCTTTCTTATGTGAAATATTTGCCAAATTAAATGTTGTCTGATGTTGCTTATCTTGCATATCCTCTACTCCTGCAGAAATAATACTGAAAATATGTCCTAGCGGTTTACCACTGGACGGATTAAATTGTTCTCTTATAACGTCAAATAAGTATATACTCATACCAGAAATAACGTTATACCTGAGATTATATATGCTCAATACTCTTAATCCGGTAGGACTTTAAAGTCTCTTGATGAAGACCTTCATGGATCCAATTAGAAACCCAGGTTTTGATGATAAACTCCGGTTCATCTTGTTCTGCAAGACTTTGTTCAGAAATTTGTGGCTTGTTGCCTGATAGATGATCCGGGTTATAATGAACACCGGTTTACTCATGCTGGTATTCATGACCCAGACTTTCCACTTTATAGATATGTGGTCAGCTTCTGTAGGTGTTCCACTCCGCTTTAAAGGGTTATAAAACACAAACACAAAAAGATGCAAATTTTGCAAATAAGACCATGTAGTCGAGGCTTTTTAAGAGCTGCCAGGCTCAAAGCAAGGTTCAGCCAATCAATGGGACGTGGATTATCCATCTTTCCCAGGGGGCCTAGCCAATCACTGAACGTGGATTATCCAACTTTTCAGAGGGCCAATAGAACCGCAAATAAAAAATGAGCCAATCAATGGGATGTGGATTATCCATCTTTCCCAGAGGGCCTAGCCAATCACTGAAAGTGGATTATCCATCTTTTCAGAGGGCCAATAGAACCGTACATAAAAAATTGAGCCAATCACTGGACGTGGATTATCCATCTTTCCAGAGGGCCCAGCCAATCACTGAACGTGAATTATCCATCTTTTCAGAGGGCCTCCATGGTTCCTCCTGAACCGGTGGGTAAATATAAACCAATCACTGAATGTGGATTATCCATCTTTTCAGAGGGCCTCCATGGTTCCTCCTGAACCGGTGGGTAAATATAAACCAATCACTGAATGTGGATTATCCATCTTTTCAGAGGGTCTCCAGGGTTCCTCCTGAACCGGTGGGTAAATATAAACCAATCACTGAATGTGGATTATCCATCTTTTCAGAGGGTCTCCAGGGTTCCTCCTAAACCGGTGGGTAAATCGTGAAGCGTCCTCTCTTCCAACCGGATATGATCTCATGTTCTTTAGAGAGTTTTATTGCTCCTTTGTATACTCTGCAAAAAATCGACTTTTAAACCGGCCAACATATTGAAATATAATATCTGATAAAAAACTTGTATGGTTGTCCTCACAAGATATTTGTATGTGAAAAAAGGATGAGCCCCCGGTTTACCGAGGGTGCCGGTTTATTCATTAATCATAATATATACATAGGATACATTGGAGCGCGTAGCTCAAGTATAGTATGGCCGTAAATGGGCGATGTTCCACGGCCTCTTCGTCTCCTCTTCTGACGTCCGTGAGTCCTTGTGTTCTCGAACGTCCACCAGGTAATATGAACCGTTGTGTAGATTTTTACTGACCACAAAGGGCCCTTCCCAAGGTGGGGATAACTTGTGCATATCTGTTTGATCTTGGATGAGCCGGAGTACCAAGTCGCCCTCCTGGAACGTCCTTGTTCTGATCCGGCGGCTATGATATCTGCGTAAGTCTTGATGATAAATTGCAGATCGTGCTGCAGCTATATCACGCTCTTCATCCAGCCGGTCCAAACTGTCCTGTCTTGCTCTCTCATTGGCTGTAGACCGGTTTGGTGTAGTGTTGATACTCCAAAGAACAGATGGCAACTCCTCAACCCAACATCCTGGGATTCTCTGCAAAGGTGTCATAAGTCGGGGTTTGATACCTCGCAAAATCTCCTGATTTGCCCTTTCAGCCTGACCATTGGATTGGGGGTGGGCCACAGAAGACATGTCCAAGCGAATATGTTCTCGTTGACAGAATTCTTCCATCTCACCCTGAGACAAATTGGTGCCATTGTCTGTGATGATGCTTTGTGGAAAACCAAACCGGAAAATTACTTTTTTGATGAATTTAACTGTCGTTGCTGCATCACACTTGCTTATAGGCTCTGCTTCAACCCACTTTGTAAACTTATCTACTGCTACTAGTAGATGAGTTTTCTGATCTTGGGATCGCTTAAAGGGTCCAACCATATCAAGCCCCCAAGTCGCAAACGGCCAAGTTATTGGTATCATCCGGAGCTCCTGTGCCGGAACCAAAGCACGCCTCGAAAATTTCTGACAAGCGTCACACTTTCGGACCAGATCTGCTGCATCTGCATGAGCAGTTAACCAATAGAAACCATGCCGGAATGCTTTAGCCACCAATGATTTTGAACTGGCATGATGACCACAATCCCCTTCATGGATCTCGCGAAGAATCTCACAACCTTCCTCAGCTGATACACACCGCTGAAATACTCCAGAAGTACTGCGATGATGAAGCTCTCCGTTTGCAATCGTCATGGACTTAGAACACCGGATTATCTGTCGTGCTTCTTCTTCATCGTCCGGTAACTCTCCTCGGCTCAGGTATGCCAAGTAGGGCAACGTCCAATCTGGGATAACATGAAGCGCTGCAACTAACTGTGCCTCCGGATCAGGAACAGCTAGGTCTTCCTCCGATGGTATCTGAACCGAAGGACTGTGCAATTCATCCAAAAAAGTGTTTGGTGGCACCGGTTTACGTTGAGAACCCAGCCGGCATAGAGCGTCAGCCGCTTCGTTCCTTCGCCTGTCTATATGATCCACCTGATATCCTTTGAAGTATCATGCAACTGCTTCAACCTCTCGTCTATAAGCCGCCATGAGGGGATCTCTTGAATCCTACTTGCCGGAAACTTGCTGTGCCACCAGATATGAGTCGCCAAAGCACTTAACCCGGCTCAAGTTCATCTCCTTCGCCAGCCTCAAACCATGAAGTAGTGCTTCATATTCCGCTGCATTATTAGTACAAGGAAACAATAGGCGGAGGACGTAACAAAATTTATCACCTCTGGGGGAAGTTAAGACAACTCCAGCCCCCGAGCCCTCCAACTGTTTTGAACCGTCAAAGTGAATCGTCCAGTAAGTAAGATCCGGCTTCTCCTCAGGAGTTTGCAACTCTGTCCAATCATTGATGAAATCTACCAATGCCTGAGATTTTATAGCGGTGCGTGGCACATACTTCAACTCATGCGGGCTGAGTTCAATGGCCCACTTCGCTACTCTGCCTGTAGCTTCCCTGTTATGGATTATATCCCCCAACGGTGCTGAACTAACCACAGTTATTGGATGACCTTGGAAATAGTACTTCAACTTCCGTTTTGCCATGAACACACCATATACCAACTTCTGCCAATGAGGGTATCTCTGCTTGGATTCAATGAGTACTTCACTCACGTAGTAAACCGGGCGCTGAACCGGGTATTCCTTCCCTGCTTCCTTGCGCTCAACCATGATTGCAACGCTAACTGCCCGTGCATTGGCAGCGACGTATAACAGCAACGGCTCCTTGTCAATAGGAGCAGCTAAAACCGGTGGCTTCGCCAATTGCCATTTCAGATCCTCAAACGCTGCGTTTGCCTCATCACTCCATATAAACCGGTCTGTTTTCCTCAGCATCTGGTAAACTGGGATCGCCTTCTCTCCCAAACGGCTGATGAACCGGCTTAATGCTGTGATCCGGCCAGCTATACGCTGAACATCGTTGATGCAAACCGGTTTAGTCAAAGATGTGATGGCCTTGATTTTCTCTGGGTTAGCTTCTATTCCTCTGTTTGAGACCAAGAATCCCAGTAACTTACCTGCCGGAACACCAAAAGCACACTTTTCCGGATTAAGCATCATCTTATAAGCTCGAAGAATATCAAAAGTTTCCTTAAGATCCTCTATCATTGTCTCTTCCTTCCTTGACTTGACCACAATGTCATCCACATAGGCATGAACATTCCTCCCTATCTGTCCTTTTAGACAATTCTGAACGCAATGCTGATAAGTTGCATGTGCACTTTTAAGCCCAAAAGGCATAGATACATAGCAAAAAGCACCAAAAGGGGTTATGAAAGCTGTCTTCTCTTGGTCTTTAACTGCCATCTTGATCTGGTGATATCCTGAGTATGCATCCAAAAAACTTAGCCGCTCACATCCCGCTGTGGCATCGATGATTTGATCAATGCGAGGGAGAGCAAAAGGATCAGTTGGGCAAGCTTTGTTGAGGTCTGCGTAGTCCACACACATTCACCACTTCCCATTCTTCTTTAACACCAGTACCGTATTAGCTAACCACTCCGGATGAAAAACTTCTACTATAAATCTTGCGGCCAAAAGTCTGGCCACTTCTTCTCCTATAGCCTTGCGCCTCTCCTCATAGAAGCGGCGCAGATACTGCTTGACCCGTTTAAACTTCGGATCAATATTAAGGCTGTGCTCAGCGAGTTCCCTCGGTATACCTGGCATGTCAGAAGGTTTCCATGCAAAGATATCCCGATTCTCACGGATGAACTCGATGAGCGCGCTTTCCTATTTGGGATCAAGGTTAGCGCTGATAGTGAACTGCTTAGACGAATCTCCAGGCACAAAATCAACTTGCTTGGTCTCCTCTGCTGATTTAAACTTCAACGCCGGATCATGCTCGGTAGTTGGCTTCTTCAGCGGAGTCATATCTGCCGGATCAACATTATCTTTATAAAATTTCAACTCTTCCGTGGCACATACTGCTTCTGCATAGGCTGCATCTCCCTCTTCACATTCCACTGCTATTTTGCGACTTCCATGAACCGTAATCGTGCCCTTATGACCCGGCATTTTAAGCTGCAAATAAACATAACATGGCCTAGCCATAAACTTAGCATAAACCGTCCTTCCAAACAGAGCGTGATATGGGCTTTTGATTTTGACGACTTCGAAAGTTATCATCTCTGACCTGGAATCATACTCATTCCCAAAATTAACTTCCAAGTCAATCTTTCCAACAGGATAAGCCGACTTACCTGGGACCACTCCATGAAACACTGTATTCGATTGCCTTAATTTCTTATCCGTCAGACCCATACGACGGAAAGTCTCATAGTATAAGATATTAATACTGCTACCACCGTCCATGAGAACCTTAGTTAATTTGTAACCTCCCACCTGTGCTAAATGGCCCGGATTAGCCACCCGCATCGGGTGGTCTTCACTACTCCATACAATGGGCTGCTCTGACCAGCGCAGAAATTGCGGTGTTGCCGGTTCAACTGCGTTAACAACCCGCTTTAAAACCTTCTGATCTCGCTTACACAGACTTGTAGTGAAGACATGATACTGCCCGCTGCTCAACTCCTTTGGATTACTTTGATACCCAGATTGCGGCTGCTGTTGCTGACGCTGTTGATTCCCCTGACTAATGTAATTCCCTTGGCCCTGCTGTTGATTGCTCTGGTTATTGTAACCACCTTGATGATGCGACTGATTGCCCTGGTTATTATAATTTCCTTGATTATTTTGATTACCGGCCCGGCTTTGAAAACCATTGTTATTGCCCCTATACCCTGATCCGGAGCTGTTCCCCTGATGACCCGGACCATAAAATCCAGGACGTGAACCGCCATTTGGAGGCCTGTCATGAGGATTGAAGCAGCCCGCCATTGCCTTCATAAGGGGCCTGCACTCCCTTATGGTATGCTTTGCCGATCGACCTTTCATGCTATGTTTCGGACAAGGCTGATCTAACTCTTGATCCCAGCTAAGAGTTCCTCCGCCGGTTTGTGAAGGTGGATTTCCCAGGCTACGCTGAAAATCCTCTTGAACTTGAGTGTTGGCCACGAAATCAGAGCCACCCTCTGCCTTCCGTTTGCCCAAAAAACTCGTGGTAGCCGGATTAACTGGCGCCGGTTTACCAGACTTGCTAACCTTCCCTGTCTTGTCTCCTTCCGCTTCTGGATACTTGGTGTTATGAGAGTCTCCATATTTTACCAGGGCACTCATGAGAGTTCCCATATCATTGCAATCCCTTTTAAGTCGTCCGAGCTTTAACTTTAAAGATTCAAACCGGCAATTGTTTTCCAAAGTCACTATCGCCGTACTAGGATTGATACTATTCGAAGAGTGTAAAATCTCCGCTACTCTCCGCACCCAAGCAGCTGTAGATTCTTGCTCTCCTTGCACACAAGCTGCTAGATCCACCACTGACATCGGCTGTTTGCATGTATCTTTAAAGTTTTTGATAAACTGGTTGCGTAATTCCCCCCATGATCCAATAGAGTTCGGGGGTAAACCCTTCAGCCAGGTCCGGGCCGTACCTTCAAGCATCATAGTAAAATACTTAGCACAAGCCGATTCATCCACGTCCAGCATCTCCATGGCCATCTCATAACTTTCAACCCTAGCTTCTGGAGCTAAATCTGCTGTGTAATTAGGTACCTTGCGGGGCCCCTTAAAATCTTTAGGCAGCTTGACACCCCGTAAAGCGGGGACAAGACATTGCACCCCGAAAGAACTCGTTGTAGCTCCTGTTTCTGCTGTAGCTGTGTTAACCGGCATCGTTTGACGAACCTCCTCCCGGGCTCTTGATCGAACCCGGTTTGCATCCGGAGCTGGTGCTGCTGTGCCCACCGGATTATCCTGTCTGCGCTGATGCCGCATGCGTTCACTGCTAGATACTTCGGGTTCCTCCCAATGCCTAGTGTAACTCCGGCTGGGACGTGGTGTTGAATGTAGCCTTTCCCTACTATGAGAGTATGCTTGCTGCTGTATCAACGCCGTATTAAGCAGCTCCTTGACCCTACGTGCCTCCAATGCCACCGCAGACGTCTCCTCCACAGGTAAAGCGGCCAAACGTGCAGCAGCTGCAGCGATGTTATCCAAAGGGTTTGAATAATGACCTGTAGGGGTGGGAACGTAAGGTGCCGACGTGATCCGACGATCCCGCTCTGTGGCGGGCTGCTGAACCGGTTCCTCCCTGGCTGGGGGTGCCCTCCGGTTTGAATCCGGATTATTACTAGTCCCAGCCCCAGGTGTCCAGTATAGATTCGTTGCTTCATAAACCGACGGTAGACGAGACTGGTACTTCCGTCCCCTTACTCCTTCCATAGAAGCTTGCTCCATCCTTAGGTACAAAGCCTGATCATCCAGCTCCGCTTGTCTCACCGCTATCATCTCTCTCTCTGCCTTCAGATCTTCCTTTAACTGATGAATCCGCCCTTTCAACAGAAGGAGCTCTGCATCATGATGCGCCTTGTCTGCTGGAGCTACTGTTTCCACCGCTTTAGCTGTGAACTCATCCATTAAGGTGGATATAACGTCAGTAGGTGAGAGGGTCGTGCCGCTCCCCCCTACACCAGCTTCTGCTGTCGCCCCGTTCACCGGGGGCTGTGAGCCGGCCATAAAGACAGCCACCCGGTTTGGCGGGCCGAAGGGGTCCGGAATACTGTTTCCATCAGACTCGCCTTCAGACCGGCCGTCCTGCAACTGATACAGAGACTACGTTCCCCCGGATGAAGATTCGTCGTCTGAGTAGACAACTGTTGCACCATCGGATTCCGATCCATCCTCGGCTCGAACTCCGTGGATTGCTCCAACGAACACGTGCTTCATGGCGGGCTGAATCCGGGCTGATCTCGCACGCTGAGCCGGCTCGACGATGTTGGGGAAGATGTCCGGCTCAGGTCCCGGTTCGCCGATTTTGCCAATGAAGACTTGGATGCCACCGAAGGGAACCCGGTACCCGTATTCGATTGAATCGGCCTCCGGTCCCCAACCTGCGTCATCGATGTAGATCCGGCCGCGGCAACTCTTGGTCATCCGGCCGACCGCGTAACCCTTGAGCCCTTCAAAGCTGCCCTTCAAGAACTCGAAACCATCGTGCGGAGGCCCCAAGGTGGGCGCCAACTGTCGTGGAAATAGCACGGCAGATGCTCGGTTTAACGGAATTGATGATGGAACCATCGCATGGGTTAGCTTGAAGGGGTTCATAGCACACAAAGGACACAGAGAGTTTATACTAGTTCGGCCCCTTTGATGAAGGTAAAAGCCTACGTCTAGTTGGTTTGGTATTGCTTGGGCGTCGGATTACAGGGAGCGGATTCGCTTGCCTGTAGTCTTGACGGGTTGATTCTTGCTTGTCCCTGAACCGTCGTCGGGTCGTCCCTTTATATAGAGGTGACACCGGGTCCGGTTTACAGAGTCCCGACGCCGGCTCATACTTGTGTCCGCCTCGGTCTCTGTCTTTTCTTCCTTATCTCTCAAGTTACACCGCTTGGCGGTTTACAAACCACACTTCTATACATGGGCCCTAAGATCTCATGGGTCGTAGCCTTTACTAAATATTACAACCAAGTATAATATAACTAAGCGGTTTAGACTAGCCGGTTCATACCTACTAGTCATATCCCTGACAAATACAGTGAGTAATAGTTTATGATAAAGGCCAAATCGGCCAAAACTACGAGTGTTGATGACCGACACGTAAACGCAGCTTTGAGGATCGTTAATCGTGGAAATCGCGGCTAGATCCCATGAAACGGGCCAGAATAGGCCAAAATGGTGAGCGTTGATGAACGTCACGTAAGGGCACCCTGGGGTTCAGCAACCATGAAAACCGCTCCGGGACCCCAAAACGGTGAGTAAATAGTCCACGATATGGGCCAGAATCGGCCAAAACTGCAAGTGTTGAGGACTGACACGTAAACGAACCTCGGGGATCGTTAATTGTGGAAATCACTCCGGCAGCCGAAACGGTGAGTAATAGCCCATGAAACGGGCCAGAATGGGCCAAAACTGCGAGTGTTGATGACCGACACGTAAGCGCACCTTGGGGTTCAACAACTATTAAAATCGCTTTGGGAATCCAAAACAGTGAGTAATAGTCCAAGAAATGGGACAGAATCGGACAAAACTGCGATTGTTGATGACCGACATGTAATCGCACCTTGGGGATCGACAACCATCGAATTCGCTTTGGGACCCCAAAACGGTGAGTTATAGTCCACAAAATTGGTTAGATTCGACAAAAACCGTGAGTATTGATGACTGGCATGTAAACGCACCCCGGGGTTCGTCAAACATGGAAATCACATCGGGAACCCGAAACAGTGAGTACTAGTCCAAAAAACGGGCCAGAATCAGCCAAACCTGCGATTGTTGATGACCGGTGCGAAATCGGACCCTACGGTTCATCAGCCAAGGAAATCGCTCTAAGACACCAAAACGGTGAGTAATATTCTATGATACGGGCCATATCGGCCAAAACTGTGAGTGTTAATGACCGACACGTAAACGCACCCCAGTGTTCATCAATCGTGCAAATCGTGGCTAGACCCCATGAAACGGGCCAGAATTGCCAAAACGATGAGTGTTGATGAACGGCACGTATGGGCTCCCTGGGGTTCAGCAACCATGAAAATCATTTCGGGACCCCAAAACGGTGAGTAATAGTCCACGATACGGGGCAGAATCGGCCAAAACTACAAGTGTTGATGACCGACACGTAAACGCACCTCGAAGATCGTTAATTGTGGAAATCACTCTGGGAGCCAAAACGGTGAGTGATAGCCCATGAAACGGGCCAGAATCGACCAAAACTGCGAGTGTTGATGACCGACATGTAAGCGCACCGTGGGGTTCAACAACTATTGAAATCGCTTTGGGAACCCAAAACAGTGAGTAATAGTCCAAGAAACGGCACAGAATCGGCCAAAACTGTGATTGTTGATGACCGACACGTAATCGCACCGTGGGGATCGACAACCATCGAAATCGCTTTGGGACCCCAAAATGGTGAGTTATAGTCCACGAAATGGGTTAGATTCGACAACAACCGTGACTGTTGATGACCGACACGTAAACGCACTCTAGTGTTCGTCAATCGTGGAAATCGCTCCTAGACCCAATGAAATGGCCCAGAATAGGCCCAAACGGTGAGTGTTGATGAACGGCACGTAAGGGCATTCTGGGTTCAGCTACCATGAAAATCATTTTGGGACCCCAAAACGGTGAGTAATAGTCAACGATACGGGACATAATCGGCCAAAACTGCAAGTGTTGATGACCGACACGTAAGCGCACCTTGCGGTTCAACTACTATTGAAATCGCTTTGGGAACCCAAAACAGTGAGTAATAGTCCAAGAAACGGGCCAGAATCGGCCAAAACTTCGATTGTTGATGACCGACACGTAATCGCACCTTGGGGGTCGACAGCCATCAAAATCGTTTTGGCGCCCCGAAACTGTGAGTTATAGTCCACGAAATGGGTTAGATTCGACAAAAACCGTGAGTTTTGATGACCGACACGTAAACGCACCCCGGTGTTCGTCAATCGTGGAAATCGCTCCAAGACCCCATGAAACGGCCCAGAATAGGCCAAAACTGTGAGTGTTGATGAACGGCACGTAAGGGCACTCTGGGGTTCAGCAACCATGAAAATCGTTTTGGGACCCCAAAACGGTGAGTAATAGTCCACGATACGAGACATAATCGGCGAAAACTGCAAGTGTTGATGACCGACACGTAAGCGCACCTTGCGGTTCAACTACTATTGAAATCGCTTTGGGAACCCAAAACAGTGAGTAATAGTCGAAGAAACGGGCCAGAATCGGCCAAAACTGCGATTGTTGATGACCGACACGTAATCGCACCTTGGGGATCGACAACCATCGAAATCGCTTTGGGATCCCAAAACAGTGAGTAATAGTCCATGAAATGGGTCAGAATCCGCCAAAACAGCGAGCGTTGATGACTGATGCGAAAACGCACCATAGGGTTCATCAGTCATGGAAACCGCTCTCAGACACCAATACAGTGAGTAATAGTTGAAGATACAGGACAAATCGGCCAAAACTGCGAGTGTTGATGACCGACACGTAAACGCAGCTTGAGGATCGTTAATCGTGGAGATCGCGGCTAGACCCCATGAAACGGGCCAGAATAGGCCAAAACGGTGAGCGTTGATGAACAGCACGTAAGGGCACCCTGTGGTTGAGCAACCATGAAAATCCTTTCGGGACCCCAAAACGGTGAGTAATAGTCCACGATACGGGCCAGAATTGGCCAAAACTGCAAGTGTTGATGACCAAGACGTAAACGCACCTGGGTGATCGTTAATTGTGGAAATCACTCCGGCAGCCAAAACGGTGAGTAATAGCCAATGAAATGGTCCAGATTCGGCCAAAACTGCGAGTGTTGATGACCGACACGTAAGCGCACCTTGGGGTTCAACAACTATTAAAATTGCTTTGGGAACCCAAAACAGTGAGTAATAGTCCAAGAAACGGGCCAGAATCGGCCAAATCTGCGATTGTTGATGACCGACACGTAATCGCACCTTGGGGATCGACAACCATCGAAATCGCTTTGGGACCCAAAATGGTGAGTTATAGTCCACGAAATGGGTTAGATTCCACAAAAACCGTGAGTATTGATGACCGGCATGTAAACGCACCCCGGGGTCCGTCAATCATGGAAATCACTTCGGGAACCCAAAACAGTGAGTACTAGTCCAAGAAACGGGCCAGAATCGGCCAAACCTGCGATTGTTGATGACCGGTGCGAAAACGGACCCTACGGTTCATCAGCCACGGAAATCGCTCTAAGACACCAAAACGGTTAGTAATATTCTATGATACAGGCCAAATCTGCCAAAACTGTGAGTGTTGATGACCGACACGTAAACGCACCCCAGTGTTCATCAATCGTGGAAATCGCGGCTGGACCCCATGAAACGGGCCAGAATTGGCCAAAACGGTGAGTGTTGATGAACGACACGTATGGGCACCCTGGGGTTCAGCAACCATGAAAATCGTTTCGGGACCCCAAAACGGTGAGTAATAGTCCACGATACGGGGCAGAATCGGCCAAAACTACAAGTGTTGATGACCGACACGTAAACGCACCTCGGGGATCGTTAATTGTGGAAATCACTCCGGGAGCCAAAACGGTGATTAATAGCCCATGAAACGGGCCAGAATCGGCCAAAACTGTGATTGTTGATGACCGACACGTAATCGCACCGTGGGGATCGACAACCGTCGAAATCGCTTTGCGACCCCAAAACGGTGATTTATAGTCCACGAAATGGGTTAGATTCGACAAAAACCGAGACTGTTGATGACCGACACGTAAACGCACCCCAATGTTTGTCAATCGTGGAAATCGCTCCTCGACCCCATGAAATGGCCCAGAATAGGCCAAAACGGTGAGTGTTGATGAACGGCACGTAAGGGCATTCTGGGTTCAGCTACCATGAAAATCATTTTGGGACACCAAAACGGTGAGTAATAGTCCATGATACGGGACATAATCGGCCAAAACTGCAAGTGTTGATGACCGACACGTAAGTGCACCTTGCGGTACAACTACTATTGAAATCGCTTTGGGAACCCAAAACAGTGAGTAATAGTCCAAGAAACGGGCCAAAATCGGCCAAAACTGAGATTGTTGATGACCGACACGTAATCGCACCTTGGGGATCGACAACCATCGAAATCGCTTTGGGCCCCCGAAACTGTGAGTTATAGTCCACGAAATGGGTTAGATTCGACAAAAACCGTGAGTGTTGATGACCGACACGTAAACGCACCCAAGTGTTCGTCAATCGTGGAAATCGCTCCTAGACCCCATGAAACGGCCCATAATAGGCCAAAACGGTGAGTGTTGATGAACGGCACGTAAGGGCACTCTGGGATTCACCAACCATGAAAATCGTTTTGGGACCCCCAAACGGTGAGTAATAGTCCACGATACGGGACAAAATCGGCCAAAACTGCAAGTGTTGATGAACGACATGCAAGCGCACCTTGCGGTTCAACAACTATTGAAATCGCTTTGGGAACCCAAAACAGTGAGTAATAGTCCAAGAAACGGGCCAAAATCCGCCAAAACTGCGATTGTTGATGACCGACACGTAATCACACCTTGGGGATCGACAACCATCGAAATAGCTTTGGGATCCCAAAACGGTGAGTAATAGTCCACGAAATGGGCCAGAATCCGCCAAAACAGGGAGTGTTGATGATCGATGCGAAAACGCACCATAGGGTTCATCAGCCATGGAAATCGCTCTCAGACACCAATACAGTGAGTAATAGTTTATGATAAAGGCCAAATCGGCCAAAACTGCGAGTGTTGATGACCGACACGTAAACGCAGCTTGGGGATCGTTAATCGTGGAAATCGCGGCTAGACGCCATGAAACGGGCCAGAATAGGCCAAAATGGTGAGCGTTGATGAACGGCATGTAAGGGCACCCAGGGGTTCAGCAACCATGAAAATCGTTTCGGGACCCCAAAACGGTGAGTAATAGTCCACGATACGGGCCAGAATCGGCCAAAAAACTGCAAATGTTGATGACTGACACGTAAGCGTACCTAGGGGATCGTTAATTGTGGAAATCACTCCGACAGTCAAAACGGTGAGTAATAGCCCATGAAACGGGCCAGAATCGGCCAAAACTGCGAGTGTTGATGACCGACACGTAAGCACAGCTTGGGGTTCAACAACTATTGAAATCGCTTTGGGAATCCAAAACAGCGAGTAATAGTGCAAGAAACGGGCCAGAATAGGACAAAACTGCGATTGTTGATGACCGACACGTAAACGCACCTTGGGGATCGACAACCATTGAAATCGCTTTGGGACCCCAAAACGGTGAGTTATAGTCCATGAAATGGGTTAGATTCGACAAAAAAGTGAGTATAGATGACCGGCATGTAAACGCACCCCGAGGTTCGTCAATCATGGAAATCACTTCGGGAACCCAAAACAGTGAGTACTAGTCCAAGAAACGGGCCAGAATCGGCCAAACCTGTGATTGTTGATGACCGGTGCGAAAACGCACCATACGGTTCATCAGCCACGAAAACCGCTCAAAGACACCAAAACGGTGAGTAATATTCTATGATACGGGCCAAATCGGCCAAAACTGTGAGTGTTGATGACCGACACGTAAGCGCACCTTGGGGTTCAACAACTATTGAAATCGCTTTGGGAACCCAAAATAGTGAGTAATAGTCCAAGAAACGGGCCAGAATCGGCCAAAACTGCGATTGTTGATGACCGACATGTAATAGCACCTTGGGGATCGACAACCATCGAAATCGCTTTGGGACCCCAAAACGGTGAGTTATAGTCCACGAAATGGGTTAGATTCGACAAACACCATGGGTGTTGATGACCGACACGTATACGCACCCCAGTGTTCGTCAATCGTGGAAATCGCTCCTAGTCCCCATGAAACGGCCCAGAATAGGCCAAAACGGTGAGTGTTGATGAACGACACGTAAGGGCACTCTGGTGTTCACCAACCATGAAAATCGTTTTGGGACCCCAAAACGGTGAGTAATAGTCCACGATACGGGACAGAATCGGCCAAAACTGCAAGTGTTGATGACCGACACGCAAGCGCACCTTGCGGTTCAACAACTATTGAAATCGCTTTGGGAACCCAAAACAGTGAGTAATAGTCCAAGAAACGGGCCAGAATCGGCCAAAACTGCGATTGTTGATGACCGACACGTAATCGCACCTTGGGGATCGACAACCATCGAAATCGCTTTGGGATCCCAAAACGGTGAGTAATAGTCCACAAAATGGTCCAGAATCCGCCAAAACAGCGAGCGTTGATGACCGATGCGAAAACGCACCATAGGGTTCTTCAGCCATGGAAATCGCTCTGAGACACCAATACAGTGAGTAATAGTTTATGATAAAGGCCAAATCGGCCAAAACTGCGAGTGTTGATGACCGACACGTAAACGCAGCTTGAGGATCGTTAATCGTGGAAATCGCGGCTAGACCCCATGAAACGAGCCAGAATAGCCAAAATGGTGAGCGTTGATGAACGGCATGTAAGGGCACCCTGGGGTTCAGCAACCATGAAAATAATTTCGGGACCCCAAAACGGTGAGTAATAGTCCCCGATACGGGCCAGAATCGGCCAAAACTGCAAGTGTTGATGACTGACACGTAAACGCATGTCGGGGATCATTAATTGTGGAAATCACCCCGGCAGCCAAAACGGTGAGTAATAGTCCCCGAAACGGGCCAGAATCGGCCAAAACTGCGAGTGTTGATGACCGACAAGTAATCCCACCTTGGGGTTCAACAACTATTGAAATTGCTTTGGGAATCCAAAACAGCGCGTAATAGTCCAAGAAACGGGCCAGAATAGGACAAAACTGCGATGGTTGATGACCGACACGTAATCGCACCTTGGGGATCGACAACCATTGTAATCGCTTTGGGACCCCAAAACGGTGAGTTATAGTCCACGAAATGGGTTAGATTCGACAAAAACCGTGAGTATTGATGACAGTCATGTAAACGCACCCCGGGGTTCGTCAATCTTGGAAATCACTTTGGGAACCCAAAACAATGAGTACTAGTCCAAGAAATGGGCCAGAATCAGCCAAACCTGCGATTGTTGATGACCTGTGCGAAAACGCACCCTACGGTTCATCAGCCACGAAAATCGCTCTAAGACACCAAAACGGTGAGTAATATTCTATGATACGGGCCAAATCGGCCAAAACTATGAGTGTTGATGACCGACACGTAAACGCACCCCAGTGTTCATCAATCGTGGAAATTGCCCCTAGACCCCACGAAATGGGCCAGAATTGGGCAAAACGGTGAGTGTTGATGAACGGCACGTAAGGGCACCCTGGGGTTCAGCAACCATGAAAAACGTTTCGGGACCCCAAAACGGTGAGTAATAGTCCACGATACAGGCCAGAATCGGCCAAAACTGCAAGTGTTGATGACCGACACATAAACACACCTCGGGGATTGTTAATTGTGGAAATCACTCCGGGAGCCAAAACGATGAGTAATACCATGAAACGGGCCAGAATCGGCCAAAACTGCGAGTGTTGATTACCGACACGTAAGCGCACCTTGGGGTTCAACAACTATTGAAATCGCTTTGGGAACCCAAAACAGGGAGTAATAGTCCAAGAAACGGGCCAGAATCGGCGAAAACTGCGATTGTTGATGACCGACACGTTATCGCACCGTGGGTATCGACAACCATCGAAATCGCTTTGGGACCCCAAAACGGTGAGTTATAGTCCACGAAATGGGTTAGATTCGACAAACACCATGGGTGTTGATGACCGACACGTAAACGAACCCCAGTGTTCGTCAATCGTGGAAATCGCTCCTAGACCCCATGAAACGGCCCAGAATAGGCCAAAACGGTGAGTGTTGATGAACGGCACGTAAGGGCACTCTGGTGTTCACCAACCATGAAAATAGTTTTGGGACCCCAAAACGGTGAGTAATAGTCCACGATACGGGACAGAATCGGCCAAAACTGCAAGTGTTGATGACCGACACGTAAGCGCACCTTGCGGTTCAACTACTATTGAAATCGCTTTGGGAACCCAAAAGAGTGAGTAATAGTCCAAGAAATGGGCCAGAATCGGCCAAAACTATGATTGCTGATGACCGACACATAATCGCACCTTGGGGATCGACAACCATCGAAATCACTTTGGGATCCCAAAACGGTGAGTAATAGTCCACGAAATGGGCCAGAATCCGCCAAAACAGCGAGTGTTGATGACCGATGCGAAACCGCACCATAGGGTTCATCAGCCATGGAAATCGCTCTGAGACACCAATACAGTGAGTAATAGTTTATGATACAGGCCAAATCGGCCAAAACTGCGAGTGTTGATGACCGACACGTAAACGCAGCTTCAGGATCGTTAATCGTGTAAATCGCGGCTAGACCCCATGAAACGGGCCAGAATAGGCCAAAACGGTGAGCGTTGATGAACGGCACGTAAGGGCACCCTGGGGTTGAGCAACCATGAAAATCGTATCGGGACCCCAAAACGGTGAGTAATAGTCCACGATACGGGCCAGAATCGGCCAAAACTGCAAGTGTTGATGACCAACACGTAAACGCACCTGGGGGATCGTTAATTGTGGAAATCACTCCAGCAGCCAAAACGGT
>LR738709.1:564350565-564363790 GCA_902687465.1 Secale cereale
TATTGATGACCGGCATGTAAACGCATCCCGGGGTTCGTCAATGATGGAAAACACTTCGGGAACCCAAAACAGTGAGTACTAGTCCAAGAAACGGGCCAGAATCGGCTAAACCTGCGATTGTTGATGACCTGTGCGAAAACGCACCCTACGGTTGATCAGCCACGGAAATCGCTCTAAGACACCAAAACGGTGAGTAATATTCTATGACACGGGCCAAATCGGCGGAAACTGCGAGTGTTGATGACCGACACGTAAACGCACCCTAGTGTTCATCAATCGTGGAAATCGCCCCTAGACCCCATGAAACGGGCCAGAATTGGCCAAAACGGTGAGTGTCGATGAACGGCACGTAAGGGCACCCTGGGGTTCAGCAACCATGAAAATCATTTCGGGACCCCAAAACGGTGAGTAATAGTCCACGATATGGGCCAGAATCGGCCAAAACTGCAAGTGTTGATGACCGACACGTAAACGCACCTCGGGGATCGTTAATTGTGGAAATCACTCCGGGAGCCAAAACGGTGAGTAATGGCCCATGAAACGGGCCAGAATCAGGCAAAACTGTGAGTGTTGATGACCGACACGTAAGCGCACCTTGGGGTTCAACAACTATTGAAACCGCTTTGGGAACCCAAAACAGTGAGTAATACTCCAAGAAACGGGCCAGAATCGGCCAAAACTGCGATTGTTGATGACCGACACGTAATCGCACCTTGGGGATCGACAACCATCGAAATCGCTTTGGGACCCCAAAACGGTGAGTTATAGTCCACGAAATGGGTTAGATTCGACAAAAACCGTGAGTATTTATGACCGGCATGTAAACGCACCCCGGGGTTCATCAATCGTGGAAATCGCCCCTGGACCCCATGAAACTGGCCGGAATTGGCCAAAACGGTGAGTGTTGATGAACGGCACGTAAGGGCACCCTGGGGTTCAGCAACCATGAAAATCGTTTCGGGTCCGCAAAACGGTGAGTAATAGTCCACGATACGGGCCAGAATCGGCCAAAACTACAAGTGTTGATGACCGACACGTAAGCGCACCTTGGGGTTCAACAACTATTGAAATCGCTTTGGGAACAAAAAAACAGTGAGTAATAATCCAAGAAACGGACCAGAATCGGCCAAAACTGCGATTGTTGATGACCGACACGTAATCGCACCTTGGGGATCGACAACCATCGAAATCGCTTTGGGACCCCAAAACGGTGAGTTATAGTCCACGAAATGGGTTAGATTCGACAAAAACCATGGGTGTTGATGACCGACACGTAAACGCACCCTAGTTTTCGTCAATCGTGGAAATCGCTCCTAGACCCCATGAAACGGCCCAGAATAGGCCAAATAGGGGAGTGTTGATGAACGGCACGTAAGGGCACTCTGGGTTCACCAACCATGAAAATCGTTTTGGGACCCCAAAACGGTGAGTAATTGTCCACAATACGGGACAGAATCGGCCAAAACTGCAAGTGTTGATGACAGACACGTAAACGCACCTCGGGGATCGCTAATTGTGGAAAACACTATGGCAGCCAAAACGATGAGTAATAGTCCATGAAACGGGCCAGAATCGGCCAAAACTACGAGTGCTGATGACCGACACGTAAGCGCACCTTGGGGTTCAACAACTATTGAAATCGCTTTGGGAACCCAAATCAGTGAATAATAGTCCAAGAAACGGGCCAGAATCGGACAAAACTGCGATTGTTGATGACCGACACGTAATCGCACCGTGGTGATCGACAACCATCGAAATCGCTTTGGGACCCCAAAACGGTGAGTTATAGTCCACGAAATGGGTTAGATTCGACAAAAACCGTGAGTATTGATGACCGCCATGTAAACGCACCCCGGGGTTCGTCAATCATGGAAATCACTTCGGGAACCCAAAACAGTGAGTATTAGTCCAAGAAACGGGCCAGAATCGGCCAAACCTGCGATTGTTGATGACCGGTGCGAAAACGGTGAGTAATATTCTATGATACGGGCCAAATCGGCCAAAACTGTGAGTGTTGATGACCGACACGTAAACGCACCCCAGTGTTCATCAATCGTGGAAATCGCCCCTAGACCCCATGAAACGGGCCAGAATTGGCCAAAACGGTGAGTGTTGATGAACGGCACGTAAGGGCACCCTGGGGTTCAGCAACCATGAAAATCATTTCGGGACCCCAAAACGGTGAGTAATAGCCCATGAAACAGGCCAGAATCGGCCAAAACTGCGAGTGTTGATGACCGACACGTAAGCGCACCTTGGGGTTCAACAACTATTGAAATCGCTTTGGGAACCCAAAACAGTGAGTAATAGTCCAAGAAACGGGCCAGAATCGGCCAAAACTGCGATTGTTGATGACCAACACGTAATCGCACCTTGGGGATCGACAACCATCGAAATCGCTTTGGGACCCCAAAACGGTGAGTTATAGTCCATGAAATGGGTTAGATTTGACAAAAACCATGAGTGTTGATGACCGACACGTAAACGCACCCCAGTGTTCGTCAATCGTGGAAATCACTCCTAGACCCCATCAAACGGCCCAGAATAGGCCAAAACGGTGAGTGTTGATGAACAACACGTAAGGGCACTCTGGGTTCAGCAACCATGAAAATCGTTTTGGGACCCCAAAACGGTGAGTAATAGTCCACGATACGGGTCAGAATCGGCCAAAACTGCAAGTGTTGATGACCGACACGTAAGCGCACCTTGCGGTTCAACTACTATTGAAATCACTTTGGGAACCCAAAACAGTGAGTAATAGTCCAAGAAACGGGCCAGAATCGGGCAAAACTGCGATTTTTTATGACAGACACGTAATCGCACCTTGGGGATCGACAACCAACGAAATCGCTTTGGGATCCCAAAGTGGTGAGTAATAGTCCACGAAATGGGCCAGAATCCGCCAAAAACTGCGAGTGTTGATGACCGATGCGAAAACGCACCATAGGGTTCATCAGCCATGGAAATCGCTCTGAGACACCAAAACAGTGAGTAATAGTGTATGATACAGGCCCAAATCGGCCAAAACTGCGATTGTTGATGACCGACACGTAATCGCATCTTGGGGATCGACAACCATCGAAATCGCTTTGGGATCCCAAAACAGTGAGTAATAGTCCACGAAATGGGCCAGAATCCGCCAAAACTGCGAGTGTTGATGACTGATGTGAAAACGCACCATAGGGTTCATCAGCCATGGAAATCGCTCTGAGACACAAAAAAAGTGAGTAATAGTTTATGATACAGGCCAAATTGGCCAAAAATGCTAGTGTTGATGACTGACACGTAAGCGCAGCTTGAGGATCGTTAATCGTGGAAATCGCGGCTAGACCCCATGAAACGGGCCAGAATAGGCCAAAATGGTGAGCGTTGATGAACGGCACGTAAGGGCACCCTGGGGTTGAGCAACCATGAAAATCGTTTTGGGACCCCAAAATGGTGAGTAATAGTCCACGATACGGGCCAGAATCGGCCAAAACTGCAAGTGTTGATGACCGACACGTAAACGCACGTTGGGGATCGTTAATTGTGGAAATCACTCCGGCAGCCAAAACGGTGAGTAATAGCCCATGAAACGGGCCAGAATCGGCCAAAAGTGCGAGTGTTGATGACCGACTCGTAAGCGCACCTTGGGGTTCAACAACTATTGAAATCGCTTTGGGAACCCAAAACATTGAGTAATAGTCCATGAAACGGGCCAGAATCGGCCAAAACTGCGATTGTTGATGAGCGACACGTAATCGCACCGTGGGGATCGACAAACATCGAAATCGCTTTGGGACCCCAAAACGGTGAGTTGTAGTCCACGAAATGGGTTAGATTCGACAAAAACCGTGAGTATTGATGACCGGCATGTAAACGCACCCTGGGGTTCGTCAATCATAGAAATCACTTCGGGAACCCAAAACAATGAGTACTAGTCCAAGAAACGGGCTAGTATCGGCCAAACCTGCGATTGTTGATGCCCTGTGCGAATCCGCACCCTACGGTTCATCAACCACGGAAATCGCTCTAAGACACCAAAACGGTGAGTAATATTCTATGATACGGGCCAAATCGGCCAAAACTGTGAGTGTTGATGACCGACACGTAAACGCACCCCAGTGTTCATCAATCGTGGAAATCGCCCCTAGACCCCATGAAACAGGCCAGAATTGGCCAAAACGGTGAGTGTTGATGAACGGCACGTAAGCGCACCCTGGGGTTCAGCAACCATGAAAATCGTTTCGGGACCCCAAAACGGTGATTAATAGTCCACGATACGGGCCAGAATCGGCCAAAACTGCAAGTGTTGATGACCGACACATAAACGCACCTCGGGGATCGTTAATTGTGGAAATCACTCCGGGAGCCAAAACGGTGAGTAATAGCCCATGAAACGGGCCAGAATCGGCCAAAACTGCGAGTGGTGATGACCGACACGTAAGCGCACCTTGGGGTTCAACAACTATTGAAATCACTTTGGGAACCCGAAACAGTGAGTAATAGTCCAAGAAACGGGCCAGAATCGGCCAAAACTGCGATTGTTGATGACCGACACGTAATCGCACCGTGGGGATCGACAACCATCGAAATCGCTTCGGGACCCCAAAACGGTGAGTTATAGTCCACGAAATGGGTTAGATTCGACAAAAACCGTGAGTGTTGATGACCGACACGTAAACGCACCCCATTGTTCTTCAATCGTGGAAATCGCTCCTAGACCCCGTGAAACGGCCCGGAATAGGCCAAAATGGTGAGTGTTGATGAACAGCACGTAAGGGCACTCTGGGGTTCAGCAACCATGAAAATCATTTTGGGAACCCAAAACGGTGAGTAATAGTCCACGATACGGGACAGAATCGGCCAAAACTGCAAGTTTTGATGACCGACACGTAAGCGCACCTAGCGGTTCAACTACTATTGAAATCACTTTGGGAACCCAAAACAGTGAGTAATAGTCCAAGAAACGGGCTAGAATAGGCCAAAACTGCGATTGTTGATGACCGACACGTAATCGCACCTTGGGGATCGTCAACCATCGAAATCACTTTGGGATCCCAAAACGGTGAGTAATAGTCCACGAAATGGGCCAGAATCCGCCAAAACAGCGAGTGTTGATGACAGATGTGAAAACGCACCATAGGGTTCATTAGTCATGGAAATCGCTCTGAGACACCAATACAGTGAGTAATAGTTTATGATACAGGCCAACTCGGCCAAAACTGAGAGTGTTGATGACCGACACGTAAACGCAGCTTGAGGATCGTTAATCGTGGAAATCGTGGCTAGACCCCATGAAACGGGCCAGAATAGGCCAAAACGGTGAGCGTTGATGAACGGCATGTAAGGGCACCCTGGGGTTCAGCAACCATGAAAATCGTTTCGGGACCCCAAAACGGTGAGTAATAGTCCACGATACAGGCCAGAATCGGCCAAAACTGCAAGTGTTGATGACTGACACGTAATCGCACCTCGGGGATCGTTAATTGTGGAAATCACTCCGGCAGCCAAAACGGTGAGTAATAGCCCATGAAACGGGCCAGAATCGGCCAAAACTGCGAGTGTTGATGACCGACACATAAGCGCACCTTGGGGTTCAACAACTATTTAAATCGCTTTGGGAACCCAAAACAGTGAGTAATAGTCCAAGAAACGGGACAGAATCGGACAAAACTGCGATTGTTGATGACCGACACGTAATCGCACCTTGGGGATCGACAACAATCGAAATCGCTTTGGGACCCCAAAACGGTGAGTTATAGTCCACGAAATGGGTTAGATTCGACAAAGACCGTGAGTATTGATGACCGGCATGTAAACGCACCCCGGGGTTCGTCAATCATGGAAATCACTTCAGGAACCCAAAACAGTGAGTACTAGTCCAAGAAACGGGGCAGAATCGGCCAAACCTGCGATTGTTGATGACCGGTGCGAAAACGCACCCTACGGTTCATCAGCCACGGAAATCGCTCTAAGACACCAAAACGGTGACTAATATTCTGTCATACGGGCCAAATCGGCCAAAACTGTGAGTGTTGATGACCGACACGTAAACGCACCCCGGGCTTCATCAATCGTGGAAATCGCCCCTAGACCCCATGAAACGGGCCAGAATTGGCCAAAACGGTGAGTGTTGATGAACGGCACGTAAGGGCACCCTGGGGCTCAACAACCATGAAAATCGTTTCGGGACCCCAAAACGGTAAGTAATAGTCCACGATACGGGCCAGAATCGGCCAAAACTGCAAGTGTTGATGACCGACACGTAAACGCACCTCGGGGATCGTTAATTGTGGAAATCACTCCGGGAGCCAAAACGGTGAGTAATAGCCCATGAAACGGGCCAGAATCGGCCAAAACTGCGAGGTATGATGACCGACACGTAAGCGCACATTGGGGTTCAACAACTATTGAAATCGCTTTGGGAACCCAAAACAGTGAGTGATTGTCCAAGAAACGGGCCAGAATCGGCCAAAACTGCGATTGTTGATGACCGACACGTAATCGCACCTTGGGGATCGACAACAATCGAAATTTCTTTGGGACCCCAAAACGGTGAGTTATAGTCCACAAAATGGGTTAGATTTGACAAAAATCGTGAGTGTTGATGACCGACACGTAAACTCACCCCAGTGTTCGTCAATCGTGGAAATCGCTCCTAGACCCCATGAAACGGCCCAGAATAGGCCAAAACGGTGAGTGCTGATGAACGGCACATAAGGGCACTCTGGGGTTCACCAACCATGAAAGTCGTTTTGGGACCCCAAAACGGTGTGTAATAGTCGACGATACGGGACAGAATCCGCCAAAACTGCAAGTGTTGATGACCGACACGCAAGTGCACCTTGCGGTTCAACAACTATTGAAATCGCTTTGGGAACCCAAAACAGTGAGTAATAGTCAAAGAAACGGGCCAGAATCGGCCAAAACTGCGATTGTTGATGACCGACACGTAATCGCACCTTGGAGATCGACAACCATCGAAATCGCTTTGGGATCCCAAAATGGTGAGTAATAGTCCACGAAATGGGCCAGAATCCGCCAAAACAGCGAGTGTTGATGACCGATGTGAAAATGCACCATAGGGTTCATTAGTCATGGAAATCGCTCTGAGACACCAATATAGTGAGTAATAGTTTATGATACAGGCCAACTCGGCCAAAACTGAGAGTGTTGATGACCGACACATAAACGCAGCTTGAGGATCGTTAATCGTGGAAATCGCGGCTAGACCCCATGAAACGGGCCAGAATAGGCCAAAACGGTGAGCGTTGATGAACGACACGTAAGGGCACCCTGGGGTTTAGCAACCATGAAAATCGTTTCGGGACCCCAAAACGGTGAGTAATAGTCCACGATACGGGCCAGAATCGGCCAAAACTGCAAGTGTTGATGACTGACACGTAAACGCACCTCGGGGATCGTTAATTGTGGAAATCACTCCGGCAGCCAAAACAGTGCGTAATAGCCCATGAAACGGGCCAGAATCGGCCAAAACTGCGAGTGTTGATGACCGAGACGTAAGCGCACCGTGGGGTTAAACAACTATTGAAATCGCTTTGGGAACCCAAAACAGTGAGTAATAGTCCAAGAAACGGGCCAGAATCGGACAAAACTGTGATTGTTGATAACCGACACGTAATCGCACCTTGGGGATCGACAACCATCGAAATCGCTTTGGGACCCCAAAACGGTGAGTTATAGTCCACGAAATGGGTTAGATTCGACAAAAACCGTGAGTATTGATGACCGGCATGTAAACGCACCCTGGGGTTCGTCAATCATGGAAATCACTTCGGGAACCCAAAACAGTGAGTACTAGTCCAAGAAACGGGGCAGAATCGGCCAAACCTGCGATTGTTGATGACCGGTGCGAAAACGCACCCTACGGTTCATCAGCCACGGAAATCGCTCTAAGACACCAAAACAGTGAGTAATATTCTATCATACGGGCCAAATCGGCCAAAACTGTGAGTGTTGATGACCGACACGTAAACGCACCCCAGTGTTCATCAACTGTGGAAATCGCCCCTAGACGCCATGAAACGGGCCAGAATTGGCCAAAACGTTGAGTGTTGATGAACGACACGTAAGGGCACCCTGGGGCTCATCAACCATGAAAATCGTTTCGGGACCCCAAAACGTTGAGTAATAGTCCACGACACGGGCCAGAATCGGCCAAAACTGCAAGTGTTGATGACCGACACGTAAACGCACCTCGGGGATCGTTAATTGTGGAAATCACTCCGGGAGCCAAAACGGTGAGTAATAGCCCATGAAACGGGCCAGAATCGGCCAACATTGCGAGGTATGATGACCGACACGTAAGCGCACCTTGGGGTTCAACAACTATCGAAATCGCTTTGGGAACCCAAAACAGTGAGTAATAGTCCTAGAAACGGGCCAGAATCGGCCAAAACTGCGACTGTTGATGACCGACACGTAATCACACCTTGGGGATCGACAACCATCGAAATCGATTTGGGACCCCAAAACGGTGAGTTATAGTCCACGAAATGGGTTAGATTCGACAAAAATCGTGAGTGTTGATGACCGACACGTAAACGCACCCCAGTGTTCGTCAATCGTGGAAATCGCTCCTAGACCCCATGAAACGACCCAGAATAGGCCAAAACGGTGAGTGTTGATGAACGGCACGTAAGGGCACTCTCGGGTTCACCAACCATGAAAATTGTTTTGGGACCCCAAAACGGTCAGTAATAGTCGACGATACGGGACAGAATCGGCCAAAACTGCAAGTGTTGATGACCGACACGCAAGCGCCCCTTGCGGTTCGACAACTATTGAAATCGCTTTGGGAACCAAAAACAGCGAGTAATAGTCCAAGAAACGGGCCAGAATCGGCCAAAACTGTGATTGTTGATGACCGACACGTAATCGCACCTTGGGGATCGACAACCATCGAAATCGCTTTGGGATCTCAAAACGGTGAGTAATAGTCCACGAAATGGGCCAGAATCCGCCAAAACAGCGAGTGTTGATGACCGATGCGAAAACGCACCATAGGGTTCATCAGCCATGGAAATCGGTCTGAGACACCAATACAGTGAGTAATACTTTATGATACAGGCCAAATCGGCCAAAACTGCGAGTGTTGATGACCGACACGTAAACGCAGATTGAGGATCCTTAATCGTGGAAATCGCGGCTAGACCCCATGAAACGGGCCAGAATAGGCCAAAACGGTGAGCGTTGATGAACGGCACGTAAGGGCACCCTGGTGTTAAGGAACCATGAAAATTGTTTCGGGACCCCAAAACAATGAGTAATAGTCCACGATACAGGCCAGAATCGGCCAAAACTGCAAGTGTTGATGACCGACACGTAAACGCACCTCCGGGATCGTTAATTGTGGAAATCACTCCGGCGAGCGTTGATGACCGACACGTAATCGCACCGTGGGGATCGATAACCATTGAAATCGCTTTGGGACCACGAAACTGTGAGTTATAGTCCACGAAATGGGTTAGATTCGACAAAAACCGTGAGTGTTGATGACCGACACGTAAACGCACCCCAGTGTTCGTGAATCGTGGAAATCGCTCCTAGACCCCATGAAACGGCCTAGAATAGGCCAAAAGGTGAGTGTTGATGAACAGCACGTAAGGGCACTCTGGGGTTCAGCAGCCATGAAAATCGTTTTGGGACCCCAAAACGGTGAGTAATAGTCCATGATACGTGACAGAATCGGCCAAAACTGCAAGTGTTGATGACCGACACGTAAGCGCACCTTGCGGTTCAACTACTATTGAAATCGCTTTGGGAACACAAAACAGTGAGTAATAGTCCAAGAAACGGGCCAGAATCGGCCAAAACAGCGATTTTTTATGACCGACACGTAATCGCATCTTGGGGATCGACAACCATCGAAATCGCTTTGGGATCTCAAAAAGGTGAGTAATAGTCCACGAAATGGGCCAGAATCCGCCAAAACTGCGAGTGTTGATGACTGATGTGAAAACGCACCATAGGGTTCATTAGCCATGGAAATCGCTCTGAGACACCAAAACAGTGAGTAATAGTTTATGATACAGGCCAAATTGGCCAAAACTGCGAGTGTTGATGACCGACACGTAAGCGCAGCTTGAGGATCGTTAATCGTGGAAATCGCGGCTAGACCCCATGAAACGGGCCAGAATAGGGCAAAACGGTGAGCGTTGATGAACGGCACGTAAGCGCACCCTGGGGTTGAGCAACCATGAAAATCGTTTCGGGTCCCCAAAACGGTGAGTAATAGTCCACGATACGGGCCAGAATCGGCCAAAACTGCAAGTGTTGATGACCGACACGTAAACGCACGTCGGGGGTCGTTAATTGTGGAAATCACTCCGGCAGCCAAAACGGAGAGTAATAGCCCATGAAACGGGCCAGAATCGGCCAAAACTTCGAGTGTTGATGACCGACTCGTAAGCGCACCTTGGGGTTCAACAACTATTGAAATCGCTTTGGGAACCCAAAAACAGTGAGTAATAGTCTAAGAAACGGGCCAGAATCGGCCAAAACTGCGATTTTTGATGACCGACACGTAATCGCACCTTGGGGATCGACAACCATCGAAATCGCTTTCGGACCCCAAAACGGTGAGTTATAGTCCACGAAATGGGTTAGATTCGACAAAAACCGTGAGTATTGATGACCGGCATGTAAACGCACCCCGGGTTTCTTCAATCATGGAAATCACTTCGGGACCCGAAACAGTGAGTACTATTCCAAGAAACGGGCCAGAATCGGCCAAACCTGCGATTGTTGATGACCGGTGCGAAAACGCACCCTACGGTTCAACAGCCATGGAAATCGCTCTAAGACACCAAAACGGTGAGTAATATTCTATCATACGGGCCAAAACGGCCAAAACTGTGAGTGTTGATGACCGACACGTAAACGCACCCCAGTGTTCATCAATCGTGGAATCGCGACTAGACCCCATGAAACGGGCCAGAATAGGCCAAAACGGTGAGTGTTGATGAACGACATGTAAGTGCATCCTAGGGCTCAGCAACCAGGAAAATCGTTTCGGGACCCCAAAACGGTGAGTGTTGATGAACGGCACGTAAGGGCACTCTGGGGTTCAGCAACCATGAAAATCGTTTTGTGACCCCAAAACGGTGAGCAATAGTCCACGATACGGGACAGAATCGGCCAAAACTGCAAGTGTTGATGACCGACACGCAAGCGCACCTTGCGGTTCAACAACTATTGAAATCGCTTTGGGAACCCAAAACAGTGAGTAATAGTCCAAGAAACGGGCCAGAATCGGCCAAAACTGCGATTGTTGATGACCGACACGTAATCGTACCTTGGGGATCGACAACCATCGAAATCGCTTTGGGATCTCAAAACAGTGAGTAATAGTCCACGAAATGGGCCAGAATCCGCCAAAACAACAAGTGTTGATGACCGATGCGAAAACGCACCATAGGGTTTATTAGCCATGGAAATCGCTCTGAGACACCAATACAGTGAGTAATAGTTTATGATACAGGCCAAATCGGCCAAAACTGCGAGTGTTGATGACCAACACGTAAACGCACCTTGAAGATCGTTAATCGTGGAAATCGCCCCTAGACCCCATGAAACGGGCCAGAATAGGCCAAAACGGTAAGCGTTGATGATCGGCACGTAAGAGCACCCTGGGGTTGAGGAACCATGAAAATTGTTTCGGTACCCCAAAACGGTGAGTAATAGTCCACGACACGGGCCAGAATCGGCCAAAACTGCAAGTGTTGATGACCGACACGTAAACGAACCTCGGGGATCGTTAATTGTGGAAATCACTCCGGCAGCCAAAACAGTGAGTAATAGCCTATGAAACGGGCCAGAATCTGCCAAAACTGCGAGTGTTGATGACCGACATGTAAGCGCACCTTGGGGTTCAACAACTATTGAAATCGTTTTGGGAACCCAAATCAGTGAGTAAGTCCAAGAAACGGGCCAGAATCGGCCAAAACTGCGATTGTTGATGACCGAACGTAATCGCATCTTGGGGATCGACAACCATCGAAATCGCTTTGGGATCTCAAAACGGTGAGTAATAGTCCATGAAATGGGCGAGAATCCGCCAAAACTGCGAGTGTTGATGACTGATATGAAAACGCACCATAGGGTTCATCAGCCATGGAAATCGCTCTGAGACACCAAAACAGTGAGTAATAGTTTATGATACAGGCCAAATTGGCCAAAACTGCGAGTGTTGATGACCGACACGTAAGCGCAGCTTGAGGATCGTTAATCGTGGAAATCGCGGCTAGACCCCATGAAACGGGCCAGAATAGGCCAAAACGGTGAGCGTTGATGAACGGCACGTAAGCGCACCCTGGGGTTGAGCAACCATGAAAATCGTTTCGGGACCCCAAAACGGTGAGTAATAGTCCACGATACGGGCCAGAATCGGCCAAAACTGCAAGTGTTGATGACCGACACGTAAACGCACGTCGGGGATCGTCAATTGTGGAAATCACTCCGGCAGCCAAAACGGAGAGTAATAGCCCATGAAACGGGCCAGAATCGGCCAAAACTGTGAGTGTGGATGACCGACACGTAAGCGCACCTTGGGGTTCAACAACTATTGAAATCGTTTTGGGAACCCAAATCAGTGAGTAATAGTCCAAGAAACGGGCCAGAATCGGCCAAAACTGCGATTTTTGATGACCGACACGTAATCGCACCTTGGGGATCGACAACCATCGAAATCGCTTTCGGACCCCAAAACGGTGAGTTATAGTCCACGAAATGGGTTAGATTCGACAAAAACCGTGAGTATTGATGACCGGCATGTAAACGCACCCCGGGTTTCGTCAATCATGGAAATCACTTCGGGACCCAAAACGGTGAGTACTAGTCCAAGAAACGGGACAGAATCGGCCAAACCTGCGATTGTTGATGACCGGTGCGAAAACGCACCCTACGGTTCATCAGCCATGGAAATCGCTCTAAGAGACCAAAACAGTGAGTAATATTCTATCATACGGGCCAAAACGGCCAAAACTGTGACTGTTGATGACCGAGACGTAAACGCACCCCAGTGTTCATCAATCGTGGAATCGCGACTAGACCCCATGAAACGGGCCAGAATTGGCCAAAACGGTGAGTGTTGATGAACGGCACGTAAGTGCATCCTGGGGCTCAGCAACCAGGAAAATCGTTTCGGGACCCCAAAACGGTGAGTAATATTCCACGATACGGGCTAGAATCGGCCAAAACTGCAAGTGTTGATGACCGACTC
>LR738709.1:564370432-564381007 GCA_902687465.1 Secale cereale
CGTTAATTGTGAAAATCACTCCGGGAGCCAAAACGGTGAGTAATAACCCATGAAACTGGCCAGAATCGGCGAAAACTGCGAGTGTTGATGACCGACAGGTAAGCGCAACTTGGGGTTCAACAACTATTGAAATCGCTTTGGGAACCCAAAACAGTGAGTAATAGTCCAAGAAACGGGCCAGAATCGGCCAAAACTGCGATTGTTGATGACCGACACGTAATCGCACCTTGGGGATCGACAACCATCGAAATCGCTTTGGGACCCCAAAACGGTGAGTTATAGTCCACGAAATGGGTTAGATTCGACAAAACCCGTGAGTGTTGATGGCCGACACGTAAACACACCCCGGTGTTCGTCAATCGTGGAAATCGCTCCTAGACCCCATGAAACGGCCCAGAATAGGCCAAAACGGTGAGTGTTGATGAACGGCACGTAAGGGCACTCTGGTGTTCAGCAACCATGAAAATCATTTTGGGACCCCAAAACTGTGAGTAATAGTCCACGATACGGGACATAATAGGCCAAAACTGCAAGTGTTGATGACCGACACGTAAGCGCACCTTGGGGTTCAACAACTATTGAAATCGCTTCGGGATCCCAAAACAGTGAGTAATAGTACAAGGAACGGGCCAGAATCGGCCAAAACTGCGATTGTTGATGACCGACACATAATCGCACCTTGGGGATCGACAACCATCGAAATCGCTTTGGGACCCCAAAACGGTGAGTTATAGTCCACGAAAAGAGTTAGATTCGACAAAAACCGTGAGTGTTGATGACCGACACGTAAACGCACACCGGTGTTCGTCAATCGTGAAAATCGCTCCTAGACCCCATGAAACGGCCCCGAATAGGCCAAAACGGTGAGTGTTGATGAACGACACGTAAGGGCACTCTAGGGTTCAGCAACCATGAAAATCGTTTTGGGACCCCAAAACGGTGAGTAATAGTCCACGATACGGGACAAAATCGGCCAAAACTGCAAGTGTTCATGACCGACACGTAAGCGCAGCTTGAGGATCGTTAATCGTGGAAATCGCCCCTAGACCCCATGGAACGGGACAGAATAGGCAAAAACGGTGAGCGTTGATGAACGGCACGCAAGGGCACCCTGGGGTTCAGGAACCATCAAAATTGTTCCGGGACCCCAAAACGGTGAGTAATAGTCCACGATACGGGCCAGAATCGGCCAAAACTGCAAGTGTTGATTACCGACACGTAAACGAACCTCGGGGATCGTTAATTGTGGAAATCACTCCGGCAGCCAAAACGGTGAGTAATAGCCCATGAAACGGGCCAGAATCGGCCAAAACTACGAGTGTTGATGACCGACACATAAGCGCACCTTGGGGTTCAACAACTATTGAAATCGCTTTGGGAACCCAAAACAGTGAGTAATAGTCCAAGAAACGGGCCAGAATCGGCCAAAACAGCGATTGTTGATGACCGACACGTAATCGCACCTTGGGGATCGACAACCATCGAAATCGCTTTGGGACCCCAAAGCGGTGAGTTATAATCCACGAAATGGGTTAGATTCGACAAAAACCGTGAGTGTTGATGACTGGCACGTAAACGCACCCGAGTGTTCGTCAATCGTGGAAATCGCTCCTAGACCCCATGAAACGGCCCAGAATAGGCCAAAACGGTGAGTGTTGATGAACGACACGTAAGGGCGCTCTAGGGTTCAGCAACCATGAAAATCGTTTTGGGACCCCAAAACGGTGAGTAATAGTCCACGATACGGGACATAATCGGCCAAAACTGCGAGTGTTGATGACCGACACGTAAGCGCAGCTTGAGGATCGTTAATCGTGGAAATCGCCCCTAGACCCCATGAAACGGGCCAGAATAGGCCAAAACGGTGAGCGTTGATGAATGGCACGTAAGGGCACCCTTGGGTTCAGGAACCATGAAAATTGTTTCAGGACCCCAAAACGGTGAGTAATAGTCCACGATACGGGCCTGAATCGGCCAAAACTGCAAGTGTTGATGACCGACACGTAAACGAACCTCGGGGATCGTTAATTGTGGAAATCACTCCGGCAGCCAAAAAGGTGAGTAATAGCCCATGAAACGGGCCAGAATCGGCCAAAACTGCGAGTGTTGATGACCGACACGTAAGCGCACCTTGGGGTTCAACAACTATTGAAATCGCTTTGGGAAACCCAAAACAGTGAGTAATAGTACAAGGAACGGGCCAGAATCGGCCAAAACTGCGATTGTTGATGACCGACACATAATCGCACCTTGGGGATCAACAACCATCGAAATCGCTTTGGGACCCCAAAACGGTGAGTTATAGTCCACGAAAAGGGTTAGATTCGACAAAAACCGTGAGTGTTGATGACCGACACGTAAACCCACCCCGGTGTTCGTCAGTCGTGGAAATCGCTCCTAGACCCCATGAAACGGCCCAGAATAGGCCAAAACGGTGATTGTTGATGAACGGCACGTAAGGGCACTCCGGGGTTCAGCAACCATGAAAATCGTTTTGGGACCCCAAAACGGTGAGTAATAGCCCACGATACGGGACAGAATCGGCCAAACTGCAAGTGTTGATGACCGACACGTAAGCGCACCTTGCGGTTCAACAACTATTGAAATCGCTTTGGGAACCCAAAACAGTGAGTAATAGTCCCCGATACGGGCCAGAATCGGCCAAAACTGCGATTGTTGATAACCGACACGTAATCGCACCTTGGGGATCGACAACCATCGAAATCGCTTTGGGACCCCAAAATGGCGAGTTATTGTCCACGAAACGGGGTAGATTCGACAAAAACCGTGAGTGTTAATGATCGACACGTAAACGCACCCCGGTGTTCGTCAATCGTGGAAATCGCTCCTAGACCCCATGAAACGGCCCAGAATAGGCCAAAACGGTGAGTGTTGATGAACGGCACGTAAGGGCACTCTGGGGTTCAGCAACCATGAAAATCGTTTTGGGACCCCAAAACGGTTAGTAATAGTCCACGATAAGGGACAGAATCGGCCAAAACTTTAAGTGTTGATGACTGACACGTAAGCGCATCTTGGGGTTCAACAACTATTTAAATCGCTTTGGGAACCCAAAACAGTGAGTAATAGTCCAAGAAACGGGCCAGAATCGGCCAAAACTGCGATTGTTGATGACCGACACGTAAACGCACCTCGGGGATCGTTAATTGTGGAAATCACTCCGGGAGCCAAAACGGTGAGTAATAGCCCATGAAACTGGCCAGAATCGGCGAAAACTGCGACTGTTGATGACCGACAGGTAAGCACACCTTGGGGTTCAACAACTATTGAAATCGCTTTGGGAACCCAAAACAGTGAGTAATAGTCCAAGAAACGGGCCAGAATCGGCCAAAACTGCGATTGTTGATGACCGACACGTAATCGCACCCTGGGGATCGACAACCATCAAAATCGCTTTGGGACCCCAAAACGTTGAGTTATAGTCCATGAAACGGGTTAGATTCGACAAAACCCGTGAGTATTGATGACCGACACGTAAACGCACCCCGGTGTTCGTCAATCGTGGAAATCGCTCCTAGACCCCATGAAACGGCCCAGAATAGGCCAAAACGGTGAGTGTTGATGAACGGCACGTAAGGGCACTCTGGGGTTCAGCAACCATGAAAATCGTTTTGGGACCCCAAAACGGTGAGTAATAGTCCACGATACGGGACATAATCGGCCAAAACTGCAAGTGTTGATGACCGACACGTAAGCGCACCTTGGGGTTCAACAACTATTGAAATCGCTTAGAGAACCCAAAACAGTAAGTAATAGTCCAAGAAATGGGCCAGAATCGGCCAAAACTGCGATTGTTGATGACCGACACATAATCGCACCTTGGGGATCGACAACCATCGAAATCGCTTTGGGACCCCAAAACGGTGAGTTATAGTCCACGAAAAGGGTTAGATTCGACAAAAACCGTGAGTGTTGATGACCGACACATAAACGCACCCCGGTGTTTGTCAATCTTGGAAATCGCTCCTAGACCCCATGAGAAGGCCCAGAATAGGCCAAAACGGTGAGTGTTGATGAACGACACGTAAGGGCACTCTAGGGTTCAGCAACCATGAAAATCGTTTTGGGACCCCAAAACGGTGAGTAATAGTCCACGATACGGGACAGAATCGGCCAAAACTGCAAGTGTTGATGACCGACACGTAAGCGCAGCTTGAGGATCGTTAATCGTGGAAATCGCCCCTAGACCCCATGGAACGGGCCAGAATAGGCAAAAACGATGAGCGTTGATGAACGGCACGCAAGGGCACCCTGGGGTTCAGGAACCATGAAAATTGTTCCGGGACCCCAAAACGGTGAGTAATAGTCCATGATACGGGCCAGAATCGGCCAAAACTGCAAGTGTTGATGACCGACACGTAAACGAACCTCGGGGATCGTTAATTGTGGAAATCACTCCGGCAGCCAAAACGGTGAGTAATAGCCCATGAAACGGGCCAGAATCGGCCAAAATTGCGAGTGTTGATGACCGACACGTAATCGCACCTTGGGGATCGACAACCATCGAAATCGCTTTGGGACCCCAAAACGGTGAGTTATAATCCACGAAATGGGTTAGATTCGACAAAAACCGTGAGTGTTGATGACTGGCACGTAAACGCACCCCAGTGTTCGTCAATCGTGGAAATGGCTCCTAGACCACATGAAACGGCCCAGAATAGGCCAAAACGGTGAGTGTTGATGAACGACACGTAAGGGCACTCTGGGGTTCAGCAACCATGAAAATCATTTTGGGACCCCAAAACGGTGAGTAATAGCCCACGATACGGGAAAGAATCGGCCAAACTGCAAGTGTTGATGACCGACACGTAAGGGCACCTTGCGGTTCAACAACTATTGAAATCGCTTTGGGAACCCAAAACAGTGAGTAATAGTCCACGATACGGGCCAGGATCGACCAAAACTGTGATTGTTGATGACCGACACGTAATCGCACCTTGGGGATCGACAACCATCGAAATCGCTTTGGGACCCCAAAATGGCGAGTTATAGTCCACGAAACGGGGTAGATTCAACAAAAACCGTGAGTGTTAATGACCGACACGTAAACGCACCCCGGTGTTCTTCAATCGTGGAAATCGCTCCTAGACCCCATGAAACGGGCAAGAATAGGCCAAAACGGTAAGTGTTGATGAACGGCACGTAAGGGCACCCTGGGGCTCAGCAACCATGAAAATTGTTTTGGGACCCCAAAACGGTGAGTAATAGTCCACGATACGGGACATAATCGGCCAAACTGCAAGTGTTGACGACCGACACGTAAGCGCACCTTGCGGTTCAACAACTATTGAAATTGCTTTGGGAACCCAAAACAGTGAGTAATAGTCCACGATACGGGCCAGAATCGGCCAAAACTGCGATTGTTGATGACCGACACGTAATCGCACCTTGGGGATCGACAACCATCGAAATCGCTTTGGGACCCCAAAATGGCGAGTTATAGACCACGAAACGGGGTAGATTCGACAAAAAACGTGAGTGTTAATGACCGACACGTAAACGCACCCCGGTGTTCGTCAATCGTGAAAATCGCTCCTAGACCCCATGAAACGGCCCAGAATAGGCCAAAACGGTGAGTGTTGATGAACGACACGTAAGGGCACTCTGGGGTTCAGCAACCATGAAAATCGTTTTGGGACCCCAAAACGGTGATTAATAGTCCACGATAAGGGACAGAATCGGCCAAAACTGCAAGTGTTGATGACTGACACGTAAGAGCATCTTGGGGTTCAACAACTATTGAAATCGGTTTGGGAACACAAAAAAGTGAGTAATAGTCCAAGAAACGGGCCAGAATCAGCCAAAACTGCGATTGTTGATGACCGAGAGGTAAACGCACCTTGGGGATCGTTAATTGTGGAAATCACTCGGGAGCCAAAACGGTGAGTAATAGCCCATGAAACCCGGTGTTTGTCAATCGTGGAAATCGCTCCTAGACCCCATGAAACGGCCCAGAATAGGCCAAAACGGTGAGTGTTGATCAACGACACGTAAGAGCACTCTGGGGTTCAGCAACCATGAAAATCGTTTTGGGACCCCAAAACGGTGAGTAATAGTCCAAGAAAAGGGCCAGAATCGGCCAAAACTGCGATTATTGATGACCGACACGTAAGCGCACGTCGGGGATCGTTAATTGTGGAAATCACTCCGGGAGCCAAAACGTTGAGTAATAATCCAAGAAAAGGGCCAGAATCGGCGAAAACTGCGTGTGTTGATGACTGACAGGTAAGCGCATCTTGGGGTTCAACAACTATTGAAATTGCTTTGGGAACCCAAAACAGTGAGTAATAATCCAAGAAAAGGGCCAGAATAGTCTAAAACTGCGATTGTTGATGACCGACACGTAATCGCACCTTGGGGATCGACAACCATCGAAATCGCTTTGGAACCCCAAAACGGTGAGTTATAGTCCATGAAACGGGTTAGATTCGACAAAACCCGTGAGTGTTGATGACCGACACGTAAACGCACCCCGGTGTTCGTCAATCGTGGAAATCGCTCCTAGACCCCATGAAACGGCCCAGAATAGGCCAAAACGGTGAGTGTAGATGAACGGCACGTAAGGGCACTCTGGGGTTCAGCAACCATGAAAATCGTTTTGGGAAACCAAAACGGTGAGTAATAGTCCACGATACGGGACATAATCGGCCAAAATTGCAAGTGTTGATGACCGACACATAAGCGCACCTTGCGGTTCAACAACTATTGAAATTGCTTTGGGAACCCAAAACAGTGAGTAATAGTCCACGATACGGGCCAAAATCGGCCAAAACTGCGATTGTTGATGACCAACACGTAATCGCACCTTGGGGATCGACAACCATCGAAATCGCTTTGGGACCCCAGAATGGCGAGTTATAGTCCACGAAACGGGGTAGATTCGACAAAAACCGTGAGTGTTAATGACTGACACGTAAACGCACCCCAGTGTTCGTCAATCGTGGAAATGGCTCCTAGACCACATGAAACGGCCCAGAATAGGCCAAAACGGTGAGTGTTGATGAACGGCACGAAAGGGCACTCTGGGGTTCAGAAACCATGAAAATCGTTTTGGGACCCCAAAACGGTGAGTAATAGCCCACGATACGGGACAGAATCGGCCAAACTGCAAGTGTTGATGACCGACACGTAAGGGCACCTTGCGGTTCAACAACTATTGAAATCGCTTTGGGAACCCAAAACAGTGAGTAATAGTCCACGATACGGGCCAGGATCGGCCAAAACTGTGATTGTTGATGACCGACACGTAATCGCACCTTAGGGATCGACAACCATCGAAATCGCTTTGGGACCCCAAAATGGCGAGTTATAGTCCACGAAACGGGGTAGATTCAACAAAAACCGTGAGTGTTAATGACCGACACGTAAACGCACCCCGGTGTTTGTCAATCATGGAAATCGCTCCTAGACCCCATGAAACGGCCCAGAATAGGCCAAAACGGTGAGTGTTGATGAACGGCACGTAAGGGCACTCTGGGGTTCAGCAACCATGAAAATTGTTTTGGGACCCCAAAACGGTGAGTAATAGTCGACGATACGGGACATAATCGGCCAAAACTGCAAGTGTTGATGACCGACACGTAAGCGCACATTGGGGTTCAACAACTATTGAAATCGCTTTGGGAACCCAAAACAGTGAGTAATAGTCCAAGAAACGGGCCAGAATCGTCGAAAACTACGATTGTTGATGACCGACACGTAATCGCACCTTGGGGATCGACAACCATCGAAATCGCTTTGGGACCCCAAAACGGTGAGTTATAGTCCATGAAATGGGTTAGATTCGACAAAAACCGTGAGTGTTGATGACCGACACGTAAACGCACCCCGATGTTCGTCAATCGTGGAAATCGCTCCTAGACCCCATGAAACGGCCCAGACTAGGCCAAAACGGTGAGTGTTGATGACCGACACGTAAACGCACGTTGGGGATCGTTAATTGTGGAAATCACTCCGGCAGCCAAAACAGAGAGTAACACTACAGGAATCAGCTTCTTTGCCGACTGCCATGGCAGTCGGCAAAGGCATGAATTGCAGTCGGCAAAGCTCTTTGCCGACTGCTAGCAGTCGGCAAACAGTCCGGCTGAATAAGTGGCGGTAAAGGCATTCTTTGCCGTCTGCTTCATAGAAGCAGTCGGCAAAGCTCTTTGCCGTCAGCCTTTTGCGGCCAGCAGACGGCAAAGAGCGTGGACGGCAGTGAGGTGAGGTGGGAGCCGTTAGGGGTTAACGGCGTGGTTTGCCGTCAGCCGGCAGACGGCAAAGACCTTAGCCTCTTTGCCGTCTGCTGGCAGTCGGCAAAGACCTTTGCCTCTTTGCCGACTGCCGGCAGTCGGCAAAGACCTTAGCCTCTTTGCCGTCTGCCGGCAGTCGGCAAAGAGCTGAGCCTCTTTGCCGTCTGCTGGCAGTCGGCAAAGTCCCCAAATAGGCAACCAGCCTTCCCAGGTTGAACAGGGAGCTGCCACGTGGCATTCTTTGCCGTCTGCTAGCAGTCGGCAAAGCTCTTTGCCGACTGCTGGCAGACGGCAAAGAGCCTATATAACCCCTGTTTTTAATTGAATTCATTCAATTTGACAGAAATTCATAGATATACACAGATAATACATATATACTCAACAAGCATATCCAACAATATATTTACTCAAGTCCAACATATATCCATATGACATAATAAGTTTCCAACAATATATTTCCTCAAGTCCAACATATATCCATATGGCATAAGAAGTTTCCAACAATATATTTCCTCAAGTCCAACATATATCCATATGACATAAGAAGTTTCCAACAATATATTTCCTCAACTCCAACATATATCCATATGACATAAGAAGTTTCCAACAATATATTTTCTCAAGTCCAACATATATCCATATGACATAAGAAGTTTCCAACAACATATCCAACAATAAGAAGTTCCCAAACATGTTTTCATAAACAAAAAGGAAGCACAAGGAGAATATATGAGTCCATCAATGCAAGCTTCCTCATCTCAAGCAAATCTGCAAATTGGGAAAGATGAAAGTTAGAAGAAGAAGAATAGCTAGAAGAGGAAAAGAAGAAGATAAAGAAGAGGAAAATAAGAAGAAGATTTTATCTTCTCTTTCTTTCTCTCCTCCCCCTCTTCTTTATCTTCTTCTTTTCCAACAAATGTAGTTAAAAAAGCCAATTTAGAGCTAAGCTAGGTAAATAGGTCATTTTGGAGATAAGATAAGTTCAATGTATCATATTGGAGCTAACCTAGGTAAACTTGGTCATTTTGGAGCTAAGCTAAGTTAAATGGATCATATTGAAGCTAACCTAGGTAAACTAGGTCATTTTTTAGCTAACCTAGGTAAAAATGTCATTTTTTGCTAAGCTAGGTAAAAATGCTAAGTGTGTAGGTCAATTTAGAGCTAGCTTAGGTAAATAGGTCATTTTGGAGCTAACGCGGGTAAAATGGATCATATTGTAGCTAACTTAGGTAAACTTGGTCTTTTTGGAGCTAACGTAGGTTAAATGGATTATATTGGAGCTAACATAGGTAAACTTGGTCATTTTGGAGCTAACCTGGCTAATTAGGCCATTTTTGACATAACTAAGCTTATTGTGTCATTTGTGGACTAAATAGGCTAAATTATGTTATAAATGGACTAAATAGGCTAAATAAGAGGAGGAAAAGAAGAAGAAGAAGAAGAAGAAGAAGAAGAATAAGAAGAAGAAGAAGAAGAAGAAGAAGAATACTTCTTCTTCTTCTTCTTCTTCTTCTTCTTCTTCTTCTTCCCTTCCTATTCCTTCTTTTCTTCCTATTCCTTGATTTTCTTCATCTTATTATGTCATTTGTGGACTAAATAGGCTAAATTATGTCATAAATGGACTAAATAGGTTAAATAAGAGGAGGAAAAGAAGAAGAAGAAGAAGAAGAAGAATAAGAAAAGAAGAAGAAGATTTTCTTATTCTTCTTCTTCTTTTCTTCTTCATCTTCTTCTTCTTCTTCTTCTCTTCCTATTCCTTCTTTTCTTCCTATTCCTTGATTTTCTTCATCTTATTATGTCATTTGTGGACTAAATAGGCTAAATTATGTCATAAATGGACTAAATAGGCTAAATAAGAGGAGGAAAAGAAGAAGAAGAAGAATAAGAAGAAGAAGAAGAAGAAGAATAAGAAAAGAAGAAGAATAAGAAAAGAAGAAGAAGATTTTCTTATTCTTCTTCTTCTTTTCTTCTTCTTCTTCTTCTTCTTCTTCTTCTTCTTCTTCTCTTCCTATTCCTTCTTTTCTTCCTATTCCTTGATTTTCTTCATCTTATTATGTCATTTGTGGACTAAATAGGCTAAATTATGTCATAAATGGACTAAATAGGCTAAATAAGAGGAGGAAAAGAAGAAGAAGAAGAATGAGAAGAAGAAGAAGAAGAAGAATAAGAAAAGAAGAAGAATAAGAAAAGAAGAAGAAATGTTCTTTTTCTTCTTCTTTTCTTATTCTTCTTCTTCTTCTTCTTCTTCTTCTCTTCCTATTCCTTCTTTTCTTCCTATTCCTTGATTTTCTTCATCTTATTATGTCATTTGTGGACTAAATAG
>LR738709.1:564391105-564402982 GCA_902687465.1 Secale cereale
GGCGGGTGCGGGTGGGTGTGAGGGAAGGGGAAACAGAGGTGAGAGAGAGAGAGAGGGAGGAGGTGGGGGCAACGGTTTTTTTTACCAAAAAAAAAATAGCCCCACCTCTTTGCCGTCTGCCAGCAGATGGCAAAGAATTCTTTGCCGTCTGCCAGCAGACGGCAAAGAGGATAACCGTTAGCCCTCCCACGCCGTTACACTGTGGGCCCCATCTTACCTCTTTGCCGTCTGCTGGCAGATGGCAAAGAAATCTTTGCCGTCTGCCAGCAGACGGCAAAGAAGTAGCCGGTGTGACCTAGCCAGTGCAGTACCCCCATGGGGCCCACTTTGGTCTTTGCCGTCTGCTGGCTGATGGCAAAGACCTCTTTGCCGTCTGCCAGCAGACGGCAAAGATCGGGCAGATGGCAAAGACCCTCTTTGCCATCAGCTGGTTCTTTGCCGTCTGCTTTCACAAGACAGACGGCAAACAGCCTCTTTGCCATCAGCTGGCAGACGGCAAAGAGCTGGCAGATGGCAAAGACTCAGATTCCAGTAGTGTAATAGCCCATGAAACGGGCCAGAATCGGCCAAAACTGCGAGTGTTGATGACCGACTCGTAAGCACACCTTGGTGTTCAACAACTATTGAAATCGCTTTGGAAACCCAAAACAGTGAGTAATAGTCCAAGAAACGGGCCAGAATCGGCCAAAACTGCGATTTTTGATGACCGACACGTAATCGCACCTTGGGGATCGACAACCATCGAAATCGCTTTGGGACCCCAAAACGGTGATTTATAGTCCACGAAATGGGTTAGATTCGACAAAAACCGTGAGTATTGATGACCGGCATGTAAACGCACCCCGGGTTTCATCAATCATGGAAATCACTTCGGGACCCAAAAGAGTGAGTACTAGTCCAAGAAACGGGCCAGAATCGGCCAAACCTGCGATTGTTGATGACCGGTGCGAAAACGCACCCTACGGTTCATCAGCCACGGAAATCGCTCTAAGACACCAAAACGGTGAGTAATATTCTACCAGACGGGCCAAAACGGCCAAAACTGTGAGTGTTGATGACCGACACGTAAACGCACCCCAGTGTTCATCAATCGTGGAACCGCGACTAGACCCCATGAAACGGGCCAGAATAGGCTAAAACGGTGAGTGTTGATGAACGGCAGGTAAGGGCAACCTTGGGCTCAGCAACCATGAAAATCATTTTGGGACCCCAAAACGGTGAGTAATAGCCCATGAAACTGGCCAGAATCGGCCAAACTGCAAGTGTTGATGACCGACACGTAAGCGCACCTTGCGGTTCAACAACTATTAAAATCGATTTGGGAACCCAAAACAGTGAGTAATAGTCCACGATACGGGCCAGAATCGGCCAAAACTGCGATTGTTGATGACCGACACGTAATCGCACCTTGGGGATCGACAACCATCGAAATCGCTTTGGGACCCCAAAATGGCAAGTTATAGTCCACGAAACGGGGTAGATTCGACAAAAACCGTGAGTGTTAATGACCGACACGTAAACGCACCCCGGTGTTCGTCAATCATGGAAATCGCTCCTAGACCCCATGAAACGGCTCAGAATAGGCCAAAACGGTGAGTGTTGATGAACGACACGTAAGGGCACTCTGGGGTTCAGCAACCATGAAAATCGTTTTGGGACCCCAAAACGGTGAGTAATAGTCCACGATAAGGGACAGAATCGGCCAAAACTGCAAGTGTTGATGACTGACACGTAAGCGCATCTTGGGGTTCAACAACTATTGAAATCGCTTTGGGAACCCAAAACAGCGAGTAATAGTCCAAGAAACGGGCCAGAATCGGCCAAAACTGCGATTGTTGATGACCGACACGTAAACGCACCTCGGGGATCGTTAATTGTGGAAATCACTCCGGGAGCCAAAACGGTGAGTAATAGCCCATGAAACTGGCCAGAATCGGCGAAAACTGCGAGTGTTGATGACCGACCGGTAAGCGCACCTTGGGGTTCAACAACTATTGAAATCGCTTTGGGAACCCAAAACAGTGAGTAATAGTCCAAGAAAAGGGCCAGAATCGGCCAAAACTGCGATTGTTGATGACCGACACGTAATCGCACCCTGTGGATCGACAACCATCGAAATCGCTTTGGGACCCCAAAACGGTGAGTTATAGTCCATGAAACGGGTTAGATTCGACAAAACCCGTGAGTGTTAATGACCGACACGTAAACGCACCCCGGTGTTCGTCAATCGTGGAAATCGCTCCTAGACCCCATGAAACGGCGCAGAATAGGCCAAAACGGTGAGTGTTGATGAACGGCACGTAAGGGCACTCTGGGGTTCAGCAACCATGAAAATCGTTTTGGGACCCCAAAACGGTGAGTAATAGTCCACGATACGGGACATAATCGGCCAAAACTGCAAGTGTTAATGACCGACACGTAAGCGCACCTTGCGGTTCAACAACTATTGAAATCGCTTTGGGAACCCAAAACAGTGAGTAATAGTCCATGATACGGGCCAGAATCGGCCAAAACTGCGATTGTTGATGACCGACACGTAATCGCACCTTGGGGATCGACAACCATCGAAATCGCTTTGGGACCCCAAAACGGTGAGTTATAGTCCACGAAATGGGTTAGATTCAACAAAAACCGTGAGTGTTGATGACTGACACGTAAACGCACCCCGGTGTTCGTCAATCATGGAAATCGCTCCTAGACCCCATGAAACGGCCCAGAATAGGCCAAAACGGTGACTGTTGATGACCGACACGTAAACGCACGTCGGGGATCGTTAATTGTGGAAATCACTCCGGCAGCCAAAACAGAGAGTAATAGCCCATGAAACGGGCTAGAATCGGCCAAAACTGCGAGTGTTGATGACCGACTCGTAAGCGCACCTTGGGGTTCAACAACTATTGAAATCGCTTTGGAAACCCAAAACAGTGAGTAATAGTCCAAGAAACGGGCCAGAATCGGCCAAAACTGCGATTTTTGATGACCGACACGTAATCGCACCATGGGGATCGACAACCATCGAAATCGCTTTGGGACCCCAAAATGGTGAGTTATAGTCCACGAAATGGGTTAGATTCGACAAAAACCGTGAGTATTGATGACCGGCATGTAAACGCACCCTGGGTTTCGTCAATCATGGAAATCACTTCGGGACCCAAAACAGTGAGTACTAGTCCAAGAAACGGGCCAGAATCGGCCAAACCTGCGATTGTTGATGACCGGTGCGAAAACGCACCCTGCGGTTCATCAGCCACGGAAATCGCTCTAAGACACCAGAACGGTGAGAAATATTCTATCATACGGGCCAAAACGGCCAAAACTGTGAGTGTCGATGACCGACACGTAAACGCACCCCAGTGTTCATCAATCGTGGAATCGCGACTAGACCCCATGAAACGGGCCAGAATAGGCCAAAACGTTGAGTGTTGATGAACGACACGTAAGGGCACCCTGGGGCTCAGCAACCATGAAAATCATTTTGGGACCCCAAAACGGTGAGTAATAGCCCACGATACGGGACAGAATCGGCCAAACGGCAAGTGTTGATGACCGACACGTAAGCGCACCTTGCGGTTCAACAACTATTGAAATCGCTTTGGAACTCAAATCAGTGAGTAATAGTCCATGATACGGGCCAGGATCGGCCAAAACTGCGATTGTTGATGACCGACACGTAATCGCACCTTGGGGATCGACAACCATCGAAATCGCTTTGGGACCCCAAAATGGCGAGTTATAGTCCACGAAACGGAGTAGATTCGACAAAAACCGTGAGTGTTAATGACCGACACGTAAACGCACCCCGGTGTTCGTCAATCGTGTAAATCGCTCCTAGACACCATGAAACGGCCCAGAATAGGCCAAAACGGTGAGTGTTGATGAACGGCATGTAAGGGCACTCTGGGGTTCAGCAACCATGAAAATCGTTTTGGGACCCCAAAACGGTGAGTAATAGTCCACGATAAGGGACAGAATCGGCCAAAACTGCAAGTGTTGATGACTGACACGTAAGCGCATCTTGGGGTTGAACAACTATTGAAATCGCTTTGGGAACCCAAAACAGTGAGTAATAGTCCAAGAAACGGGCCGGAGTCGGCCAAAACTGCGATTGTTGATGACCGACACGTAAACGCACCTCGGGGATCGTTAATTGTGGAAATCACTCCGGGAGCCAAAACGGTGAGTAATAGCCCATCGGCCAAAACTGCGAGTGTTGATGACCGACAGGTAAGCGCACCTTGGGGTTCAACAACTATTGAAATCGCTTTGGGAACCCAAAACAGTGAGTAATAGTCCAAGAAACGGGCCAGAATCGGCCGAAACTGCGATTGTTGATGACCGACACGTAATCGCACCCTTGGGATCGACAACCATCGAAATCGCTTTGGGACCCCAAAACGGTGAGTTATAGTCCATGAAACGGGTAAGATTCGACAAAACCCGTGAGAGTTGATGACCGACACGTAAACGCACCCCGGTGTTCGTCAATCGTGGAAATCGCTCCTAGACCCCATGAAACGGCCCAGAATAGGCCAAAACGGTGAGTGTTGATGAACGGCACGTAAGGGCACTCTGGGGTTCAGCAACCATGAAAATCGTTTTGGGACCCCAAAACGGTGAGTAATAGTCCACGATACGGGACAGAATCGGCCAAAACTACAAGTGTTGATGACCGACACGTAAGCGCAGCTTGAGGATCGTTAATCGTGGAAATCGCCCCTAGACCCCATGAAACGGGCCAGAATAGGCAAAAACGGTGAGCGTTGATGAACGACACGTAAGGGCACCCTGGGGTTCAGGAACCATGAAAATTGTTCCGGGACCCCAAAACGGTGAGTAATAGTCCACGATACGGGCCAGAATCGGCCAAAACTGCAAGTGTTGATGACCAACACGTAAACGAACCTCGGGGATCGTTAATTGTGGAAATCACTCCGTTAGCCAAAATGGTGAGTAATAGCCCATGAAACGGGCCAGAATCGGCCAAAACTGCGAGTGTTGATGACCGACACGTAAGCGCACCTTGGGGTTCAACAACTATTGAAATCCCTTTGGGAACCCAAAACAGTGAGTAATAGTCCAAGAAACGGGCCAGAATCGGCCAAAATTGCGATTGTTGATGACCGACACGTAATCGCACCTTGGGGATCGACAACCATCGAAATCGCTTTGGGACCCCAAAACGGTGAGTTATAGTCCACGAAATGGGTTAGATTCGACAAAACCGTGAGTGTTGATGACTGACACGTAAACGCACCCCAGTGTTCGTCAATCGTAGAAATGGCTCCTAGACCACATGAAACGGCTCAGAATAGGCCAAAACGGTGAGTGTTGATGAACGGCACGTAAGGGCACTCTGGGTTCAGCAACCATGAAAATCGTTTTGGGACCCCAAAACGGTGAGTAATAGCCCACGATAAGGGACAGAATCGGCCAAAACTGCGAGTGTTTATGACCGACTCGTAAGCGCACCTTGGGGTTCAACAACTATTGAAATCGCTTTGGAAACCCAAAACAGTGAGTAATAGTCCAAGAAACGGGACAGAATAGTCTAAAACTGCGATTTTTGATGACCGACACGTAATCGCACCTTGGGGATCGACAACTATCGAAATCGCTTTGGGACCCCAAAACGGTGAGTTATAGTCCACGAAATGGATTAGATTCGACAAAAACCGTGAGTGTTTATGACCCCAAAACGGTGAGTAATAGCCCACGATACGGGACAGAATCGTCCAAACTGCAAGTGTTGATGACCGACACGTAAGGGCACCTTGCTGTTCAACAACTATTGAAATCCCTTTGGGAACCCAAAACAGTGAGTAATAGTCCACGATACGGGCCTGGATCGGCCAAAACTATGATTGTTGATGACCGACACGTAATCGCACCTTGGGGATCGACAACCATCGAAATCGCTTTGGGACCCCAAAATGGCGAGTTATAGTCCACGAAACAGGGTAGATTCAACAAAAGCCGTGAGTGTTAATGACCGACACGTAAACGCACCCCGGTGTTCGTCAATCGTGGAAATCGCTCCTAGACCCCATGAAACGACCCAGAATAGGCCAAAACGGTGAGTGTTGATGAACGGCACGTAAGGGCACTCTGGGGTTCAGCAACCATGAAAATTGTTTTGGGACCCCAAAACGGTGAGTAATAGTCCACGATAAGGGACAGAATCGGCCAAAACTGCAAGTGTTGATGACCGACACGTAAGCGCACCTTGGGGTTCAACAACTATTGAAATCGCTTTGGGAACCCAAAACAGTGAGTAATAGTCCAAGAAACGGGCCAGAATCGGCCAAAACTGCAATTGTTGATGACCGACACGTAATCGCACCTTGGGGATCGACAACCATCGAAATCGCTTTGGGACCCCAAAACGGTGATTTATAGTCCATGAAACGGGTTAGATTCGACAAAAACCGTGAGTGTTGATGACCGACACGTAAACGCACCCCGGTGTTCGTCAATCGTGGAAATCGCTCCTAGACCCCATGAAACGGCCCAGAATAGGCCAAAACGGTGAGTGTTGATGACCGACACGTAAACGCATGTCGGGGATCGTTAATTGTAGAAATCACTCCGGCAGCCAAAACCGAGAGTAATAGCCCATGAAACGGGCCAGAATCGGCCAAAACTGCGAGTGTTGATGACCGACTCGTAAGCGCACCTTGGGGTTCAACAACTATTGAAATCGCTTTGAAAACCCAAAACAGTGAGTAATAGTCCAAGAAATGGGCCAGAATCGGCCAAAACTGCGATTTTTGATGACCGACACGTAATCGCACCTTGGGGATCGACAACCATCGAAATCGCTTTGGGACCCCAAAACGGTGAGTTATAGTCCACGAAATGGGTTAGATTTTTCAAAAACCGTGAGTATTGATGACCGGCATGTAAACGCACCCCGGGTTTCGTCAATCATGGAAATCACTTCGGGACCCAAAACAGTGAGTACTAGTCCAAGAAATGGGCCAGAATCGGCCAAACCTGCGATTGTTGATGACCGGTGCGAAAACGCACCCTACGGTTCATCAGCCACGGAAATCGCTCTAAGACACCAAAACGGTGACTAATATTCTATCATACGGGCCAAAACGGCCAAAACTGTGAGTGTTGATGACCGACACGTAAACGCACCCCATTGTTCATCAATCGTGGAATCGCGACTAGACCCCATGAAACGGGCCAGAATAGGCCAAAACGATGAGTGTTGATGAACGGCACGTAAGGGCACCCTCGGGCTCAGCAACCAGGAAAATCGTTTCGGGACCCCAAAACGGTGAGTAATAGTCCACGATACGGGCCAGAATCGGCCAAAACTGCAAGTGTTGATGACCGACACGTAAACGCACCTCGGGGATCGTTAATTGTGGAAATCACGCCGGGAGCCAAAACGGTGAGTAATAGCCCATGAAACAGGCCAGAATCGGGCAAAACTGCGAGTGTTGATGGCCGACACGTAAACGCACCTTGGGGTTCAACAACTATTGAAATTTCTTTGGGAACCCAAAACAGTGAGTAATAGTCCAAGAAACGGGACACAATCGGCCAAAACTGCGATTGTTGACGACCGACACGTAATCGCACCTTGGGGATCGACAACCATCGAAATCGCTTTGGGACCCCAAAACGGTGAGTTATAGTCCACGAAATGGGTTAGATTCGACAAAAACCATGAGTTTTGATGACCGACACGTAAACGCACCCCAGTGTTCGTCAATCGTGGAAATCGCTCCTAGACCCCATGAAACGGCCCAGAATAGGCCAAAACGGTGAGTGTTGATGAACGGCACGTAAGGGCACTCTGGGGTTCACCAACCATGAAAATCGTTTTGGGACCCCAAAACGGTGAGTAATAGTCCACGATACGGAAGTGTGGATGACCGACACGCAAGCGCACCTTGCGGTTCAACAACAATTGAAATCACTTTGGGAACCCAAAACAATGAGTAATAGTCCAAGAAACGGGCCAGAATCGGCCAAAACTGCGATTGTTGATGACCGACACGTAATCGCACCTTGGGGATCGACAACCATCGAAATCGCTTTGGGATCTCAAAACGGTGAGTAATAGTCCACGAAATGGGCCAGAATCCGCGAAAACAGCGAGTGTTGACGACCGATGCGAAAACGCACCATAGGGTTCATCAGCCATGGATAACGCTCTGAGACACCAATACAGTGAGTAATAGTTTATGATACAGGCCAAATCGGCCAAAACTGCGAGTGTTGATGACCGACACGTAAACGCAGATTGAGGATCGTTAATCGTGGACATCGCGGCTAGACCCCATGAAACGGGCCAGAATAGGCCAAAACGGTGAGCGTTGATGAACGGCATGTACGGGCACGCTGGGGTTCAGGAACCATGAAAATTGTTTCGGGACCCCAAAACGGTGAGTAATAGTCCACGATACAGGCCAGAATCGGCCAAAACTGCAAGTGTTGATGACCGACACGTAAACGCACCTCCGGGATCGTTAATTGTGGAAATCACTCCGGCAGCCAAAACGGTGAGTAATAGCCCATGAAACGGGCCAGAATCGTCCAAAACTACGAGTGTTGATGACCGACACGTAAGCGCACCTTGGGGTTCAACAACTATTGAAATCGCTTTGGGAACCCAAAACAGTGAGTAATAGACCAAGAAACGGGCCAGAATCGGCCCAAACTGCGATTGTTGATGACCGACACGTAATCGCACCTTGGGGATCGACAACCATCGAAATCGCTTTGGGACCCCAAAACGGTGTGTTATAGTCCACGAAATGGGTTAGATTCGACAAAAACCGTGAGTGTTGATGACCGACACATAAACGCACCCCAGTGTTCGTCAATCGTGGAAATCGCTCCTAGACCACATGAAACGGCCCAGAGTAGGCCAAAACGGTGAGTGTTGATGAACGGCACGTAAGGGCAGTCTGGGGTTCAGCAACCATGAAAATCGTTCTGGGACCCCAAAACGATGAGTAATAGTCCACGATACGGGACCTAATCGGCCAAAACTGCAAGTGTTGATGACCGACACGTAAGCACACCTTGCGGTTCAACAACTATTGAAATCGCTTTGGGAACCCAAAACAATGAGTAATAGTCCAAGAAACGGGCCAGAATCGGCCAAAACTGCGATTGTTGATGACCGACACGTAATCGCACCATGGGGATCGACAACCATCGAAATCGCTTTGGGATCCCAAAATGGTGAGTAATAGTCCAGGAAATGTGCCAGAATCCTCCAAAACTGCGAGTGTTGATGACCGATGCGAAAACGCACCATAGGGTTTATTAGCCATGGAAAGCGCTCTGAGACAGCAATACATTGACTAATAGTTTAAGATACAGGCCAAATCGGCCAAAACTGCGAGTGTTGATGACCGACACGTAAACGCAGCTTGAGGATCGTTAAACGTGGAAATCGCCCCTAGACCCCATGAAACGGGCCAGAATAGGCGAAAACGGTGAGCGTTGATGAACGACACGTAAGGGCACCCTGGGGTTCAGGAACCATGTAAATTGTTTCGGGACCCCAAAACGGTGAGTATAGTCCACGATACGGGCCAGAATCGGCCAAAACTGTAAGTGTTGATGACCGACATGTAAACGAACCTCGGGGATCGTTAATTGTGGAAATCACTCCGGCAGCCAAAACGGTGAGTAATAGCCCATGAAACGGGCCAGAATCGGCCAAAACTGCGAGTGTTGATGACCGACACGTAAGCGCACCTTGGGGTTCAACAACTATTGAAATCGTTTTGGGAACCCAAATCAGTGAGTAATAGTCCAAGAAACGGGCCAGAATCGGCCAAAACTGCGATTGTTAATGACCGACATGTAATCGCACCTTGGGGATCGACAACCCTCGAAATCGCTTTGGGACCCCAAAACGGTGAGTTATAGTCCACGAAATGGGTTAGATTCGACAAAAACCGTGAGTGTTGATGAGTGGCACGTAAACGCACCCCAGTGTTCGTCAATCGTGGAAATCGCTCCTAGACCACATGAAACGACCCAGAATAGGCCAAAATGGTGAGTGTTGATGAACGGCACGTAAGGACACTCTGGGGTTCAGCAACCATGAAAATCGTTTTGGGACCCCAAAACGGTGAGTAATAGTACACGATACGGGACAGAATCGGCCAAAACTGCAAGTGTTGATGACTGACACGTAAGCGCACCTTGTGGTTCAACAACTATTGAAATCGCTTTGGGAACCCAAAAGAGTGAGTAATAGTCCAAGAAACGGGCCAGAATCGGCCAAAACTGCGATTGTTGATGACCGACACGTAAACGCTCCTCGGGGATCATTAATTGTGGAAATCACTCCGGGAGCCAAAATGGTGAGTAATAGCCCATGAAACTGGCCAGATTCGGCGAAAACTGCGAGTGTTGATGACCGACACGTAAGCGCACCTTGGGGTTCAACAACTATTGAAATCGCTTTGGGAGCCCAAAACAGTGAGTAATAGTCCAAGAAAAGGGCCAGAATCGGCCAAGACTGCGATTGTTGATGACCGACACGTAATCGCACCTTGGGGATCGACAACCATCGAAATCGCTTTGGGACCCCAAAACGGTGAGTTATAGTCCACGAAACGGGTTAGATTCAACAAAAACCGTGAGTGTTGATGACCGACACGTAAAGGCACCCCGGTGTTCGTCAATCATGGAAATCGCTCCAAGACCCCATGAAACAGCCTAGAATAGGCCAAAACGGTGAGTGTTGATGAACGGCACGTAAGGGCACTCTGGGGTCCAGCAACCATGAAAATCGTTTTGGGACCCCAAAACGGTGAGTAATAGTCCACGATACGGGACAGAATCGGCCAAAACTGCAAGTGTTGATGACCGACACGTAAGCGCACCTTGGGGTTCAACAACTATTGAAATCGCTTTGGGAACCCAAAACAGTGAGTAATAGACCAAGAAACGGGCCAGAATCGGCCAAAACTGCGATTGTTGATGACCGACACGTAATCGCACCTTGGGGATCGACAACCATCGAAATCGCTTTGGGACCCCAAAACGGTGTGTTATAGTCCACGAAATGGGTTAGATTCGACAAAAACCGTGAGTGTTGATGACCGACACATAAACGCACCCCAGTGTTCGTCAATCGTGGAAATCGCTCCTAGACCACATGAAACGGCCCAGAATAGGCCAAAACGGTGAGTGTTGATGAACGGCACGTAAGGGCAGTCTGGGGTTCAGCAACCATGAAAATCGTTTTGGGACCCCAAAACGATGAGTAATAGTCCACGATACGGGACCTAATCGGCCAAAACTGCAAGTGTTGATGACCGACACGTAAGCACACCTTGCGGTTCAACAACTATTGAAATCGCTTTGGGAACCCAAAACAATGAGTAATAGTCCAAGAAACGGGACAGAATCGGCCAAAACTGCGATTGTTGATGACCGACACGTAATCGCACCATGGGGATCTACAACCATCGAAATCGCTTTGGGATCCCAAAATGGTGAGTAATAGTCCAGGAAATGTGCCAGAATCCTCCAAAACTGCGAGTGTTGATGACCGATGCGAAAACGCACCATAGGGTTTATTAGCCATGGAAAGCGCTCTGAGACAGCAATACATTGACTAATAGTTTAAGATACAGGCCAAATCGGCCAAAACTGCGAGTGTTGATGACCGACACGTAAACGCAGCTTGAGGATCGTTAAACGTGGAAATCGCCCCTAGACCCCATGAAACGGGCCAGAATAGGCGAAAACGGTGAGCGTTGATGAACGACACGTAAGGGCACCCTGGGGTTCAGGAACCATGTAAATTGTTTCGGGACCCCAAAACGGTGAGTATAGTCCACGATACGGGCCAGAATCGGCCAAAACTGTAAGTGTTGATGACCGACA
>LR738709.1:564426443-564510377 GCA_902687465.1 Secale cereale
CGGGCCAGCATCGGCCAAAGCTGCGATTGTTGATGACCGACACGTAAACGCACCTCGGGGATCGTTAATTGTGTAAATCACTCCCGGAGCCAAAACGGTGAGTAATAGCCCATGAAACTGGCCAGAATCGGCGAAAACTGCGAGTGTTGATGACTGACACGTAAGCGCACCTTGGGGTTCAACAACTATTGAAATCGCTTTGGGAACCCAAAATAGTGAGTAATAGTCCAAGAAACGGGCCAGAATCGGCCAAAACTGCGATTGTTGATGACCGACACGTAATCGCACCTTGGGGATCGACAACCATCGAAATCGCTTTGGGACCCCAAAACGGTGAGTTGTAGTCCACGAAACGGGTTAGATTCGACAAAAACCGTGAGTGTTGATGACCGACACGTAAACACACCCCGGTGTTCGTCAATCGTGGAAATCGCTCCTAGACCCCATTAACTGGCCCAGAATAGGCCAAAACGGTGAGTGTTGATGAACGGCACGTAAGGGCACTCTGGGGTTCAGCAACCATGAAAATCATTTTGGGACCCCAAGACGGTGAGTAATAGTCCACGATACGAGACAGAATCGGCCAAAACTGCAAGTGTTGATGACCGACACGTAAGCGCATCTTGGGGTTCAACAACTATTAAAATCGCTTTGGGAACCCAAAACAGTGAGTATTAGTCCAAGAAACGGGCCAGCATCGGCCAAAGCTGCGATTGTTGATGACCGACACGTAAACGCACCTCGGGGATCGTTAATTGTGTAAATCACTCCCGGAGCCAAAACGGTGAGTAATAGCCCATGAAACTGGCCAGAATCGGCGAAAACTGCGAGTGTTGATGACCGACACGTAAGCGCACCTTGTGGTTCAACAACTATTGAAATCGCTTTGGTAACCCAAAACAGTGAGTAATAGTCCAAGAAACGGGCCAGAATCAGCCAAAACTGCGATTGTTGATGACCGACACGTAATCGCACCTTGGGGATCGGCAACCATTGAAATCGCTTTGGGACCCCAAAACGGTGAGTTATAGTCCATGAAACGGGTTAGATTCGACAGAAACCGTGAGTGTTGATGACCGACACGTAAACGCACCCCGGTGTTCACCAATCGTGGAAATCGCTCATAGACCCCATGAAACGGCCTAGAATAGGCCAAAACGGTGAGTGTTGATGAACGGCACGTAAGGGCACTCTGGGGTTCAGCAACCATGAAAATCGTTTCGGGACCCCGAAACGGTGAGTAATAGTCCACGATACGGGACATAATCGGCCAAAACTGCAAGTGTTGATGACCGACACGTAAGCGCACCTTGGGGTTCAACAACTATTGAAATCACTTTGGGAACCCAAAACAGTGAGTAATAGTCCAAGAAACGGGCCAGAATCGGCCAAAACTGCGATTGTTGATGACCGACACGTAATCGCACCTTGGGGATCGACAACCATCGAAATCGCTTTGGGACCCCAAAACGGTGAGTTGTAGTCCACGAAACGGGTTAGATTCGACAAAAACCATGAGTGTTGATGACCGACACGTAAACGCACCCCGGTGTTCGCCAATCGTGGAAATCGCTCCTAGACCCCATGAAACGGCCCAGAATAGGCCAAAACGGTGAGTGTTGATGAACGGCACGTAAGGGCACTCTGGGGTTCAGCAACCATGAAAATCGTTTTGGGACCCCAAAACGGTGAGGAATAGTCCACGATATGGGACATAATCGGCCAAAACTGCAAGTGTTGATGACCGACACATAAGCGCACCTTGGGGTTCAACAACTATTGAAATCGCTTTGGGAACTCAAACAGTGTGTAATAGTCCAAGAAACGGGCCAGAATCGGCCAAAACTGCGATTTTTGATGACCGTCACGTAATCGCACCTTGGGGATCGACAACCATCGAAATCGCTTTGGGACCCCAAAACGGTGAGTTATAGTCCACGAAACGGGTTAGATTCGACAAAAACCGTGAGTGTTGATGACCGACACGTAAACGCACCCCGGTGTTCATCAATCGTTGAAATCGCTCCTAGACCCCATGAAACGGCCCAGAATAGGCCAAAACGGTGAGTGTTGATGAACGGCACGTAAGGGCACTCTGGGGTTCAGCAACCATGAAAATCGTTTTGGGACCCCATAACGGTGAGTAATAGTCCGCGATAGGGGACAGAATCGACCAAAACTGCAAGTGTTGATGACCGACACGTAAGCGTACCTTGGGGTTCAACAACTATTGAAATCGCTTTGGGAACCAAAACAGTGAGTAATAGTCCAAGAAACGGGCCAGAATCGGCCAAAACTGCGATTGTTGATGACCGACACGTAATCGCACCTTGGGGATCGAGAACCATCGAAATCGCTTTGGGATCCCAAAACGGTGAGTAATAGTCCATGAAATGGGCCAGAATCCGCGAAAACTGCGAGTATTGATGACCGATGTGAAAACGCACCATAGGGTTCATCAGCCATGGAAATCGCTCTGAGACACCAAAACAGTGAGTAATAGTTTATGATCCAGGCCAAATCGGCCAAAATTGCGAGTGTTGATGACCGACACGTAAACGCAGCTTGAGGATCATTAATCGTGGAAATCGCGGCTAGACCCCATGAAACAGGACAGGATAGGCCAAAACGGTGAGCGTTGATGAAGGGCACGTAAGAGCACCCTGGGGTTCAGCAACCATGAAAATCGTTTCCGGACCCCAAAACGGTGAGTAATAGTCCACGGTACGGGCCACAATCGGCCAAAACTGCAAGTGTTGATGACCGACACGTAAACGCACCTCGGGGATCGTTAATTGTGGAAATCACTCTGGCAGCCAAAACGGTGAGTAATAGCCCATGAAACGGGCCAGAATCGGCCAAAACTGCGATTGTTGATGACCGACACGTAAACGCACCTCGGGGATCGTTAATTGTGGAAATCACTCCGGGAGCCAAAACGGTGAGTAATAGCCCATGAAACTGGCCAGAATCGGCGAAAACTGCGAGTGTTGATGACCGACACGTAAGCGCACCTTGGGGTTCAACAACTATTGAAATCGCTTTGGGAACCCAAAACAATGAGTAATAGCCCAGGAAACGGGCCAGAATCGGCCAAAACTGCGATTGTTGATGACCGACACGTAATCGCACCTTGGGGATCGATAACCATCGAAATCGCTTTGGGACACTAAAACGGTGAGGAACAGTCAACGAAATGGGTTAGAATCGACAAAACCCGTGAGTATTAATGACCGAAACGTAAACGCACCCCGGGGTTCGTCAACCATGGAAATCACTTCGGGACCCCAAAGCTGAGTAATAGTCCAAAAAACGGGCCAAAATCGGCCCAAACTGCGATTCTTGACGACCAACACGTAAGCACAACTTGGGGTTCGACTACCATGGAAATCGCTTTGGGACCCCAAAACAGTCAGTAATAGTCCACGAAACGGGTCAAAATCGACAAAAACCGCTAGTTTTGATGACCTAGACGTAAACGCACACCGGTGTTCTTCAATCGTGGAAATCACTCCGGGACCACAAAAGAATGAGAAATAGTCCAAGAAACGGGCCAGAATCTGCCCAAACTACGACTGTTGATGACCGACACGTAAGCGCACCTTGGGTTTCAACAACCATGGAAATCGTTTTGGGACGCCAAAATGGTAAGTAAACGCACCTCGGGGATCGTTGATCGTGGAAATCACTCTGGGACTCCAAAACGGTGAGCCCACGAAACTGTCCAGAATCGGCCGAAACTACGAGTTTTGATGACGAACACGTAAACGCGCCTCGGGGATCGTTAATCGTTGAAATCGCTCTAGGACCCCAGAACGGTGAGTTAAACGGGCCAGAATCGGCCAAAACGGCAAGTTCTGATGAACTACACATAAGTGCACCTTAGGGTTCAGAAACCTTGAAAATCACTCCGAGACCCCCAAACAGTGAGTAATAGTCAACGAAATGAGCCAGAAACGGCCAAAACGGTAAGTAATAGCCAATGAAACAGGCCAGAATCGCCCAAAACGGCGAGTGATGATGAACGACACGTAAACGCACCTTGGGGTTCAACAACCATGAAAATCACTCCGAGACCCAAAAATGGTGAGCAATAGTCCACGAAATGGGCCAGAATCGGCCAAAACTGCGAGTGTTGATGACCGATGCGAAAATGCACCCTAGGGTTCATCGGCCATGAAAATCATTGTGAGACACCAAAACGGTGAGTAATAGTCCATGATATGGGCCAAATCGGCCAAAAGTGCGAGTGTTGATGACCGACACGTAAACGCACCCCAGTGTTCGTCAATCGTAGAAATCGCTCTTAGACCCCATGAAACGGGCCAGAATAGGCCAAAACGGCGAGTGTTGATGAACGGCACGCAAGGGTACCCTGGGGTACAGCAACCATGAAAATCGTTTCGGGACCCAAAAACAGTGAGTAATAGTCCACGATACGGGCCAGAATCGGCTAGAACTGCGAGTGTTGATGACCGACACGTTAACGCACCTCGGGGATCGTTGATTGTGGAAATCGCTTCGGGAGCCAAAACGGTGAGTAATAGCCCATGAAACGGGCAAGAATCGGCCAAATCTGCGAGTGTTGATGACCAGCACGTAAACGCACCTCGGGGATCGTTAATTGTGGAAATCGCTTCGGGAACCAAAACGGTGAGTAATAGCCCAGGAAACGGGCCAGAATCGGCCAAAACTGCGATTGTTGATGACCGACACGTAATCGCACCTTGGGGATCGATAACCATCGAAAGCGCTTTGGGACACCAAAACGGTGAGGAACAGTCAACGAAATGGGTTAGAATCGACAAAAACCGTGAGTATTGATGATCGACACGTAAACGCACCCCGGGATTCGTCAACCATGGAAATCACATTGGGACCCCAAAGCTAAGTAATAGTCCAAGAAACGGGCCAGAATCGGCCCAAACTGCGATTCTTGACGACCAACACGTAAGCACACCTTGGGGTTCGACTACCATGGAAATCGCTTTGGGACCCCAAAACAGTCAGTAATAGTCCACGAAACGGGTCATAATCGACAAAAACCGCGAGTTTTGATGACCGACAAGTAAACGCACCCCGGTGTTCTTCAATCGTGGAAATCACTCCGGGACCACAAAAGAATGAGTAATAGTCCAAGAAACAGGCCAGAATCTGCCCAACCTGCGACTGCTGATGACCGACACGTAAGCGCACCTTGGGTTTCAACAACCATGGAAATCGTTTTGGGACCCCAAAATGGTGAGTAAACGCACCTCGGGGATCGTTAATCGTGGAAATCACTCCGGGACTCCAAAACGGTGAGCCCACGAAACAGCCCATAATCGGCCGAAACTGCGAGTTTTGATGACGAACACGTAAACGCGCCTCGAGGATCATTAATCATGGAAATCGCTCCAGGACCCCAAAACGGTATGTTAAACGGGTCAGAATCGGCCAAAACGGCAAGTGCTGATGAACGACACGTATGCGCACCTTAGGGTTCAGGAATCATGAAGATCACTCCGAGACCCCCAAACAGTGAGTAATAGTCGACGAAACGGGCTAGAATCGGCCAAAATGGTAAGTAATAGCCCATAAAACGGGCCAGAATCGGCCAAAATGGTAAGTAATAGCCCATAAAACGGGCCAAAATTGCCCAAAACGGCGAGTGATGATGAATAAAACGTAAGCGCACCTTGGGGTTCAACAACCATGAAAATCACTCCGAGACACAAAAATGCTGAGCAATACGCCTAAGAAACGAAAAAGCACACTCTCTCTGTCTATCACACACATACTCTTTTTGCACACTTACTCATTCTCCTTCACACGCACTTGATCCCTCTTGACGTAGGCACTCTCCTCGGTCCATAGCATATTGATTTATTGAAAAGTCAAACATCACAAAGTTTGACCTTGTACGTGGAGAAAAACAATTACATCTGGAACGGCAAACATTTACGATTAGTTTCGTCATGAGATGTAGTTTCGTATGATGTATCTTTGGTATTGAAGATATAAATAACATTTGTGTAAACCTGATCAAAGTTTCCAAAGTTCGACTTCTAAAAAAAATACATGCACTTCATTATCGAGCGGATATAATATTGCTTTTCCCCTCTACCCTATCTGACGGACCACTCAGCCTTATCGGGGCTCCTCAATCTCTCTCAAACTTTATATCTCCCTGGTTCACACATACACATGTCTCGCTCGCGCTATACATATGGACCCATCCAACACTCTCCGCCCTTGTTCTCTCTCTATGTGACACGCACCCCCCTATTAAGTACCATAATCCCTCACTCCATCATAGGCACAAGCACTCCCCCCGCCCTAAGTACGGTTATCTCTCACTAGCCATCAGGAACACACGTATTGTCTCCTTCCATCCATACGTCTATCTCGATATCTCTCGGGGTATCTTCTATCGTGCACACATCTTGTCACTCGATCTCCCACCCATGTAGTCCCATCAAGATCTCCAGGAGATCTCTCTATCACCAACATACACTCTCTCCTCCCCATGCCTGCATTTTCTCCGTACGTCTCTCTCGACCTCTCTCCCTTATTCGTCAGACCCCTCTTGGCCACGTGCTAGGGGTCTTGCTCTCTCGGTTGCAAACAACCACACACTATCTCCTCACCTTGCTTCCGTTGTCGAGGATGCATGTGTGATATGTTTGCATAAGACACACATTTTTTTGTCGACTTTTGTTGAGTGTTGTCCATGTCTCTTTCACACACGCACACACACTTTTTCACTCACTCTTTCTATTTCATTCTCTCTCTCTTTCTCTCTCTCTCTATCTCTCTCACTCTCTAGTTAGGGACCCTCTCACGTCCATAAGCATATGGATATTTTGAAAAGTCAAACCTCAGAAAAGTTGGACCAGGTATATGTGGAGAAAAACATTTACATCTGGAAAGATCATTAGATTCATCACAACATGTACTTACTTCATACTATCATTTATCTTTGGTATTGTAGATATAAGTAATTTCATTATAAACTTGGTCAAAGTTTCAAAAGTTTGACTTTTAAAAAAATGTTGGAACTACATTATCGAACGGAGGGAGTAGCTCTTTCTCTCTCTCTCTCTCTCTCTCTCTGCTAACTCTCATGGGCCTCCCCTCTCACACGAACACTCTATACCGACGGATTATACGCTCACTCTGTCAGCGTATAGCTCTGTATATTGTTTAGTTGACCGGCCAACCAGTCCACATGCTGCCTTGTCAGCTCGTGTTCTGTATCTTCGTGTGCTGGCCCATGTGGCAGTGGGTGAAAATAAGTAAACTAGAGGCCCATCTGACACGCGGTGAAGTAAGGAAAGTTGAAACCACTCAGAGTAGCACTCCGCACGCTAGTAAATTGAGGGCGCATTGAGGACACACTTCTTCCGCGTGGAGGACGCACTCGCGCACAATTCACCACTGCGCGGCGGCATGCACAGAAGGACGCATTCGCGCACACCCAGCACACAACACACACCAACACATGTGTACACTCGCGTCGCCGCCGGTTGAGATGGACGGCGAGGCAGCCAACAAGGGGAGGCGGCTCGAGACAAAACCGCATCCGGCGAGCCTAGACTTCAACAGCAGCCTCCCCGACGACATGTTGCTCGTCATCATCGGCCTCCTCCCCACCAAATCTGCCGTGCAGACCGCCCTGATCTCCCGGCGGTGGCGCCCCCTCTGGCGCCGCGTCCCCCTCAACCTCACCGTCGACAATTGCCTCTGCGATTGCAAACGCATGGCTGTCCCCAAGATCCTTTCATCGCACCCTGGGCTAGCCAGACGCCTTGATATCCGCATGTTCAGTACCAACTGCAAGGTCCAACCCAAGTGCGACGAGTGGTTCTTATCCCCCGCCCTAGATTAGCTCGAGGAGCTCAGCTTTGAAGCTGGACGATGTCACTCTTAGCCGCTGTCCGCGCTCCACCTCACGCCAACGCTGCGCCGCACCAGCTTCAGCTCCTGCTATCTTCCCCAGATTAATGCCGCGCTCGCCCTTCTTCTCCCTCAACTCAAGCAGCTCGACCTCTACGACGTTGTAATCTCGAAGAAGGCTATGGATGTAACACCCCTTATGTGATACATTCCTTATATGGCAATAAAACATTTACCATTTGATCCTTGTCCTTTCCTTGGGGGTTCTTTTCAATTGTGCCTTATCTTTTGTTTTGCATTGTCATATTAACATTTCTTATGCATTCATACTTTACTTGATCATCATCATTGCATCATGATCATCATGGCACTTCACTTGTCATTGTGCATGACTCATTCCTAGTATGTTAAGTGAGTTCCTTTTTATCTTGTTGTGGTGGTGGTTGCAAGATCATGCCCATTCTTAAACCCCTTTCAACTTACTCCACTTCTTTTCCTTTCATTCCCATTCTTTGAATTTTGCAAGTGGCTTTTACCACTTCTTTTAAATGTCCATTTCCTCACAACCTCTTTGGAACCTTGTCCTAAGCCACTGTGCAAGACCTTATCTTATTTTGAAATGATTTGGTCAGGTTAAAAAATGACACAAGTTTGAACCGTATTCAAACTTGTTTTATTTTCTACCTCTTAAAATGTCCAAGTCCTTTTTATAAAATAGGGCATAATTCCAGGAGCTAGGGAGTATTTTATTTTCCTCCTAACTCCTTTCCTTTTGACCTGGGTTTTTTTCCTTTTGGTTTCAATCCGAAGAAAGTGGAAAAGGAAGGAGATAAAGCTAGCAGTAACTTGGGCCTCCCTTCCCCTAGTCGGCCCAAGCCGAAGCCAGACCGTAGCGCAGCCCACCTGCCCGGCCTCCTTTCGTTTTCCCTCGCTCCCTCTCGTGGTAAAAACCCCTAGATACTAGGCGGGTCCCACCTACCAGCGACTCCTCCTCCTCTCTATCGTCCTCCTTGGTCCCCTCTCGCTCTCACAGTAACAACCTAGGAGAGCAGGAGCACATGGCCTCCGTGGCCGAGCCTCACGCCCTGCGTGCCCCTTTATAAACTGTGCCCTAGGGTTTACCTTCTCCCTCTCCTCCTCCGCCGCCACCAGCCAGGAGGACATCTCCCCCCTTTTTTCCTTTCCTCCATGCAGCCACCATGGTGGCCCGAGCATGAGCTCGCCTCCAGCGTAGGAGCTCCTCCGGCTTCTTCCTCGACGTCCTCCAACCCCGCAATGCTGCCCCGGTTCCATTCAGACGGCAAGCCGGGGCGACGACTCCCTCCATGACGTCCTCTGCTTCCTCTACGTTCACGGACAGAATCCAGTCAAGGATCAGAGCTCCCTCCCATCTCCTCTGGCGCATCTTCGTCAACCCCTTCGTGTCCTAGGGTAAGGAGGTACACCAGACTCCTCCCTGCTCTTTTCTTGTCGCTGGATGATCCCCGTAGAAGTTGCTAGGGTCGCGCCTTCGCCCTGCTTTTTTGGTGGTAGTTGGAGTAGACGCTGTGGTTGCTAGTGCTTCGCCCTGCTCTGGATCCTTGCACGCTCACCATCATGCACGCCCGCACCCCACGCGCCCTGTCTGACCTGCCGCTGAGCCGTGCTGCTCCCTAATCACCGCGCTCGCCGTGCCCGCTTCTTCTCCTTTTTGCATCCGGTGCGCCATGGACGAGCAGCTCGAGCTCCGGGCTCGCTCCTTCACTCCCACTGCACACGCGTACCCCTCCTCTGTTGTACCAGTGTTCCCGCCGAACAACCTAGGCCCTGCCGCTGCCGTTGCTGTCGCAGGCGTCGTCAGCGTTCGGCTCTGTTCTGGTGCAGAGCAGATCAGGGTATGGGGCTGGTTCAATACGAGCAGAGCCCCAATCTGTTCAGACTCCTCTCGCCTAGCCTAGTGGCTCATCCCTCTCTCCTTTACCCTGCAGACCAGGGTTCGAATCCCCTCTGGGCCGTGGTGAGATGCCAATTTTTTTTTACTTTTGGCTGTCCCGCTGACACCAGGGCCCCACTGGCCATACACTGCCCACACACACACTCCCCCACACCCAGTTCGCCACCTCAGCAGCCACTGGGCCCAATGGTCAGCGACCGTGGCTTGCCCAGGCTGAGTCAGTATACTCCCTTTTCTTTTCTATTTTTGTTTTATTTTCAGTTTTTACATTTTCTTTTGCATAATTCATATCTTTTGATTTATGCATCTGTTCAAAATACTTTATATATGAAAACTGCCTAGTTTTTAGTGTAGAATATTTATATGCAGTTTGTTGCCATGTTAAAAACTTTTAAATGGCGGTTTGAATTATTTTGAGTTTAATATATGTTCAAACTTGTTAAATTGATAACTAAATAACCATAGCTCCAAATTTGACAAACTTTATATGCTTTTGGGGTGGAAAGATGTGTAAATTAAGTTGGTGCTGTTATTTTTGCATGTTAACAACCCTAAAATATGTTTGCATCAGATCTGTCCTATATGTGTTGTTTTGGACATGGGAGTTTCCGGAAATTGTTGTTTGTTCTTTCCGGCCAATTTAAAATGCTAGCATGATGTTGTTGATCCTAGTTGCACCCCTTGCCATGTTAGGCAACTTATAAAACTTGTTGGGTGCTTGGCTAATTCAACTACATATCCACTTGTGACTATGCTTGTTCTTGTTATCTTGTGCATGAGGTGTCCCTACATGTGTTGTGATATTGCTTATTGTCTTGTCACATGTGCACCCATTTTGTTTCTTGAGATGCATCATATCCTGCCCATATTCATACGCATCATATCTTGCATCATGTGTTTGAGCATGGCATGATGATTGATTATTGTTCCGGTGTTTGTATTGTTGTGTTGGTTAGAGCCCGGTGACGATTCGAAGTTCGAGGTTCCTATCGAGACTGAGTTTGAGGAGCAAGGTTACGATCCCTCCGTGGACTTAACAGGCAAGATGACCATTCCCCGATATCACCTCTATCTTTGCCTATGCTAGTTGTCTCGCTCTTTAGATATGCCTCGATGCCTATTCCTGTTTGTCAGCCTCCTATTGTTGCCATGAAACACTCTAACCACCTTCCTAGCAAACCGTTGATTGGCTAAGTACGCTTTTGCTCAGCCCCTCTTTTAGAGTTGTTAGTTGTAGGTCAAGTTTTGGAGATAGCTCCACGTTTGGACTTGTTTTTTCGGGATAACACAATATATATTATTTAAACTTAATGCACCTATATATTGGTAATGGGTGGAAGGCTTGGCTTTTTGCTTGGTGTTTTGTTCCACCCATGCCACCTTAGGACCCAATAAACCGGTGTTATGTTCCTTGATCTTACGTTCCTAACAGGGTTGTGGTTTATGGGACCCCTTGATAATTCGCTCTGTTTAAAGCTTTTCCAGCAAGGCCCAACTTTGGTTTTACATTTGCCTAATAACTAAAACTTGCATAGGGCATTGCAAACCCGAGTTCTTAATTAACAACCCGGGCCAGTGCTCCTCATGAGTGTTAGTCCAAACTGGGGGTCCTGCAGGGCCACCTTGGCGAAACCCGAGGTCTGGTAAAAACCTGTAGCATCGCCCATCCGGTCGTGGCCTGAGACGAGATACGCGCGACTACTATCAGGGTGTCGGCACGCCGGGAGGTCTTGCTGGATTAGTTTTACCTTTGTCGAAATATCTTGAACACGGGATTCCGAGAATACTCGGGTCTTCCCACTTTGGAGTTGCGACTCCGCAGATCATGAGCTTGTCATCGGCTAAGTTGGGACACCCCTGCAGGGTTTGATCTTTCGAAAGCTCTGCCCACGGTTATGTGTGCTACCGCTTGAGCTTGCATTGTATTCCCTCGAAGAGGAAAGGGAGATGCAGCACAGTAGCATTAGTATTTCCCTTAGTTTTTGAGACCCAAGGTATCAATCCAGTAGGAGACCACGCGTGAGTCCCTCGCACCTGCACAAACAAATAAGAACTTCGCAGCCAACGCGATAAGGGGTTGTCAATCCTTTTACGGTCACTTACGAAAGTGAGATCTAATAGAGATGATATTTTATATTTTTGGTATTTTTAGTTTAATAAAGCATCAAATAAAAGTGGTAAAAGTAAAGTAGATGTAGAATGATATGTTGAGAATAGACCCGGGGCCATAGTTTTCTCTAGTGGCTTCTCTCATGATAGCGATATTCTACGGCGGGTAAACAAATTACTGTCGAGCAATTGATAGAAAAGCGAATAATTATGAGACTATCTAGGCATGATCATTGTATATAGGCATCACGTCCGAGACAAGTAGACCGACTCCTGCCTGCATCTACTACTATTACTCCACACATCGACCACTATCCAGCATGCATCTAGTGTATTGAGTTCATACGAATAGAGTAACGCCTTAAGCAAGATGACATGATGTAGAGGGATAAACTCAAGCAATATGATATAAACCCCATCTTTTTATCCTCGATGGCAACAATAAAATACATAACTTTCTACCCCTACTGTCACTGGGAAAGGACACCTTTAAGATTGAACCCAAAGCCAAGCACTTCTCCCATTGCAAGAACTATAGATCTAGTAGGCCAAACCAAACCAACAATTCAAAGAGACTTGCAAGGATATTATGAGCACACATAGAAAGTTCAGAGAAGAACTAAATATCTTTCATAGCTAACCTTGATCATAAACTCACAACTCATCGGATATCGACAAACACACCGCAAAAAGAGATTACATCGAATAGATCTCCTCGAAGACCGAGGAGAACTTTGTATTGAGATCCGGAGAGAGAGAAGAAGCCATTTAGATACTAGCTATGGACCCGAAGGTCTATGGTAAACTACTCACAACTCATGGTGAGGGCGATGATGATGTTGATGAAGGCCTCCGTGATGGATCCCCCTCCGTTGGAGCTCCGGAACAGGCTCCAAGATGGGATCTCCACGGGAACAGAAGGTACGGCGGTGGAATTAGGGTTTTCTCTCTGTTGTCGGAGTTTCTGGGCACGTGGACTTATATAAGAAGAAGGAGGGCACCTGGGGCCACTTGAGGTGGCCTCGAGGCAGGAGGCACACCCTGGGAAGGGGCGGCGCCCCCACCCTCGAGGGCGAATCCTCGATCCTCTGACGTGGTTCTCAAGCTTCATGTGCGTGATTTTCTCCAAAAATATCTCTCGCGAAGGTTTCATTCTGTTTGGACTCTGTTTGATATTCTTTTTCTGCAAAACCCTGAAATAGGCAAAAAAACAACAATCTGGACTCGGCCTTTGGGTTAGTAGGTTAGTCCCAAAAATTGATATAAGAGTGAATGATAAAGCCCATTAAACATCCAAGACTTCATAAATAATAGCATGGAACAATCAAAAATTATAGATACGTTGGAGACGTATCAATGTGGCAGATGGGAATTTGTTAATATCCGGTTGTAGATAACTTGACACCTTATCCTTAAGAAAACACTACATGTGTGAGTAACCGTGATGGTCTTTTTCCAAAGGGTTTCGGGAAGTGAACACGGTGGGGTTATGTTTGATCGTGAGTAGCTAGGATCACTTCTTGATCATCTAGGCGACCGTTGGCACTTGTTCTCAAATCACTCTAAACTCGTAAGCTAGTGCTTAGTGCTTGCTGCAACCACTTTTATAGCCTTTCCACACCTAAGGCGTTGGTAGTTTTGATACCCGAGAACGGGATTGCTGAGTCCTTGTGGCTCACAGATTCAACACATACCAGATGCAGGTACCGCTGAGAACAATGCAGGAGTTGGATCAGAACTTCACTAGGAGTTTGATAAAGAGTGTGGTCGTTACTATGTTTTGTATCCCGACGATCAGTAGTGGTTCTTACTAGGAGGATCCGGGCTTGTGCTTTTGGTATCTTTCTCGTTTGGATTTCATCTGTAGTCGGACCCTGTGTTATTCGGATTATTGTATGTTATTTTATTCATTGTGTGACGTGGCGAGTGTAAGCCAACTATCTTTTACAATTTCATCCCTGAAATTTTACATGACATGTGCAAAGATACCATATTTGAGATCATTCCAAAATGCGTTTATGTCTCTAAGTCGTGCCTCGACCCGTAGGAGCCATAGTCGCATCCTGGGCATTACAATGGAGCACCTGCTCCGCAGTTATACTGCGCTCGAGTACCTTTGTCTTGAGCAGATCCATGCGTTCATTAGCCTCCACATCGCCTCGATGAATCTCCGATGGATTTATGTGTCTTTCTGGCCCCGCAACAAGTCATTAATTGGGAAAAGATGACTCCAGCTATTCCACGTTATGTTCATTGAGAATGCGCCTTTCCTTGAGAGATTGCTTGTAGCGGATCTAGAAGGTCCAACATAAATTGACAGCGTTGGTGCACTCGTCTGCCAAATTCTCTGAACTCTTTATTTGTCGGGACCCCGATCCTAAGTCACACCAATCTAGCATGTAACACATCATATCACTTTGCGGCCTCACATACGGTATCCCCACGGGTGCCACCTTACCTGGCCCGGGACCGTTTGCGTATTTTGGCTCACGTATATGATAATGTCGCTAGCATCCATATGACAGAGAACCCGGGCCGACATGACTAGTTATAAACCAAAAGTGGCGCTAAATTACAGAGACAGGCATACATGACATAGCAACGAACGTGTCGGTCATCAACGTATGAACCCAAGTCGTAGCAAGCTACAAGGACTTAAAGGAACAACGCGTGACATTTCCCCTAAGGGACAGACACAGGAACGAAGAAGGACACATGCCGGCCAGCCTAAGTGTTCCAGAGCAGTAGCAAGCTACCAAGGCTAAGTGGAAGCACTAGGAGACATTTCCCTGTAAGATAGGCTACCAAGGGTAAACAACTAGGTGTCGGATCCCACACATGGCAATACACATTACACGTACGCATAACATGCAAGTATGTGCTGTACAACATGGCATCACAACATAACTCAACAACTAATATAGATAAGGCCCAGAAGAGCCATCATAGCATTTATTACAAGCAGTGGCACTACTAGGAAAAGGCCTACTAATAGCGCACCAGTTTTGCCTACTAACGGCGCAGTACTGGTGAGCCATTAGTGCCATGCCATTAGTATTTTTTACTAATGGCGCACCACTGGTGTGCCATTAGTATCTGGTATACTAATGGCGCACCACAGGTGCTCCATTAGTATAGGCCAGGGTGCGCCATTAGTATGCCTCCCAGGGAGCCATATATACCCAGGTGCTTTGGCATACTAATGGCGCACTCTTGTGTGATGCGCCATTAGTAACTTTGGCATACTAATGGCGCACTGTGGGATGATGCGTCATTAGTATCCTTTGGCATACTAATGGCGCACTCTTATGTGATGCATCATTAGTATGAATATTAGGATTTTTTTTACTTTTCTGATTTTTGCACAAGTTACAAAATGTATTATTGGACAGAATATAGACAGCAGCACACAGCAACAACAGATTCATCGAATACAATAGAAGATTAATCTCTGAATACAATTCATCATATTAGTCTCCGAATACAATTCATCATATTAGTCTTCGAATTCAAAAGACCGAACAAAGATAGAACATTATATTACAAGTCTCGAGACCGCGAGTAGCGAGTTTGTCTTCACATTACAAGTCGATATCGATCATCTAAACTACCATCACATAGAAGAGAACTGCGGTCATCACGATGAGCATCATCGCGATGAAACTCGTCTTCATCCGATTCCTCCAACGCTCCCTCCCCTCTCCCGCTAGATAGCGCGCGTATCTAGATTCCGCCTCCGCCCTAGTGGTGTACCCTTTGTAACTATTACCGCTGAAACGGTGAACCTGTCTCCGACACTCCTCCCAGTCGTCGTAGACTCCGGGAACCTTACCCTTGTACACGACATACGACGGCATCGCTATGCACTAGCCAAACGAAACGTAAGTACCAATTCACAGACAATACATAAGCAATATATAAGTATGCAACAAAACGATCGGAAGAGAAAAGCAAGACATTCATATCATCGATTACATCTAAGTTGAATGACTGCCGAAACCAAAGAGACATACTACAAGTTCATTAAAGTTTAATTACAACATGAGCCAATCGATGTTTTAGAACTAGACACAACATCACTACTTTCGACTCGACTCAAGGGACCGGAGCGTGGATGAAGTCGTCGTCTATCGTGGGATTCATGAAATCGCGGGCGTTGTCAGCCTGCATTTGTAGCATTGTGTCTATGTCACTGTTGGACGGTTGATTTCTGAGGTAGAACTGCCCCGAGTTACAAAGGACATCTTGATGGATGATTTACTCGGGAAAGTAAGGCACGAGGAAGTTATCCTTATCTCGGTTTGCCAGAATGACGCCTTCGAGGTAAGAACTCGTGACTTGCCGGTCCCCAGCGCTGCCCAAGATCTTGGCACACATGTAGATGGGGTCGACTATCACGATGTCCGGGGTCTTTTCTCTAATGATCCGCATCCCCATACTCAGCAAAAATAGCCGAACGAAGGTGTAGTGCAGCGGATGAAGGTTAAACATAGCGAAGATGTGATCAAACCGCAGGAAGATCGTACCCCCGATGGAGTTATCCACAAAGCCTTTGCCCTCTGGCAACTTGGCCGCGAAAACTGGGTATGCCACATCCTTCTCTCTGAGACGCCGCTTCTCCAAAGAAAGAACACTGTCATGCAGACTCCGCATAGCACCGGTTGCAGCATTGAGCATATTAGTCGGTAGCATCGGCCTACCCGCCACATGCACCCTCCTCATTATATCCTCAGGTGAAGGTGGCTCGTCCTGAGCACGGATCGTACTCGTTGCCGGCTGGCTCGCACCCTTGTTACTCTTTCTTTTACGTGCCTTCTTCTTCTCCTGTAATGGGACCGAGTTCTGCTCACAGACCGCTTCTTGAGTGTGTTGAGGCTGATAATATTTCGCACCTCGGCTATCTGAGGCTTGGTGAAGTCGGCAGCTGGAGGCGTCTTCTGGGAACTGAACGGCAGACGACGCCTCTTGCAACTTGGTTTCTCCGTGGTACCAGCTAGATCGCGCACGTCTTTTGTAGGGTTGGGTTCTTGAGAAGGAGGCCCCATGAATTCGCCATCGTACCCATGATCGGCAAAGTACTCATCGACGTTGGCAAATGTATCGTCGTCATTGGCGTCGTCGTCGTTCGGATCCTGTGCCATATGCATGTTCGGATCCAATGCCATAGGGATGTCCGGCACCTTTGCGGCGGTCTTTCCATGGCTTGGCGCCGGCACGATTGGCGGTGTTGTCTTTGGGGTGGTGTCCCCCGCCCCCAAACGAATCTGGATCTTCGGCCAAAGCAGGGGCCAGCTTAGGCAGGCGCTGAGGGTCATCACATCATCTTCGTCGGCCCCGACGGCTCGAATCGGAGGTAACAACTCATCGCAGCCTGGCAGCACCCGAACCTGTTGAACCCTATACAAGGTGGGTGGCATCGGAGTACCGTGGAACACGGGGTTGCCCGGTTGAACGATTTTGCCCTTGGCGACATCGACCAACTCGTTGTTCACGAAGTGCAGGAGAGTGCACGGAACATCGGCGGCGCCCTACAAAAACATGTAGGGCGTCAGGGATGCCCAGTCAAAGGCAAGGAGATGAAGTCCTCGACCGAGAGGCTTAATTAGTTACCGTGATGATGGCGTCGAGCTCGACTAATGTCGAGGCACCGCCAACGGCGGGCGTGCAATTGACGGTGGGGCCACTTGCTACAGAGGTGCCGGCCGGCGTACACCCGGGTGCATTAAGCTCCAATGCCCGTGCCGGCGTCGGAGACACCAATGCCGCCTCCGGCGGAGAAACCAATGGCCCCGCGTGTGCATTCTGCGAGTTGCTGGCCGTGAAGCTGGGAATCAGGGGCGGCCCCTGTTGGCCGCCCGCAATCCACGCCGTCAGCCCCTAAATCAAGGTAGGCATAATGCTGGTGAGCGTCGATCCCAGTTGTTGTTGCACTTGCTCTTGGACAATCTTCGGAATTCGCGCCACTTGTGCCTAGAGTTCTTGAACCTCGCGCGACTGGCTTTCCGAGCTGGTCTTTTTCTCCTTTCGCCCACCAGCGTTATAGTATGACGACCATTTTGTGGACAAGCCTTTGCCGGCCACACGACCAGCTGACGACGGCTTAATGAGCTTATCCTTTTTTTCATTACATTCAACGCCCTATTTAGAGTGGTGTCCCAAGGGGTGCTGTGAGTCGACCCCGCGCTACTGCTTTCAGTCGACTGCGGAAGGAATGTGAACCATTTAGAAATTTGGCTTCATTAATTAGAATGCAACCATATGGAGCTAATTACGCGGGGGTGTATTCCTTACTAGAACAAGCTCAAGTGCCCTGGTCTTCGGATCCGTGGTAAGCTCCTTTGTTTTTGGGTCCTTCTTGTACCGGGCCCTGACAAAGTTCCTGCTCTGCTTGTCACCGTATTTATCGAAGTGGGGCGGTAGGCCTTGCTCGGCACGCTCCGCCTCCTCCTTGTCCCATATAGGCTTCGCCACTCTGTAATCGCCGGGACCGAGTGTGTGTTCCCCTAAGTTCAACTCCCGCATTTCTTTCCCCCATTGACTTGATTCAGAGGTTGCGGTGCTCTCGCACTTGATCTTGAAGTCGTTGTAGTCATCTTCGATGATCGAAGGATTTTTCTCCTTGATCTTCTCATAACTAAAACCTTTGTCAATCATTCTCTTCACCGAGCTTCTCCAAGTAGATAGGGCCGTGCTCATCCTCGTGAGGGCGGCATTGTTCACTTTATTCCCTGTGAGGCGTGTGTTTTCAAATTCAGCGGGGAACTTGTATCATTCGTGCATCTTCGTGAAGAGGAGGTTGCGCAAATTCCCTTGGTCCTTATGCCTTAGGTTCTCGGTGTTGATCGAGACGGTGCTCCGGAGAATGCACCCGAGCTAAAGCGAGTACCCCTTAACTATTTGTTTGGGCGCCATTGGATTCCCGTCGGAGTCCACTTCAGTAAATTCCTCCTTGACGGTGTGGAGCATGGTCGGGCGCCGGTCCTTCCGTTGCCTCTTCGGTTGGCTGCCATCTGTGCGTGCGTGCGCCGCCATCATCAGTGGTGGCATCCTCGGCGGCACCATCAGTGGTGTCATCCCCGACGGCACCATCAGTGGGGTCATCCTCGGCGGCACCATCAGTGGTGTCAGGATCGGTGTCTTTCACGGCGTCCTCATAGAAGTGAGGTTGTTCCTCCATCTCCTGGGACAGCTCCCAGAATTCCTTGCCGCCCGAACCACCGGCCTCATCGTTGTGGGCCATGTTTCTCTCTAAATAGGAAAAAAGTTTGGTCAAAAAGTTGGTTATTGTCAAGGAACAAGATCATGGTCTCCTCATTTAGGGTTTGTCGACACCAAGGCATCCAAAAAGCTAAGCTTTTATCATTTAAGGTTTTTCGACGCCGAGGCACCCTAAAAGCCTAAGCTTTCATCATTTAGGTTTTTATCAACACCGAGGCACCCTAAAAGCCAAGGTTTTATAATTTATGGTTTGTCGACACCGAGGCATCCTAAAAGCTAAGCTGGGAAGGAGAATTCTAAGTTGGGCCTAATCACTTGGCTCTATTGCCGCCTATGGTTTAATGCAGCAAGAATAAAGGGGCAGTTGATCCTACTTAATTAAGTACTAAGATACCCCGGCCCATGCATTAGTCGCAAGTACCCCATATGTCCTCGTTTTAGCAAAGTCATGCTAAAATTCACGGAAAATTTCAGCATGACCTTTGCTAAAAATAGGACATATGGAGTACCCGAATTTGCCGGAACGGAAGTTAATCGACATTCCGGAAAACTCAAGGGCCTCTCTGGGTACCTGCAAAATCATCACGACACGATGGCCAGAGACAAAACCCAACAAACTAGCACCACAATGTGCCTCTACTTTCATATGGATTAAAAGGCCACAGACCATATGGTCCTTGTCAGGCTCATTTCTGGGAAATAAATCACAGAATAGCCTTAAGTCACACTGGCTCCCAAGAACAACCAGTGGACAACCTTGATATAGATAACCAGTACAAAATAATATTACACAGGGTTGAGTCAGGGTGACTCAACAATTTATTACAACAACTCAACGCACTAAGGTGGCGGAATATGACAGTGGGTTGTGGAACTCAACACTGATATAAAAGCATAGGGTCAAGCGTCGGTGTGAGGCTTGACTATTTTATTGGTGTGGCGGAAGCTTGACGGATGATACAAGTGATAGACTCCATGACACAGGTGTGCTGACTGGGAACCTTCTAAGCGTCGGCCTCGCTAGCGCAATTCTCCTCCAAAAGCTCGTCCTCCTCCAAGTCTGGCCAAGTAAATAGCCAGGGACAAGCCAGTGAGTACTTTTGAATGTACTCGCAAACATTAAGAACATAAGGTATACTAAATGCGAATGCCATGGTAGATGAACTACATGCATGCAATAATTATCACAACTTGGTATGGTAAAACATGGTTAGTACAGAAATAAATGTTAGTGTCAACAATAAATATAAATAAGAGAAAAGCCGATCGGATGTCAAGTGACACCACGGTAGGACTTGAAAAGAAATGCCAGTCGGGTGTCCACAAGAGTAGTGGCGTGATAAACCGCCTGACACTCGAGGGACGCCACAAACAGGGCTTAAAAGAAATGCCAGTCGGGTGTCCACAAGAGTAGTGGCGTGATAAACCGCCTGACACTCGAGGGACGCCACAAAAAGGACTAAAAAACAAAAATGCGAGTGTCCGGGGTAGTCTAGCCAGCCCATGAGACACTCTGGAAGTAATAACATCACAAGGTTAATCCGTAAGTATAATTTTTATCATAAATAAATTCATGATAATACTAACTGCGACAAGAATTTCATGCAAACATAAACATGCTCAAGTATATTATTTTTCCTCCAGAGACTGACACCGGGACCGATACTTGACCCACCCAACCAAGTCCTTGACCGTGGACGCGGCTATTCGAATAGATATAACTCTGCAGAAGGTGTACTCTTTACCCACGCGTATGGGATTTCCTTAGACAGCACCGTGCACTGGCTAATACCCAATACGGACGTTGGGTTGAAAACACGCCTGATGCGCACACACCGACCGGATGCCAGGACTCACCCAAAGCATCGCTCCAGAAAACCTTAAGTCAGGGAGGCTACAACCTCCGAAAAGCATGGGATCACCATTAAACGCGCGGATTACAAGGGGTGCCCCCCTCTCGGCTACAACCGGAAACACCCATGCCCCTGACCTGATGACAGGCTACAACCTTCATCATAGTTATCTGGGTGGCGTGCACCCGTACAGGGGTTATCAACTTACTAGGCCGTACCCTCCTTTCGGAAGGCCCCGTGGCAGCACGGTGTACAGCTAGGTGTATAGAGCAAGACTCGATCTAGGCAGACTCAGGAGGTATTATTAAAATATCACCAGTATTCTCTATCAATATCACACGACACCATTGTGTCAACAAAGGACCGTGCCCACCAGCACGTCCAAACCAGCAGCAAAATTTCTGCCATCACGTAACCATATATATGTCAAAGAGCTGCTAGTGTGATATGCAAGCAAGGAAAAAGTTGACATGACCATGCATACACAAGTGATGTAACATGCAACATATGCATTGCAATACCAAACTATGTAACCATGCAAAAATGCCAACACCATATCCCAGGTTCAATAATGCTTGCCTTGTCCAAAATAGTCAGGAGAAAACCCCTCTGAATTTCCAGCAAAAGATCCTTCTTCCTTTTCTGAAAATTCAAATTTGAATTCGAATAAGAATTCCCACACAGAACAGAAAAATGTTCTCAAAATATTTTTAAATAAATCTTAAAAAAAAACTAGAGAGGAAAAGAAATTTTTTGCAAAAATAATCAACTCATTTGGATTAATAGTTTAAAAGCTATTAACTTTTTAAAACCAGGGGTCTTTCTGCAAAACAGAAGCCCCTGGGCTGTTTTAAAAGAAAACGTTTCGGCAGCGAATACGCCTTCCAGTGGAGAAGGCGTAAAGCGTGGAGTACGCCTTCGCTGAGCACAGAAAATAGAGAGAGAGCTGACGGGTGGGGGGCACCCGTCAGGTTTGAATTTGAGCGCGCTCGCGCGCGTGTACAGAGGGGAGGCGGCGATCGCCGGCGACGATCGCCGGGGTTTCAGAGCCCGGTGCTGGTCGCAGTGTGACCAGCGTGAACTTTCGCATCCGTGGGTGGTGGTGGTGGCCACCGGCGATCACCTGAACGGCGGTGAGCTCGACGCCGGCGGACGGTGGTTCGGGTGAAGTTGGGGCTCGTCGGAGAGGGCTCGGGGAGTGGAATTGGCTTAGGGGTTCGGCATAGTGGTGAAAAAGAGGTGGATAGGCGGAGTTTGGGTGGCTCTGGTGGAGTAGGGGCGAGGTTTGGCTCGTGGACAGAGGCGGCGGAGCGGTGGCCGGAGAGGGAGAAGATGACCCCCTCGTGGCCGGGTGGGTGGCTAGGAGGAAGAGTGGGTGGTGGTGGAGGCGAATGGTGAAGCTGGAGGGGCTCGGGGGCCCCTTTTATAGGCGAGTCGAGGATGGCCGAGACTGGCGGAGGTCGCCGGAGTAAATTAGATCGCCGGGGTTGGTTTTGGCCGGTGGTCTCGGGCGACGGGGCATTTAAGAGGCCGGTGGAGTTCGCCCGAAGCCTCCACTTGGGCGGGCTCGTGCTCGCTTGCCACGCCCGCGATGCGCTGTCCGCACGGGTGCGGCGGCGTGGCCAGCTCCGGCGACTGCCATACGGGCCCGGGGCGGCGTGGTTGGTGCGTCCGTTGTGCGGAGAAGCGAGGGGGAGCGACGCGTGGGCGGGAAGGTAGGTAGGGGAGGTGCGGCGCAGTGAATGGAGGCCGATGGCCGAGGCGATCCGCTCGGCCTCGCCGTGGGTGAGCTCGGGGGTGGCTGCACCGGCCAGCTGCCAGCTCACCGGCGTGGAGAGGCTGGGCGATGGGCCAGGGGAGCGGCGGTATTGAAGGCGGGCGACGACGCCGTGCGGGAGGGGAAGGAGAGGAGTGCACGGCATCGCCGGCCCCTGTCGGCTGAACTGGTTCAGTTAACTGAATTAAATTCAGTTATGAACAATATGCATGCCAAGTGTTTGATGAAATGCTATGGGGTGTTAAACATCTTAGTTGATCAAGGGATTTGCTGTGGTGGTGTGTGGTTACTCAAAAATGAATTTGCCAGAAGGCCAAGATTTTTGGTGGAGTTTGGAAATGATTTAGAGCAAAAAGTTGATTTCTGGACTAAATTTGAATTGAATAGAAATTGAAATTTTTGAACTGTGGGACCAAAAGTTTTTGAAGAAATGGGTTAAGGGTACCATGTATATGCAGGGATAATTTTGGTGTGGCAAAAGAGTTCTAGAAAAATATAGTTCCTTTGTAAAGTCAAGAAACTATGATTATTTCAAATTCCATCTTTGGAATTAAAAATATATAGAAGAAATATTTTTGTGGAGTGGAAAGGAGTCGGATAATATCATAGAAGATGTGTATGACTTGAGAGGTCAGTCTTGGAGTGGCAGAAAAATATTTGGAGAGGCTTAGGGGCTAGAGGAGGTGGAAAAGGCTTTTGCCTTTGAAAAAAAATTAAGTAACCAGAACCAAAATTCTTTAGAATGAAATAGTTTTGAAAGCCTCCAAGATAATTAAATCAAATAAATCCACCCTTCAAACAGAACCCTCCAAGAACATTTTAAATCTTAGCTAAAATTTGGAAAAGTTTTCAAAATTCCAAATAAATATTTTTGGGGTGTTACAACACCTACCCCCTTAAGAAAAATCTCGTCCCCGAGATTTCAGCTGTCCCTCAAACAGGTACGGATACTCAGTCCTTAAGTGATCTTCTCTTTCCCAGGTTGCCTCTTCCTCGGTGTGATTGCTCCATTGGACTTTGTAAAATTTTATTACGTTTTGTCGGGTTCTCCGTTCAGACTCCTCCAAAATTCTTATAGGACGTTCCCGATAGGTAAGATCGGGTTGAAGGTCTAATTCTTGGTGCTGAACTTGCTTTTCCGGGTTGCTAACACACTTCCTCAGCTGAGACACATGGAACACATCGTGAACATCTGATAATTCTGCTGGTAATTCCAGTTGATAGGCGACCTTGCCCCTTCTTGCGGTTACTTTGAATGGTCCAATAAATCTTGGTGCTAATTTCCCCTTGACCTTAAATCTCTGTAGCCCCCTTGTCGGAGATACTCTAAGATATACGTAGTCATTGGGCTCAAAGTGGACCTGGCGGTGTTTTTGATCATAATAACTCTTCTGTCGGCTTTGAGCTGCCCTTAGTCGGTCCTGAATAAGCTTTACTTTGGTTTCTGCCTCTATTAGTATTTCTGGTCCAAAAATTCGGCTGTCTCCGGTTTCAGACCAATTTAGTGGGGTCCGGCATCGTCGTCCGTATAGTGCTTCGAAAGGTGACATTTTTAGGCTAGCTTGATAACTGTTGTTGTAGGAGAATTCTGCATAAGGCAAACTATCCTCCCAACTGACTCCGTAGGTAAGCACACATGCTCTCAACATGTCTTCTAATATTTGATTTACCCGCTCTGTCTGTCCTCCAGTCTGCGGGTGGTATGCTGTGCTGAAAGCCAGTTGCGTGCCTAAGGCTTGCTGTAGATGTTCCCAAAATCTAGAGACAAATTGGGTGCCTCTGTCAGAGACAATTATTTTGGGTACCCCGTGTAGACAAACAATCCTGGATAGGTACAGCCTGGCTAGCCTCTGTGTTGAGTAGGTGGTTTTTACCGGAATGAAATGTGCTACTTTGGTTAGCGAATCTGTTATTACCCAGATAGCATCATTCCCATGGCGTGACCTTGGCCAACCAACAACAAAATCCATTCCAATTCTATCCCATTTCCATTCAGGTACCTTAATTGGTTGCAACAACCCTGCTGGTCTCTGGTGTTCCGCCTTCACACGTTGGCAGGTATCACAACATGCCACATATATGGCTATATCCCTTTTCATCCCGTGCCACCAGAATCTCTCATGTAGATCCTTATACATTTTGGTCCCTCCGGGATGAATGGAATATGGAGTGGTATGCGCCTCTGCCATTATTTGCTGTTTTAAATCTTCAATGTTTGGTACGCATAATCTCTGTCCAAACCAAATAACTCCTTGGCTGTCTTCAATAAATTCGGGCGCCCTGCCCAGTTTCATCTTTCTCCTAATCCCTTCAATACTTGGGTGTCCCTTCTGGGCTTCTCTGATCTGGTCCTCTAATGTTGGTTTTATTTCCAACTGGGAAATGGTCCCCTCCGTGACTAGTGCCATGTTGAGCTTGGCAAATTCCTGGCTGAACACATGTTGCGAGAGTTGTACACTGCCATTACCGGCGCATGGATTCCTGCTGAGGGCATCTGCCACAACATTGGCTTTACCAGGGTGATAGTGAATTCCTACGTCATAATCCTTAATTAGCTCAAGCCAACGTCGTTGTCTCAAATTTAATTCTGGCTGCGTGAAAATATACTTAAGACTTTTGTGGTCCGTGTATATTTCACATCGGTTCCCCAGAAGATAGTGTCGCCACTCTTTGAGTGCGTGTATTACTGCAGCAAGTTCCAGATCATGAACGGGGTAATTTTCTTCATGTCGCCGTAGCTGTCTTGAGGTGTAAGCCACTACTTTTCCTTCCTGCATTAACACACATCCAAGGCCTTTCCCGGATGCGTCACAATATATATCAAAAATTTTGTGCACATCGGGCACAACCAGAACTGGTGATGTTGTTAACCTCTTTTTCAATTCCTGAAAACTCTTTTCACAAGCTTCAGTCCATTCAAACTTCTTGTCTTTCTTGAGTAACTGGGTCATGGGTCTGGCTATAGTGGAGAACCCTTCAATAAACCTTCGATAATAGCCCGCTAGGCCAAGAAAACTTCTGACTTCCGTTACGTTTGTGGGTTGCTTCCATCCCAACACATCCTTTACTTTTCCCGGGTCCACAGCGATTCGATCTTGGGTCAATACGTGCCCAAGGAAACCAACTTCCCTCAACCAAAATTCACATTTGCTGAATTTGGCATATAGCTGATGTTTTCTTAACTCTTCCAGTACTATCCGAAGATGCTGCTCATGTTCTTCGGGCGTCTTAGAGTAAATAAGTATGTCATCGATAAATACCACCACAAATTTATCCAAATATTTCATAAAAACCTTGTTCATGAGATGCACAAAATACGCCGGGGCATTGGTTAAACCGAACGGCATCACTGTGAACTCATATAATCCGTATCTGGTAGTAAACGCCGTCTTAGGTATGTCCGTCGTCCGGATCTTTAGCTGATGATAACCTGATCTTAGGTCTATCTTCGAGAAGACTTTAGCTTCTGCTAGCTGCTCAAACAAATCGTTGATTCTGGGCGGTGGATATTTATTCTTGATAGTGACCATATTAAGTGCCCTGTAATCAATACATAGCCGTAGGGTACCATCCCTCTTTTTGGCGAATAAAACTGGCGACCCCCATGGTGACGAGCTGGGTCACACGTAACCTTTCTCCATCAACTCCTTAATTTGCTTCTTTAATTCTACCAATTCCGTTGGGGTCATACGGTACAGCTTCTTGTATATGGGTGTCGTTCCGGGTGCTAGTTCAATAACGAACTCAATTTCGCGGTCCGGAGGCATTCCTGGTAACTCTTCAGGGAATACATCAGGATACTCACAGACTACAGGAACCTTACTTAATTCCACCGTATCCACTTGATTTAATTTCCCTTGGGATGTGGCAATCTTCCTTGTACCCACTTTTATTGTCTTTCCTTGGCAATTGGTAAGAGTTACCGTGCGGTTATAGCAGTCTATGAAACCTTTGTTTGTGGTTAACCAATCCATTCCCAGAATAATGTCCAAATCAACTGCGTCCAATACGATGAGATTGGCTAAGAATCCCATTCCTTCAATTTCGATGTTCACATCCTTGCAGTACCATTGAGTATTTTGCTTTGATCCCGGGGACTGAATAACCATGGAATTTTGCAAAGGCAAAAAGGGAAACTGATTCTTCGAGGCAAATCTTTTAGAAATGCAAGAGTGGGAAGCTCCGGAATCAAATAAAACTGTAGCATTTACTGAGTTGGCGGGAAACGTACCAAACACGATATCCGGTGCATTCTGAGCTTCCTCAAAAGTCACGTGGTTGATATGTCCTTGCTTGTGGTTGTTATTGGGGTTGAAGTTATTGCGTCGCGGAGCTGTGGTCGCATCGCGGCCATTGTTGTTGTTGTTGGCTTTGGGAGGGTTGTTTCCTTGTTTTGGGCACTGTTTAGCATAATGCCCCTCTCCTCCACAGGAATAACAGGTGACTCCAGGATAAAAAACTGTATCCTTGGTCCTATTGTGGAATGCACTGCGGTTCTGTGGTGGAGCTGTAGTTGCTGGTCGGGTTATTACTGGCTTTTGAACATCATTCCTGGGCCTGTTGTTGCGAACCTGTACTGACTGGTTCATGCGACGCTTGCGAGCCTCATCCATATTGCGGTGTTCATTTTCCAGAATAATAGCCTTATCAACAAGTGTCTTAAAGTCTGGAAAGGTATGAACCATCAGCTGGCATTTTAGAGATGAAATAAGTCCGTCGAGAAATTTTTCCATCTTTTTGTTCTCTGTCATATATTCGTCGTTGGCGTACCGGGCCAACTGAGTAAACTGATCCAGATATTGGGATACTGTGGAGCCCCGCTGTTTGAGATCCTCAAATTCCCTCTTCTTCAATTTCATAATGCTATTAGGGATATGTGCTCCTCGGAAATTCTCCTTGAATTGCTCCCATGTCATATTTGCTCCGTCAGGGTGGGTGTGACATAAGTTTTCCCACCACGAAGCAGCCGTTCCAGAAAAATAGTGTGGTGTGTACAGCACCTTTTCCTGGTCAGTACACTGGGCAATGACCAATTTTCTTTCCATGTCTCGAAGCCAGTCGTCTGCCTCTAGTGGCTTGTCAGTGTGAGTAAAGATCGTCGGGCGGGTCTTTTGTAACTCAGACAGTTTGGACCTGGGTTGCTGTTGTTCATGGTGATTTCCCATGTTAATCAAATGCTGCATCATCTCCTGATGCTGTTGCTGACTCTGCTCATATAGGCGACACACTTGCGAGAATGCTGAATCACTGCTTTGCTGACTTGTCTGCCCTTGAGTAAAATTATTTCCCATCTGTCCAGAGTTGTTCTCAGGTGGAGTTGGCATAGAACGGGTCCAGGGACGATGCATTTTCTTTCTGGGGTATTTGCATAACACCAAAGAAAATAATCAAATAGCAGAAATAAATTTCCAAATAAGTTTTTCCCCCCAGGACAAGGTAAGACAAGGCAGCCAGTTATATTACACAAGTAATTTAATTATACAAGCAGGATTTAATTATACAGGATATAATTATACAGGATGCATGTGGAAACTGTATCATACAAGATCACTTATTTCTACTAGCGCACTTTCCGCGCTCTCATCGACCTGCGGTCCTAACATCGCTATCTTACAAAGGATAGGCAGAACAGGAGATAAATATATTACATCTGTGTTCCCAAGCGGTCATCTGGTGAGAATAACTGCGTTTGCCCACATAGCTCATCCTAGGTCCTGCTGAGAGTGAGAGTCAGACAAGGCACCCAGGATGCGATCTCGCCCTCCTCCTCCTCCTCGGGAATCGCCTCTAGTCGGGTAGTCGTTGATGCCGTGCCTGCTGGAGGTGGCACCGTGCTTGTCAGTGGAGAAGCTCTAGTCGGAGTGGGTGCAACCAGACGGCTAGCATCGCTAGTCGAGGTCGAGCGCTGAGCCGCGGGACTAGCCAGAGAAGTATTTGGTGGAGTGGAAGTGCATGGAGCACGAGGCGAAGGAGAGCGGTACTCGCTCCTGCGAATAACTCTCGCACGAGACAAGTCCATCCGCGCAGTGAGGTAGTCATCTACCAGGGAGGTGAAAGCTGACTCCAAGGCCATGATATACTGGACAAGTGGCTCGATAGCCAGATCCCTTTCCCCTATGGTGCAGGAAAAGGCATAGTGGCTAGTATATGGAACGTGGCATGGCAGGTAATAATAGGGACGGTTCTGCATAACTGGCAGGATGTCCCTGAGACGTGCGATAGCCTCACGTGCGGCCATCTGGATAGCATGCCTCTCAGTGGGCATGGCTCTCCCCATGAAGCGATAGTTGCGGAAAGACACGGAAACACCCCCCCGAATATATACCGAAGCCTGGTACATAGTCAGGGTCTCTGAGATCTTGTCCGGGTAAATGACGTACTCCGGACGCCCGAGAGATCCCATCGCGTCCCTCGCGATGCTCGCGAGAAGACGGGAAAATCCCGCAGGCTCGTTGGCGAAAACCTGCGATGGGCAGCTGCCACCAGCCATCTACAACAGTAGACAAAAATCCAAGTAGCCATGTCATAAGTGTATGATGACTAAGGAAAATTTGCTACGATGCATGAGATGCATGCTGGAAAAAAAATGTCAGTACTGACTCGGTAACTAGCGATCGAGCCTAGAGCTCCTACAGTCAGCCTGGCTCTGATACCAAGGTCTGTCAGGCTCATTTCTGGGAAATAAATCACAGAATAGCCTTAAGTCACACTGGCTCCCAAGAACAACCAGTGGACAACCTTGATATAGATAACCAGTACAAAATAATATTACACAGGGTTGAGTCAGGGTGACTCAACAATTTATTACAACAACTCAACGCACTAAGGTGGCGGAATATGACAGTGGGTGGTGGAACTCAACACTGATATAAAAGCATAGGGTCAAGCGTCGGTGTGAGGCTTGACTATTTTATTGGTGTGGCGGAAGCTTGACGGATGATACAAGTGATAGACTCCATGACACAGGTGTGCTGACTGGGAACCTTCTAAGCATCGGCCTCGCTAGCGCAATTCTCCTCCAAAAGCTCGTCCTCCTCCAAGTCTGGCCAAGTAAATAGCCAGGGACAAGCCAGTGAGTACTTTTGAATGTACTCGCAAACATTAAGAACATAAGGTATACTAAATGCGAATGCCATGGTAGATGAACTACATGCATGCAATAATTATCACAACTTGGTATGGTAAAACATGGTTAGTACAGAAATAAATGTTAGTGTCAACAATAAATATAAATAAGAGAAAAGCCGATCGGATGTCAAGTGACACCACGGTAGGACTTGAAAAGAAATGCCAGTCGGGTGTCCACAAGAGTAGTGGCGTGATAAACCGCCTGACACTCGAGGGACGCCACAAAAAGGACTTAAAAGAAATGCCAGTCGGGTGTCCACAAGAGTAGTGGCGTGATAAACCGCCTGACACTCGAGGGACGCCACAAACAGGGCTTAAAAGAAATGCCAGTCGGGTGTCCACAAGAGTAGTGGCGTGATAAACCGCCTGACACTCGAGGGACGCCACAAAAAGGACTAAAAAAAATGCGAGTGTCCGGGGTAGTCTAGCCAGCCCCTGAGACACTCTGGAAGTAATAACATCACAGGGTTAGTCCGTAAGTATAATTTTTATCATAAATAAATTCATGATTATACTAACTGCGACAAGAATTTCATGCAAACATAAACATGCTCAAGTATATTATTTTTCCTCCAGAGACTGACACCGGGACCGATACTTGACCCACCCAACCAAGTCCTTGACCGTGGACGCGGCTATTCGAATAGATATAACTCTGCAGAAGGTGTACTCTTTACCCACGCATATGGGATTTCCTTAGACAGCACCGTGCACTGGCTAATACCCAATACGGACTTTGGGTTGAAAACACGCCTGATGCGCACACACCGACCGGATGCCAGGACTCACCCAAAGCATCGCTCCAGAAAACCTTAAGTCAGGGAGGCTACAACCTCCGAAAAGCATGGGATCACCATTAAACGCGCGGATTACAAGGGGTGCCCCCCTCTCGGCTACAACCGGAAACACCCATGCCCCTGACCCGATGACAGGCTACAACCTTCATCGTAGTTATCTGGGTGGCGTGCACCCGTACAGGGGTTATCAACTTACTAGGCCGTACCCTCCTTTCGGAAGGACCCGTGGCAGCACGGTGTACAGCTAGGTGTATAGAGCAAGACTCGATCTAGGCAGACTCAGGAGGTATTATTAAAATATCACCAGTATTCTCTATCAATATCACACGACACCATTGTGTCAACAAAGGACCGTGCCCACCAGCACGTCCAAACCAGCAGCAAAATTTCTGCCATCACGTAACCATATATATGTCAGAGAGCTGCTAGTGTGATATGCAAGCAAGGAAAAAGTTGACATGACCATGCATACACAAGTGATGTAACATGCAACATATGCATTGCAATACCAAACTATGTAACCATGCAAAAATGCAAACACCATATCCCAGGTTCAATAATGCTTGCCTTGTCCAAAATAGTCAGGAGAAAACCCCTCTGAATTTCCAGCAAAAGATCCTTCTTCCTTTTCTGAAAATTCAAATTTGAATTCGAATAAGAATTCCCACACAGAACAGAAAAATGTTCTCAAAATATTTTTAAATAAATCTTAAAAAAAACTAGAGAGGAAAAGAAAATTTTTGCAAAAAGAATCAACTCATTTGGATTAATAGTTTAAAAGCTATTAACTTTTTAAAACCAGGGGTCTTTCTGCAAAACAGAAGCCCCTGGGCTGTTTTAAAAGAAAACGTTTCGGCAGCGAATACGCCTTCCAGTGGAGAAGGCGTAAAGCGTGGAGTACGCCTTCGCAGAGCACAGAAAATAGAGAGAGAGAGCTGACGGGTGGGGGCCACCCGTCAGGTTTGAATTTGAGCGCGCTCGCGCGCGTGTACAGAGGGGAGGCGGCGATCGCCGGCGACGATCGCCGGGGTTTCAGAGCCCGGTGCTGGTCGCAGTGTGACCAGCGTGAACTTCCGCATCCGTGGGTGGTGGTGGTGGCCACCGGCGATCACCTGAACGGCGGTGAGCTCGACGCCGGCGGACGGTGGTTCGGGTGAAGTTGGGGCTCGTCGGTTAGGGCTCGGGGAGTGGAATTGGCTTAGGGGTTCGGCATAGTGGTGAAAAAGAGGTGGATAGGCGGAGTTTGGGTGGCTCTGGTGGAGTAGGGGCGAGGTTTGGCTCGTGGACAGAGGCGGCGGAGCGGTGGCCGGAGAGGGAGAAGATGACCCCCTCGTGGCCGGGTGGGTGGCTAGGAGGAAGAGTGGGTGGTGGTGGAGGCGAATGGTGAAGCTGGAGGGGCTCGGGGGCCCCTTTTATAGGCGAGTCGAGGATGGCCGAGACGGGCGGAGGACGCCGGAGTAAATTAGATCGCCGGGGTTGGTTTTGGCCGGTGGTCTGGGGCGACGGGGCATTTAAGAGGCCGGTGGAGTTCGCCCGAAGCCTCCACTTGGGCGGGCTCGTGCTCGCTTGCCACGCCCGCGATGCGCTGTCCGCACGGGTGCGGCGGCGTGGGCAGCTCCGGCGACTGCCATACGGGCCCGGGGCGGCGTGGTCGGTGCATCCGTTGTGCGGAGAAGCGAGGGGGAGCGACGCGTGGGCGGGAAGGTAGGTAGGGGAGGTGCGGCGCAGTGAATGGAGGCCGATGGCCGAGGCGATCCGCTCGGCCTCGCCGTGGGTGAGCTCGGGGGTGGCTGCACCGGCCAGCTGCCAGCTCACCGGCGAGGAGAGGCTGGGCGATGGGCCAGGGGAGCGGCGGTATTGAAGTCGGGCGACGACGCCGTGCGGGAGGGGAAGGAGAGGAGTGCACGGCATCGCCGGCCCCTGTCGGCTGAACTGGTTCAGTTAACTGAATTAAATTCAGTTATGAACAGTATGCATGCCAAGTGTTTGATGAAATGCTATGGGGTGTTAAACATCTTAGTTGATCAAGGGATTTGCTGTGGTGGTGTGTGGTTACTCAAAAATGAATTTGCCAGAAGGCCAAGATTTTTGGTGGAGTTTGGAGATGATTTAGAGCAAAAAGTTGATTTCTGGACTAAATTTGAATTGAATAGAAATTGAAATTTTTGAACTGTGGGACCAAAAGTTTTTGAAGAAATGGGTTAAGGGTACCATGTATATGCAGGGATAATTTTGGTGTGGCAAAAGAGTTCTAGAAAAATATAGTTCCTTTGTAAAGTCAAGAAACTATGATTATTTCAAATTCCATCTTTGGAATTAAAAATATATAGAAGAAATATTTTTGTGGAGTGGAAAGGAGTTGGATAATATCATAGAAGATGTGTATGACTTGAGAGGTCAGTCTTGGAGTGGCAGAAAAATATTTGGAGAGGCTTAGGGGCTAGAGGAGGTGGAAAAGGCTTTTGCCTTTGAAAAAAAATTAAGTAACCAGAACCAAAATTCTTTAGAATGAAATAGTTTTGAAAGCCTCCAAGATAATTAAATCAAATAAATCCACCCTTCAAACAGAACCCTCCAAGAACATTTTAAATCTTAGCTAAAATTTGGAAAAGTTTTCAAAACTCCGAATAAATATTTTTGGGGTGTTACAGTCCTCTGCTTTCATATGGACAAAAATAAGCTCAACTTATGTGAGCTTCCATTCCACATCTAATAGGTCACCCAACAAAAAAAATCATCAATAGTTTTAGCTGGAAAAAAAATCATGGATTGCTGTTAACTGAAAATTAGTGAAAGAAACTGTTGCTGATCATGGATTGCTAATCATGAAATTTAGTGATCACTATAAATCAATCATGCTCACGAAATCCACAGTCTTGTCTACATGATCTTGTCTGAATATTTTCGGAGAAATGTAAATATTCAGAGAATGACTGGATATTTCAGTGTCTATACTCAGAGGATGACTGAATATAAATTCCATGTATTTAGCCAGGACCATGTATAAATATAAATTCCATGACTGTCATTATCTTTCAAACATGACAATGTCTTTGCACTTCCATGCCCATTTATTAATTAAGGCCCAACTAAGCTGCTTGAGACCATATGGATAACATAGGAAAATGAGACTGCCTGTTGGAGGGATGACCCCCGGGAAGGCTCAAGGAGACAAGTTAACATTTCAAATCTACACTAAGATTCTGTCATAACTTCAGTTTATGGAGTAAATAAGCTACCAAATAGAGTGTTACCCTAGTTATAGTATCTTAACTAAAGTGCTTCTGAAAAATATAGCTGCCATGGCAGCATTTCTCGTTTTAACCACGAAGGGCCAAGGTGCGCAAGAAAATTCAGTTAAATGTTAAATTCAGGACCATTTAGTCAATTCTGGTCCAAGGGGCTAAATCATAAGTTTGTGGAGTCATATCACTTTATTTCACAGTTGCTAGAATAGAAACTTACAAACTAAAAAGAGGCATCTCTGTTGGCAAAATCAGACCTCCCCAACCCGCTTCCATATTTCAAAATGCTAAGATGGTACACAGTGGTCGGGAAGCATAACCCCAACAGCAAGAATAACAAAACGGTGTACCTGTATGCACAGCAAAGTAGGCATATCTCTCTTGGAAAAAATAATAAAATATCCTAAGATCTAAGAACAAGACCATGTGCAGTAATCACACCAGGAAAACATATGGTTCTTCTTCTGCTGAAGAATAACAGTGCCCACACCATTCTATAACAATTTAGAGGGATCTTACACCAGTCTACACCATTCTATAACATCTCACAACAGATTTCGGATCAAAGGGATATTCTTCAGCGGCTAAATGTGTGTACACCATTGTGTACCAATCTAGAGACTACACCATTTCACAGCATCCACCAAAGATTAACAGTGCCTACACCATTCTATAACAATCTATGGGAGACCTAGCTAGTACTATACCAAGTGTAGCAACCTAGGGAGATCACCTGAAAAGGTCAGGTCGTGGAGAGGGTGGAGGATGATATGGTGATGGGTGTGGATGCATTTCTTACCAGGCACAAGGGCAGGCGGGCGCGGCCGGTCGCCGGAGCGGTCGGGGTCGGGGTCGGCGGCGGCGACGGCGACGAAGGGATGGCTCGAGGGCGACTGAGCTCGTTCGGGTCCTCATAGTCGAAGAAGAAGACGATGGCGGTCCTCCTGGGTGCCTCGGTTGGTCGTGGGGAGGCCGGCGGCCACGTGCTTCGCGGGTCGGCAGCGGTCGTCGTCCTGCACCCCGTGCCTGGACTGAGGTAGAGGCAGCGCAGGGCAGGGGCCGATGCGGGGAGGCTGTCGTTGACGGCGAGGTCGCGGAGGCGTCGGCGATGGCGGAGCTGCAGTGGTGGGGGGGGTGGGGGCGCGGGGGCGGCGGCGCACATAGGGGCGGCGTCGCCGTGGGTCGGGGCAGCGCGCAGGATCTGGCGAGCGAGGGAGGGAGAGAGAGGCGGCCACGGGGAATAGGTGGAGTGGGGGGAGGGATACTAATGACACACCTCCCCCTAGTGCGCCGTAAGTACGACGAAAGCAATGGCGCACCTCCCCCTGGTGCGCCATTAGTATTTTTTTTACAGTTCGAGCCGACAGGTTATCTTCCACCAGACTCCATCTACATCAAACCCCATGTACTAGACCGACTAGTCAGCACGCATCACACCCACTGGGAGGTCCTGGGTTCGATTCCCAGGCTCCCCAATTTTTTTATGCATTTAAAATGATGTTTGATACTTATTTGTGTTTAAATATGTTCAAACTTGTTTAAATCATAAAAGTAATATTTTTTTATAAAACAGTAATATTTTTTTAGAAAATATCATCAAATTTTTTATTTGAAAATATTTATGAATATGAAAAATATCATCAAATTTATTATTTGAAAATATCATGAGTTCATGGGTCGGCGGCGGTGGCCGGTGGAGCGAGGGAGGGTGCGGTGGGTCGGCGGCGGCGGTGGAGTAGGGGAGGGTGCGGGGGGTCGGCGGCGGCGGCGGGTGGAGCGGGGGGTGCTCGGCGGCGAGGGGGACCGGATCTGGCGAGGTGGGATAGCGATCGAGATGGAGGGGGATCGAGATCGAGTGTCCATGAAATTTAAAAACATTCAAGAGTACAAAAAGTGCCCATGAAATACAATCGAGAAATGAAGGCTACGATTTAAATACAATCGATCTTAGCTAGCTATCTCTTCACAATCTTCTTGCCCTTCTTTTTCGCAAATGGAGTTCTTCTGTGGAACGGACGTCCTTTAGGTATGGTGGTCCTGATTCTTCGTGTGGTGTATGCCGCTATTTCATCATCGTCGTCATGTTCGATCTTCGGGTCGCCGTACTTGTCGAAGTCTTGCTCATTGGCTACTCCATCCATTCCGATGATCTTCCTTTTGCCTCTCCTCACGACAACACGACTGGGCTTTGACGGGTCGCTAATGAAGAAGCACTGGTCAACTTTGGAAGCCAGTACCCATGGCTCATTTTTCGCGGTGACGTTTGCGCCCGCGGTCTTGGATTTCGCTTCGGGTATAACCATGGTGGTGAAATACAGGTCTTCTTTTAGGATGCTCTTGGCCCATCTAACACGGAACATCGGGACCTTCTCTCCAGCGTAGCTCAGCTCCCAGATCTCCTCGATCCTTCCGTAGTATCTGTCCGTGTCGTTACCGGTGTAGGATTCCATCGTTACCACGGAGTTCTGATACCATCGCTCTTCATGTCCTTGGCCTCAGTGTAGAATGTGTAGCCGTTGATATCGTACGCCCCATAAGTCATCAGGTTGTGCTCGACACCCTGTGACAAGGCGAATATGAGTTGTTCTTCCGCGAAAGAATCCTCATGTAAAGGGTACGACGGAAGCTTCTGCTTGAACCAAGGCGTGAAACATGAGTTGTGCTCTTTGATTATATCTCCGTCCGTCCTCTGTTGGCCTCGATCATTGTACGTCTTCTCAATAAAGGTTTTGTGCTCTACCACCCAAGGATCGACCACGTCTATGTGTTGTAGCGCGACTAGGTTTGCTCTTTCAAAGTCGGCCAGTCGACCCTCGAAGTCGACATGCATTTCGCGGCGACCCTCACGGTGACCCCATCCAGCGAGCCTGCCGAGGTGCCTGTTGGCGGGCAGACCAACGGGGTTCTCGATGCCTAGATAATTCGTGCAGTAGGAGATGCACTCTTCGGTCAGAAAGCGCCTGGCTATGCTTCCCTCTGGACGTGACATGTTGCGAACGTATCCTTTGATGACACCATTCATCCTTTCGAACGGCATCATGTTGTGCAGGAACGTCGGCCCGAGTTGGATGATATCCTCCACGATATGGACCAGCAGATGCACCATAACGTCGAAGAATGCGGGCGGGAAGTACATCTCAAGCTCGCATAGTATCACCACGATCTCTTCCTGTAGCCTTCTGAGTTGCCTCACGCCAACTGACTTCCGAGAGATGACGTCGAAAAAGTTGCATAGGACAAATAGCGTTTCACGGACGTGCGCGTCGATGATCCCACGGATTGCAACTGGAAGTATCTGCGTCATCAGCACGTGACAGTCGTGAGACTTCATCCCGCTGAACTTCTGCTTCGCTGGGTCTAGGTATCCGCTTATCTTCCCCGCGTAACCGTAAGGAAGTTTTACTCCTACGAGGCAGGTGAAAAATTGCTCGATCTCCTCCTGACTTAGAGTGAAGCACGCGGGAGGGTAGTCATTTCCTGTCTTCTTGGCATTTTTGCCTTTGCGACGACTTTCGGTGTCATGCTTCGCCTCATCATCATCATCATTAGCATGAAGCTCTTGCCTGATGCCCATTGATTTCAAGCCTTCCCTTGCTTTCGGCCCATCTTTGGTCCTCTCTGGCATGTTGAGTAGGGTACCAAGAAGACTCTCGCACACGTTCTTCGTGATATGCATGACATCAAGGCTGTGAGGCACAAGGTGGATCTTCCATTGCGGCAAGTCCCAAAAAACAGACCTCGTTTTCTATACCTTCAGCAGCGGCTCTGGTGCCTTTCGCTTCTTTCCCGGCTCTGGCGCCTTTTGCTTCTTTCCCGGCAGTGGGCAATCTTTCCAATGTTTCAACAGCTCGTCTATTTCCTCGCCACTCCTCGTACGCGGGTGTCTTCGGGGTTCGGTTTCACCATCAAACAGATCCTTGCGTTTTCTCCATAGGTCATCGTCGTGAAGCCACCTTCGATGTCCCATGAACACGGTTTTCGAAGACCCGGGATCTCTATCTAGCTGGCGATACGTTGTGTCATCCATGCACCTGACGCATCCAGAAAATCCGTGGACCACCTGCCTCGCGACATATCCGTAACTGAGATAGTCGTGCACCATCGTGAGCAGTGCGGCTCTCATAGGGAAATAATCTTTCTCTGCGGCGTCGCACGTATTGGCTGGCGTTTTCCACAGCGTGTCTAGCTCCTCTTTCAGCAGCCCCAGATACAAATTGATGTCGTTCCCTGGTTGCTTCGGTCCTTCAATTAGCATACTCATGTGAATGTACTTCCTCTTGATGCACAACTAGGGGGGAAGGTTGTACATCCACACAAACACAGGCCAGGTGCTATGTGTGCTTCTCTGGCTGCCAAACGGATTGACTCCATCGGTGCTCGCGCCCAGCACGATGTTCCTTGGATCGTTCCCAAATTCTGCGTCTTCGAAGTTCAACGCTTGCCACTGGCTCGCATCCTTAGGGTGACTCAGCATCTTGTCTTTTTTATTTTTCTCCGGATCATTTGTGTCATCTTCTCGCTTCTTCTCCTCCCTATCCGCGTGCCAACCCATGAGCTTTGCTACCTTAGGGTCCGCGAAATACCATTGCAGACGAGGATTGATCGGAAAGTACCACACCACTTTTCGAGGAGCTTTCTTCCTCTTCTTGTATCGAGTGACGCCGCACACCGGACATATGGTAGACTCCACGTGCTCGTCCCGATAAATGATGCAATTGTTCATGCACACATGGTATTTCACGTGCGGTAAATCCAGAGGACACACGATTTTCTTCGCCTCCTCGAAACTGGTCGGGCACTTGTTCCCCTTGGGAACACGTTCGTGCCAGAATGACATGTTCTCGTCGAAGCATGCGTCGGTCATTTTATGTCTTACCTTCATCTCCAGAGCCATGAGTGTTACTTTCAGGCGGGTATCCTCGGGCCTGCATCCTTCATACAATGGAGTAACCGCGTCTATCTCCAGTTGATCCATCTTGGCTTTCTCTCGGGCGGCAGCTCTTGCGTTATCCGTCTGCTTGAGAAGCAGCTCTTAAATATGAGGGTCCTGCACCCAGCCCATCGATGGTCCAGCGTTGTCTGCTTCGCCGGCATGATCATTTTCATGATCATGCCCGTCGTCTGCTCTGGCATCTTCCTCAACATCATGTCCTGCATCTTCTACATGATGACTGTGTACAGCATCACCGTCGTGATCATGTCCTAGAGATTCTTCGTCTTCTCGCCCGCCCGAGACGCGGTGGTTGTCTTGCTGCCCTTCCTCATTTCTTGCTCGGCCCCCATGGACGACTTCGTAGTCATCTTCATCACCTTGCCACCGATAGCCATCCATGAAACCACGCAAGAGCAGGTGGCCCGCACCTTCCCGGAATTCGGGTCCGCAATAAGGCTCTTTAGCTTGCATCTTCGACACGGGCATCTTATCTCCGTCTCATTCTTTTGAAGCATCTCGGCCTTCGAGGAGCTCAAAAACCTATTCACGATGCCTTCGGTCATCGTGCGGACCATGGTCGCCTGCGGGGTAGAGCAAAACGATATTTTAGAACCAAGAAAAAAATTGGCATGACTTTCCCTAAAAATAGGACGAAAAAGAATGCATAATGCCAAAATTATCGCTGAAACGGAAATGAATCAACATTCCGGCAAAATATTGGCAACTATCGCATTTCAAATACCGGTACCTGCAAACACAAACATATATGCAACACCACAAACATATGCAACACCACGAACATACATAGATCTAGCTAGACCATAAAAAGTGCATGTGCACATTGTTCGAGGGAGAACAACATAAATATGGCTTCCCCCCTTACTTACCTATCAAAAAAGGTAATTTAACCACTTAATTTGGATGAATCTATGGTGGAAATGAGGTGACAAAGAGGAGGCAACCGAGACAAGCTTTGGAGGAGTAGGTGGAGAGAATGAAGTGGGGAGAAAGTGAGTGGGTAGGAGTGGATGTCCAAAATATCGTGTTGGTCCCAGGTTACTAATGGCGCACCATCTCCAATTGTGCCATTAGTAACCCAGGTTACTAATGGCGCACCTGCTGGTGGTGCGCCATTAGTAGTTTTGCAAAAAATAAATACTAATGGCGCACTATGGCACGGTGCGCCATTAGTAGTTTTGCAAAAACAGAATAAAAAAGAATAAAAATAATAAAAAAAGAATAGTAGTGGCGCACTCTGTGGCTGGTGCGCCATTACTAGTTACAACTGGTAATGGCGCACTGCTCCTGGATGCGACATTAGTATGTTTGGAAAAGAAAAAAAACTTATTACTAGTGGCGCACCGTGAGCCTGCTGCGCCATTAGTGTATTCCACACTAATGGCGCACCTGCACATGGTGCGCCACTACTATATATTACTGGCGCACCACATGTGAGGTGCGCCATTAGTATCCATCCCATCTATAGCCCTTTTCGTAGTAGTGTGGGTCTCATGACCCAACATACAGAGCATACAGACAATAGAAGCATAACATGTCTGAGTACAGACAACTATACATGAAAAAGGCTGAGAAGCCTGACTATCAACAAGACCCTCCCAAGGGCACAAGATCGTAGTTGAGGTAACAAGCTAAACGTCGAAGTCCACGCGGAACCACTAGCGACACTGAAGTCTCTCTACAAAACATAAATTATGCAAACGTGAGTACAAAGGTACTCAAATAGACTTACATCAGAACTAACTACATATGCATCAGTATCAACAAAGGGTGGTGGAGTTTGACTGCAGCAACCCAGCTTTGACTCAGTGGCTATCCTAAACTAAGACTTCAAGTAACTCTTTTGAGGTGGCGCACACGAGTCCACATATTCACCAATCAATACACCACTATGGATCCATTCCTGTCTACCTACGAGAAGGCCATCCATAGCACTCACACTTGTCTTGAGCATTTTAGAGAATCCACTTTCACTTGTCTATGCACCACGTAAGCATCCAAGAAGTCCATAACTGCGGACCCGGCTATTCGAATAGATCATGTTAACCCTGCAGGGGTGTACTTCTTCACACACTCTCTCGCCACTTACCGCCATGTACACGTCGTGTATCTCGGCAACCTTCAAGCGGAAGCCTGGCGAGGGTGTAGGCCACGACCTGACTAACCACACAAGACTCTAGTCCAGGTTTATCGCCTATTCGGGTTCCATCCGTAAGGAGATCCGTCCGGGGTGTCGCTCACGGCCCCAAACAATGTGCGCAGGGTTCCCAATCCCACCTCGACGGATGGATCTACGCTTGGTACACCATGCCATGGTGCCTAGTCTGTCCCAAGCCCACATGTACCGTGTGCGACTTGGTAGACTACTAGCACTACCTACAAACACCAGAAATTAGTTGCAACTCCTGGACAGAGATCTAGTTGATTAATAAGTCGAGAGGTGTCGAGTTACTGGAACCCAATGTGTGGTAGTAGCTAGTCATTGGACAACTTACACATAACTCAGTTATTAAGGATGGTTCCAGTGAGACAATCCACCATGTACTCCTAAATGGCCTCTCACCGCTACCTTTACCAAAACGTGTTCACACACTTAGATCACACACAGTAGGACATGTTCATCACCATTCCAATTCATCCCCGATGAATCAGACCTGACACAACTCTAAGCAATAGCAGGCATAACCAGAAAGCATGAATGAGTAGGCACAACATGGCTCAAACAATTCCTACTCATGCTAGTGGGTTTCAACTATTTACTGTGGCAATGACAGGTCATGCAGAGGAAAGGGGTTCAGCTACCACAACAAAAAGCAGTTCAATCGTTGTTGTCCTAATGGAGTAAATGAGAGCAGGAGCGAGAGAGTGGGATTGTATCAGGATGATCAAAGGGGGTTTGCTTGCCTGGCACTTCTGAAGATAGAAAAGCTCTTCGTCTGTGTCATCGAACTCATCGTCGGAGCTAAGTCCACTGAGAGGGGACAAAACTGGCAAACAGAGAAAGAACACAATGAATGTAATGCGACAATATGGTGCATGATCATGACATGGCAATATGTTGTCGATTGAGCTAATGCAACTAGCAACATAATTAAATGAAGTTGGTTTGAACCCAAGTTCAAATTCAAACTCCACATGTGGTTATTTAAATATCATTTAGTTGATTTGACCTGATCAGCAGGTTTAACTTGTTCAAACATGCATGAAAATGCCAAAGACAGATTCCTCATATTTTTCTGATCATTTTTCATATATAACTTATTTTCATCTGAGCTACGGTTGATTTTATATGATTTTTAGAAGTTTTAACTATTTTCTGAAATAAATAAATCATTTCTGATTTATTTAAAATCCCAGAAAACAATTACTGCATCAGCATGACGTCACTCTGGTGTCAGCAGGTCAACAGTGTTAGTCCGGTCAAACCTGACGTGTGGGGTCCACACGTCAGTGGCGCTGCTAATTAACAGGGTTAATTAGCACTAGTTAATCCTAAGCTCTAATTAGACAGGGCAGGGCCCACATGTCAGTGACTAACTAACTAACCAACTAATTAGTACTAACCTAGCTTAATTAACAGGGTGGGCCCCACTTGTCAGTGAGTCAGTGATTAACTAAGGGTGTGGGGCCCATACGTCAGTGACCCGGGGTGCTCAACCCACCGGTCAAACAAGTCAAAAAGCATCGGCGGCTCGTCACCGGCGGAGCCGGAGACGGCGGAGGGTGTCGGGTTTTGCCCTCCGGCGACCAAAAGAGCGGCGGTTTGGTTCTTTGGGACGCTGGTGCTCGTCTGCATCCAACGGTGGTGGCGTCTGGAGCTGGGGTGGCCGGAAACGGCGGTGACGACCTAAACGGCGGCGGCTGGAGTACGGCTATGCGAGGGCGCGGTGCTGAAGCTCGAGGGAGAGCGAACGGAGGTACTGGGAAGCACCTAAGGGGCAGCAAGGGGCACCCCGGAGCCTCTGGTTGGAGCGGACGGGCTCGGCAGCACAGAGCTCGCCGGCCATGGCGGACGACGGCGTCGGGTGCTCGCGGGGCGGCGGCTACGTCATGAAAATGAAGCGGGGAAGAGGGGGTTTTGGCGCAGGAGCTCACAGGGAGGCGAACGGGATGCTTGGCGGGCTCGGGGACACGTCGGAGCGGGCGCACGGTCGCCGGCGATCTCCGCTGCCGTAGGAGGAAGAAGGGGTCGGGGACGATGTCACAGAGCTCCTGGCGGCGCCTGTCTTGGTGCAGAGGATGCGGGGGTCGAGGCGGGGCTCTTGGCATAGCAGGATGGGCGTGGGGAGGTCGGTGGCAGCAGCGAACGGCGATGGTGGCGGCGGCTCTGTTCGGGAAGAGATCAGAGAGGGGAGGGGAGAGCTGCGTGGAGGGGAAAGTTCAGAGGGTCGAGGGGAGAACTAGGGGTATCGTGGCGCTTTGGGCCATCTCCATCAGCGAGCTAGCAAGCAGGAGGTGGCAAGGTGTCGCCGGCGCGCTCGCCACGCACATGCCTATCCTCCTGGCAAGAGGAATAAGACCACTCAGCCCCTGGTGGGCTGGGCCTCTTCTGCCAGGTAAGGCCCAGGTGGGGTTTTCTCTCTGTCTCCTTTCTATTTTTCGTTTTCTATTTATTTCTTCTGTTTTGTTTTAGTTAGAGCACTAAAACATTTTGGATAATGTTGAAACCTTTTGTGGACTCACTCTGAAGTATTCCAAAGGCCCTCTACAAGTTTCAAATTATTTGGAGCTATTTCAAATATATAGCATTTAAATAGCCCCAATTCAAATACTTATTGATTTAACTCAAAGCCCAAATAATTCCCTAAAAATGTTCAATATTTTTGGTTTGGATCAAACCCCTTGCCAAAATTATCAAACATTGATGAAGGCATTTTTGCGTTTATTGAAAGGATTTTTTATTTGAACCTAGTTGAGTTCATTTGGTGCTAGGGTTTGAACAATCCCCATTTCAACCTTCAAACGAAATTAGACATGATGCATGATGCACTCAAGTGCAACTAATTAAAAGCAAGACAACAAGGGCTGATCTAGGGCTGTGACAACTCACCCCCACTAAAACAAGAATCTCGTCGCGAGATTCAAGACGTAGGGTAAGAAGACAGAGGGACACAAAGCTAAAAAATCTTCACGATCCAACTGTCCTCCTCGAAGTTGTTGATTCATTGCAGCATGTTGATCTTGGCATCCTTGCTTTCGAGGTCTTTGTCCGACACGGTGACGAAGAAAGAAACTCTACAAGATTGATCCTCTAAAAGATCGAGCAACTCAAGATCAACTCATGGAGTGAGACGTTGAAACATCTCTTGAGCCAAGATACAAAACACACATCCAGAGGGATGGAGTGAAACAAATGATAAAGGTTCACTTGGTAGGCAATAATTCCACACCTAAGAAGATGGTGATCGATGTCACCAGACGGGGCACCTTAGCGAAGGTGACTCGTAGAGTTATTCCTTTAGGTGGAAAAAAGAATTACTTTTGATATAGAGATCATTGAAATTCTCGATACCAGCCTATGGTAATCACAAACGATCACTAAACGGAGTTCGAGAGAACGACATACTCCGACTAGCATGGATGATGTGGACTACCTTGTTGAAGACAACGCAAGGAATGATTTTGCTTGCGCGTGCTCTCAAGAACTTGAGCATTTCCATATTCATCAAGGTTTTACCAACATCCGTGTCAAGGATCCTGGCAACACAATATACTACCATGATGAATAGTGGTGGACGATGCAGATGCAAAGGAAGATAACATTGTCTCAGATTTTACCTTAGCGGAGCCAAGGAAGCAAAATCTAGATGATCGACCGAGAGACATTTAGCACTCCGCTTCTAATGTTCTCCTTGATGTGTTAGCGAATCCATTCATAGATATGTTTGGTATCTGGAACATCAAGTAGAGGTCGGACTTCAGTAGCACAAAAATACATAAGGAACAACTAGGGAGTAAATCCTACAAAATCCTTATGGGGAGGTGGCCAACTTCCTTAATCAAGATACTACAATAATAGGTCTTTCGGCTGGTGTGTTGGCCACAAAATCCACTTACCGGGTCACAGAGAGACCACTATTATAGTTCTTGGGAAACATTCAACCATAATATCTGCCTGAGATTCAGATCTGGTTGGTGTCAGGATATTCCAGACCCATCAAGTCTAGGAAGAAAAATGAAAGTTTGCAACACAAATCGACGAGAAGATGTTGCGAGATTCTTGGGAAATGAACTATGATAGCAAGATCCAAAACATGAGTTGGTTCTGCTACATGCATGTGAACACGTTGTCTAAGACAAGCATGACCATGTTGTAGTCTTACAACGAAACACTACCAAGTTCAGGTTGGGAACCATCATCCAGGATATCGAAGTCCTTTCATAAGTCCGGATTAGCTCTTATGAAGGAACTTCCTCTCCTTGAACAAATCAATCAGTGGCTTGGGGTGCTAGGGAATACATATGAAGTGGAGGTAATTAATCTGCCAAACCATAGTATACATTCACACATGCATAACTGACTAGGGATGATTCCAAGGGAAGAAAAACAAACTTTCTCGAATTCATGGTGACAACTTTCATCAAATGCACATGAATTAGAGGAAGTCACTCCTCTCATCCTAACATATGCTTCATGAACGGAACACGGAGACAATGCCTACAAAGTTTCCAACATAAGCTTAATGTCAACAAAATCATGGAGAAGATAAGGATGTTGTCGATGGGCTCAACAATAATTCATCCAGGTTTCCATATAGATGGAATTCCATGACAATGTGAACAAAGTGATAGAATTGGTCAGACCAAAGGATGTAACGGTGTATGCTCGAGGGGTCAACCACGAGTAAGACAACATTACGAATATCATTGGTTCTGATTTGACTTGACAATAGCCCATACTCAAATCAAAGTTAGGATAAAACGATAGGTCCAGCAACTGAACACGAAGATCAATTGATGAAAATACCATCTTTCTTCATCAACACACAAACAAGGATATCCCTTTGAAAATGAACTAAGTAGGACAAGCATTCATCTTCCAACTCTCCAGGTTGTTGTCTAGCTTAACCAACTAGCTCAGGATATCCAACATAGATTCTTGGGGAAGGGGTGGTTTACAAGAAACCAATTTGACGACGAACTCAATTATAGCGGTCAGGGAACAACCTGGTAATACTTCCGAGAAGATATTTGGAAAATCATGAACCACCGATATGTTATGAAGGTCGAGAACAATATTTCTTTTTAGGGCAAGACGATATGATCAAGAGAGCCCGAGATTGATACAATCCTAATTCATTGTCGGGACCCCGATCCTAAGCCACACAGGTCTAGCCTGTAACACATCATATCACTTTGCGGCCTCACGCACGGTATCCCCACGGGCGCCACCTTACCTGGCCCGGGACCGTTTGCGCATTTTGGCACACGTATATGATAGTGTCGCTAGCATCCATATGACAGAGAACCCGGCCCGACATGACCAGTTATAAACCAAAAGTGGCACTAAATTACAGAGACAGGCATACATGACCCAGCAACGAACGTGTCGGTCATCAACGTATGAACCCAAGTCGTAGCAAGCTACAAGGACTTAAAGGAACAACGCGTGACATTTCCCCTAAGGGACAGACACAGGAACGAAGAAGGACACATGCCGGCCAGTCTAAGTGTTCCGGAGCAGTAGCAAGCTACCAAGGCTCAGTGGAAGCACTAGGAGACATTTCCCTGTAAGATAGGCTACCAAAGGTAAACAACTAGGTGTCGGATCCCACACATAGCAATACACATTACACGTACGCATAACATGCAAGTATGTGTTGTTCAACATGGCATCACAACATAACTCAACAACTCATATAGATAAAGGCCCAGAAGAGCCATCATAGCATTTATTACAATCAAAGGTCAAATGACCCAACATACAGAGCATACAGGCAACGGAAGCATAACATGTCTGAGTACAGACAACTACAAATGAAAAAGGCTGAGAAGCCTGACTATCTACAAGACCCTCCTAAGGGCACAAGACCGTAGCTGACGTAACAAGCTAAACGTCGAAGTCCACGCGGAACCACTAGCGACACTGAAGTCTCTCTGCAAAACATAAATTAAGCAAACGTGAGTACAAAGGTACTCAGCAAGACTTACATCAGAACTAACTACATATGCAACAGTATCAACAAGGGGGTAGTGGAGTTTGACTGCAGCAAGCCAGCTTTGACTCGTGGCTATCCTGAACTACGACTGCTAGTAACTCTTTTGAGGTGGCGCACACGAGTCCACATATTCACCAATCAATACACCACTATGGATCCGCTCCCGTCTCCCTACGAGAAGGCCATCCATAGCACTCACACTTGTCTTGAGTATTTTAGAGTATCCACTTTCGATTGTCTATGTACCACATAAGCATCCAAGAAGTCCATATCCGCGAACCCGGCTATTCGAATAGATCATGTTAACCCTGCAGGGGTGTACTTCTTCACACACGCTCTCGCCACTTACCGCCATGTACACGTCGTGTATCTCGGCAACCTTCAAGCGGAAGCCTGGCGAGGGTGTCGGCCACGACCTGACTAACCACACAAGTCTCTCGTCCAGGTTTATTGCCTATTCGGGTTCCATCCGTGGGGAGATCCGGCCGGGGTGTCGCTCACGGCCCCAAAAGATGTGCGCAGGGTTCCCAAGCCCACCTCGTCGGATGGATCTATGCTTGGTACACTGTGCCACGGTGCCTAGTCTGACCCAAGCCCACATGTACCGTGTGCCACTTGGTAGACTACTAACACTACATACAAACACCAGAAACTAGTTGCAACTCCTGGACAGAGATCTAGTTGATTAATAAGTCGAGAGGGGTCGAGTTACCGTAACTCAATGTGTGGTAGTAACTATGTCATTGGACAACTTACACAGAACTCAGTTCTTAAGGACGGCTCCAGTGAGACAACCCACCATGTACTCCTACATGGCCTCTCACCGCTACCTTTACCAAAACGTGTTCACACACTTAGCTCACACACAGTAGGACATGTTCACCACATTCCAATTCATCCCCGATGAATCAAACCTGACTCAACTCTAAGCAATAGCAGGCATAACCAGAAAGCATGAATGAGTAGGCACAACATGGCTCAAACAACTCCTACTCATGCTAGTGGGTTTCAACTATTTACTGTGGCAATGACAGGTCATGCAGAGGAAAGGGGTTCAACTACCGCAGCAAAAGCAGTTCAATCGTTGTTGTCCTAATGCAATAAAAGAGAGCAGGACAGACACCCTTTGCTCTTGTCTATGGAGCAGAGGCAGTTCTCCCCACGGAACTCGTATACGGATCTCCTCGAGTGCTCGCTTATGATGAGCTCGAGCAAGAGCAACTGCGACAAGATGATGCATTGCTCCTCGAGGAGGGACGTCTCCAGGCTGCTGTACGAGCTGCTCGATACCAGCAAGCCTTGCGTCGCTATCATAGCCGCAAGGTCAAGGCCAGGAGTCTCGAGGAAGGTGACCTTGTTCTTCGGCGTGTTCAGTCCGCCAAGAATTCCAACAAGTTGACGCCGAAGTGGGAAGGCCCTTATCGGGTGAGACAAGTCACAAGGTCCGGCGCTGTCCGCCTTGAGACCGAAGAAGGCTTACCGGTGAGCACCTCCTGGAACATAGAGCATCTTCGCAAGTTTCACCCATAAGGCGCGGTTGCCGTGATCCACTCCGGCAACCACCTTTTGTACAAGTCTTGCCGCTGTTGCATGTAAACCTTTGTACAAAGCCGGGCACAGATCCCGTGCATCAGTAAAGTTTTTGTGCTTCGCACTATTTGCCATTTTCATGCTTTTCTTTGTCATTTGCATGCATTGTTTGGCACCTTGTGCGATGCACATCCCCGGTAAGCACTAGCAAGCCATGAGGCTGTATGCTTGTTTTTCCTCCTCCTCTTTTTCTTTCCCTCTTAAGCAGAAGGAGTCTTCCTCGCGCACAAGTTTGCCGGGGGGGAAGGAGATGGAGGATGAACCAAGTGCTGTTCAAGAAAGAGGAGCCTTGTCGGGGAACAAGCAATATATGAAAGCTAAGTTACCAGAATTTGAGCAATTCAAATTTTTAAATTTTAGTTGTCTTCCTTGAACAACCACACTTTGTATGGAAAACCTGGTGCGCCAAAGATGTCGGGGGAAACTGTCCTCCCACGAGCACCTATGGGACCGGAGCCCCTTATACGTTGCGGTAAGGGAGCGGAGGGAGCACAAAGAGCAGATCGAGGAGCACACGCGGGCAGTTTACCCAGGTTCGGGCCGCGCGGACGCGTAAAACCCTACTACTGCCTTGGTTGTATTGAGCTCGGGAGCTTGAAGAGCTACAGTACTAGCTACACCGAGCGAGAGAGTTGTTTAGGATTCGAACCCTTTCTACGTTGTGCATGGGCCTCCTTTTATAGCTCAAGGGGTCACCGACAGGTGTCAACGTAGAGGAGGGCAAAAATGTAACTGTGGTGGTAGTTGTAACAGTGCGGGAATAGTGCGCGAACAGTGGATGAACAGTGGTCATCACCTAACTTTGACAGTGGGGGACAAGGGCATTAAATGCCCATCACCGTCGACCCCAAAAGTGTCCGTCCATGCTTCTCCGTCCGCCACGGTGGTAGCCTCGTCACCGTGGCTTGCCACCGTATGCCCCAGGCTGCACAGCCTTCCGCCACGCGCCCGTGGAAGGGCCCCAGGGAGACGCGTGGGCAGATGAGCTGGAGTGCGGGCACACAGTACAAGTTTCCCCCGGCAAGCACCTTGCCGGGGTCTCGAGCTTGTCGGGCCCGGGAGCTTGTCGCTCCCCGGGTCCGGCCCGGGCGCATGATGCGCCGAGGCGCGCTTTCCTTGGTCTTCCTGGCAAGCTCCTCTTGCCAGGGTCTTGTATTAAAATGATATCTTTGAACCTGGTGTGGCCTTCCCGGCAAGCTCCACTTGCCGGGGCCTTGATCTTCTGACTTGTATACTTTGTTCTTGAATGGCTTAATAAGGGCCGGAAAGGTTTCCGGCAAGCATGTGGTAAACCCTGCCGCGGGAAGCTGCTACTGCCCGTGCACAAGTTGGGGTACTAAGGTACCCCTACCTTAGTACACCGATAGTCGAGGCGGGGCTCTTGGCATAGCTGGATGGGCATGGGGAGGTCGGTGGTATCGGCGAACGGCAACGGTGGCGGCAGCTATGTTCGGGAAGAGAGTAGAGAGGGGAGGGGAGAGAGCTGCGAGGAGGGGAAAGTTCAGAGGGTCGAGGGGAGAACCAGGGGTGTCATGGCGCTCGGGGCCATCTCCAGCAGCGAGCTTGCAAGCAGGAGGTGGCCAGGCGTCGTCGGCGCGCTCGCCACGCACCTGCATGTCCTCCTGGCAAGAAGAAGAAGACCACTCAGCCCCTGGTGGGCTGGGCCTCTTCTGCCAGGTAAGGCCGAGGTGGGGTTTTCTCTCCCTCTCTTTTCTATTTTTCCTTTTCTATTTATTTCTTCTGTTTTGTTTTAGTTAGAGCACTAAAACATTTTGGATAATGTTGGAACCTTTTGTGGACTCACTCTGAAGTATTCCAAAGGCCCTCTGCAAGTTTCAAATTATTTGGAGCTATTTAAAATATATAGCATTTAAATAGCCCCAATTCAAATACTTATTGATTTAACTCAAAGCCCAAATAATTCCTTAAAAATGTTGAATATTTTTGGTTTGGATCAAAACCCTTGCCAAAATTATCAAACATTGATGAATGCATTTTTGGGTTATTGAAAGAATTTTTTATTTGAACCTAGTTGAGTTCATTTCGTGCTAGGGTTTGAACAATCCCCATTTCGACCTTCAAAGGTAATTAGACATGATGCATGATGCACTCAAGTGCAACTAATTACAAGCAAGACAACAAGGGCTGATCTAGGGCTGTGACATTATTGGATCCGTAATCGTTCAGGTACAACACTCATCTTCTTCTTCGTCTTCTTGAAATTCACATTTTTAAATTTCTTCATGATGTATTTACGACCGTCTTACAGAAAATGATTCCCACAAGCTTGACCTAGTCTATGCGCACAGTGAAGATCTTGGCAATGAAATCTATCGGCCCCAATCTGGATCAAGTTGTTGTATTCCGTACATGCTTTCCATGCACGGAGAAGCTACTGATCGAGGTGAAACTTCTTTCCTATTAGTAAACGGTAATCACAATGTAGCTCAAATTTTTCGTAATTTTCCCAAATTACGATGACAAGTGTAGTGTTCAAAACTGCATCTACACACTGCACCAAAAGAAATGTTTTTAGTATTTTTTTCTCACATGATCACCTGCATCGTTTTTTTTGTTGTACTACTATAGTAGCCTAGGCTAGTCATAGTGGAAAGTAACTTAGACTACTCGAGTAACTCTATGGTTACGCTAAGAGCAAGTACTACCTCCATCCTGGTTTACTCTTCCTATTTTGTAGTATCAAAATTTGACAGTAGATTTAACTGAAAAAATGTTAATGCATGTCACTAAGAACTATATCGTTGGATTCGTATTTGAACATAATTTCACATGGTGTAATTTTTAGTGACATGCATTGGCATTTTCTTACATAAATATACGATCAAACTTTTATACTAAATAAGAGGTAGTACAAAAGTGGGCTATAACGGCCCTCCACTATGTAGGCCAAAACACGTGCCAAATTCACTTGTGATGCATTTGGCATCGATGCCCCTCCATTGCTCACATGGTGCCCCAATCTGGATCACCTACTTTGCGCCGGTGCTAAATTAACTCACACAATGAAAAACACTTGCGTGGGAGAGAGAGAGAGGACTGAGGCAATAAAAAACACTTGTTTGGGAGAGGGAGAGGCTGGTGTGGTTGGTTTGATTGATTTGTTTATACATGTGGGTCTGTGTGCACAGCGGTGCCAACTCTCTCACATCGCGAGATCGGTGCCAAAATCTTTTGATTTGACATCGATGTGTATTATGTGGCATACTTTTGTGAAATATGTCATCGGCCACATAGTGGAAGGCAACAAATGCCCAAGCTCTTCACGTACTCCTAGGTAAATGAGAGGAAAGAGAGAGAGAGAGAGAGAGAGAGAGAGAGAGAGAGAGAGAGAGAGAGAGGGAGAGAGTGAAAAAATATCACTAGCCAGCCAACCTTATCGTATGAGCGAATGATATTGGTACCTCTTGATGATATGGCAATCTTATACATCTCCAGCTGCTCTAATATGTTCTCTTCTTTTGCAGATAAATATAGACCCGAAAGTGAAAAATGTGTTGCACTATAACAATCTCATCGAATGCCTTGATCTCCATATTACATAAATTGATTTGATCGACTATCGAGGAAGCACATCTGAGATTAAATTATCTAGGTTCTTTGTTCTCGAGGCAAGTGTGCTCAAGGTAATGAGGTTTGGCGTTCTCTGGCGCAACAATGAATGGCGTGTTGATCACCGCAAGCGTCTAAGCCTAAATGACAAAGTCTCCACAGAAGCTGAATTTGTTTTTGAAATATCAAGTGGCCAGAGACTCGAAAAGTTATTTGCCCATTAGTGACTTGTCAGGGCGGTGGATTTTAGTTTGTACGATAAGGCTGCATCCACCTAAAGTAACGAAATTTCTTACGTAAACTTCATAGTAATTCCCTCTTCGTAGGTGCATCATTACTCCTAACATTTGTAATATCAGTTTGAAACTTGTAATATTGCCGTGTCCTATTCCTGTGTTTTCAAAATCCCGCGAATCAAACATGTCCTGTGTTGGTGAAGATGTTGTGCCTGCCATCTTTCACCAATAGCCGTCGGATCTAGATCTGACGCATACAAGCCAAACTTCTCCAGTTTTGCAAAAAGATGCCCGCACTTGTTCCCTATTTACAAACAACTCCTTGTCTCTCACAATCAGCCTTATCTTCTCCCCACCACATCTAGAAGGCCATGGAAAAATCTGGCGCGATGGCCGCTGCCGGCGCTGTCCACCCCCCAATCTTGGTGTTCCGTGCAATGCACGGGCATCTACGCATGGGAAATTATGTCGAACATGGCTAGTTGTAAGCAGGCTAGGTCTACAGCCATGATGATAGTGACTGCAGACGGTGAGGCTGACTATGGTATGCCGAACATGGCGCCTATACTCAGGTGTCATCTCCGGCGTACGGTCTTGTCACTTCACTGTGAGGAGCAGCTCGTAATAATTTGACCAACGGGTAGTACAGTGCTACTACTACAATGGTAGTACTACTACTAGTAGTATAAGGTACGTGCTATGCACGTGGTGTTGCTGAGTTTAAAAATTGTTTGTTAGGTCTTTTGTCGTCTTGTAACAAATTTGCTTTTGAGTATTTTGACGTCCCAGAAGATTCCAGATGTTCCGGGTTCTCCCGTGTGTTTCTTTTGGGCTTGTGTTATTTTATTTTTGCATTGCATCTTGTCATCATGCCATCATGTCATATTTCTTTTGCATCTCAAATAAATAAATCGTGTGGACCTTCGGTCCATTTAAATCGAGGGAAGGATGACTTCTCTTTATAACATATATGTATCCTCCTAATATTTAGGGAGCTACTACAATAAATATTTCATTGTTTGGAATTAACCGCAACACACTTGCAATAGAAATTCCTTCATCTTTCTCCCTTTACTCCAAGTCGTGCTTTGAAATATGTCAAAGTAGACCCGTGTCAGTTTTGAGCTCAACTTGTATTTATTTGCCTTACCAAATAAATATATTTGTACTCCTTTTTTTTATTAAGGAGATAAGCATGTATCTTTTCATTTTAAAGCCGATCTGTTGGGGAACGTAGTATTTTAAAATTTTCCTATGATCATGCAAGATCTATCTACCAGATGCATAGCAACGAGAGGGGAGAGTGAGTCTACGTACCCTCGTAGACCGAAAGCGGAAGCGTTAGAACAACGCGGTTGATGTAGTCGTACGTCTTCACGGCCCGACCGATCAAGCACCGAAACTACGGCACCTCCGAGTTCTAGCACACGTTCAGCTCGATGACGTCCCTCGAACTCCGATCCAGCCGAGTGTCGAGGGAGAGTTCCGTCAGCACGACGGCGTGGTGACGATCTTGATGTTCTACCGTCGCAGGGCTTCGCCTAAGCACCGCTACAATATTTATCGAGGAGAACTATGGTGGAGGGGGGCACCGCACACGACTAAGAGATCAAGAGATCAATGTTGTGTGTCTAGAGGTGCCCCCCTGCCCCCGTATATAAAGGAGCGAGGGAGAGGCCGGCCCTAGAAGGGGCGCACCAAGTGTGGGGAGTCCTACTAGGACTCCCAAGTCCTAGTAGGATTCCCCTTTCCTTTCCTGAGTAGGAGAGAAGGAAAGAGGGGGAGAGGGAGAAGGAAAAGGGGGCTGCACCCCTTGTCCAATTCGGACCAGAAGGGGGCCACGCGCCTCCTTCCTTTTGGCCTCTCTCCTCTATTCCCGTAACTCCCCGGTACTCCGAAAATACTCGAATCACTCGGAACCTTTCCGATGTCCGAATATAGTCATCCAATATATCAATTTTTACGTCTCGACCATTTCGAGACTCCTCGTCATGTCCCCGATCTCATCCGGGACTCTGAACTCCTTCGGTACATCAAAACTCATAAACTCATAATAAAACTATCATCGAAACCTTAAGCGTGCGGACCCTACGGGTTCGAGAACTATGTAGACATGACCGAGACACGTCTCCGGTCAATAACCAATAGCGGAACCTGGATGCTCATATTGGCTCCCACATATTCTACGAAGATCTTTATCGGTCAAACCGCATAACAACATACATTGTTCCCTTTGTCATCGGTATGTTACATGCCCGAGATTCGATCGTCGGTATCTCAATACCTAGTTCAATCTCGTTACCAACAAGTCTCTTTACTCGTTCCGTAATACATCATCCCGCAACTAACTCATTAGCTGCAATGCTTGCAAGGCTTATAGTGATGTGCATTACCGAGTGGGCCCAGAGATACCTCTCCGATAATCGGAGTGACAAATCCTAATCTCGAAATACGCCAACCCAACAAGTACCTTCGGAGACACCCGTAGAGTACCTTTATAATCACCCAGTTACGTTGTGACGTTTGGTAGCACACAAAGTGTTCCTCCGGTATTCGGGAGTTGCATAATCTCATAGTCCTAGGAACATGTGTAAGTCATGAAGAAAGCAATAGCAGTAAAACTTAAACGATCATAGTGCTAAGCTAACGGATGGGTCTTGTCCATCAGATCATTCTCCTAATGATGTGATCCCGTTGATCAAATGACAACTCATGTCTATGGCTAGGAAACATAACCATCTTTGATCAATGAGCTAGTCTAGTAGAGGCATACTAGGGACACTCTGTTTTGTCTATGTATTCACACATGTATTAAGTTTCCGGTTAATACAATTCTAGCATGAATAATAAACATTTATCATGATATAAGGAAATAAATAATAACTTTATTATTGCCTCTAGGGCATATTTCCTTCAGTCTCCCACTTGCACTAGAGTCAATAATCTAGTTCACATCGCCATGTGACTTGACACCGATAGTTCACATCGTCATGTGATTAACACCCAAAGGGTTTACTAGAGTCAATAATCTAGTTCACATCGCTATGTGATTAACACCCAAAGAGTACTAAGGTGTGATCATGTTTTTCTTCGTGAGAGAAGTTTAGTCAACGGGTCTGTCACATTCAGATCCGTATGTATTTCGCAAATGTCTATGTGTCTACAATGCTCTGCATGGAGCTACTCTAGCTAATTGCTCCCACTTTCAATACGCATCCAGATTGATACTTAGAGTCAGCTGGATTTAGTGTCAAAGCTTGCATCGGCGTAACCCTTTACGACGAACTCTTTATCACCTCCATAATCGAGAAACATTTCCTTAGTCATCCAGTTACTAAGGATAATTTTGACCGCTGTACAGTGATCTACTCCTGGATCACTATTATACCCTCTTGACAAACTCATGGCAAGGTACACAACATGTTTGGTACACAGCATGGCATACTTTATAGAACCTATGGCTGAGGCATAGGGAATGACTTTCATTCTCTCTATATTTTTCTGCCGTGGTCTGGCTTTGAGTCTTACTCAACTTCACACCTTACAAGTCAGGTAAGAACTCCTTCTTTGACTGATCCATTTTGAACTACTTCAAAATCATATCAAGGTATGTACTCATCGAAAGTCTTATCAAGCGTCTTGATCTATCTCTATAGATCTTGATGCCCAATATGTAAGCAGCTTCACCAAGGTCTTTCTTTGAAAAACTCCTTTCAAACACTCCTTTATGCTTTCCAGAAAATTCTACATCATTTCCGATCGACAATATGTCATTCACATATACTTATCAGAAAGGTTGTAGTGCTCCCACTCGCTTCTTGTAAATACAGGCTTCACCGCAAGTCTGTATAAATCTATATGCTTTGATCAACTTATCAAAGCGTATATTCCAACTCCGAGATGCTTGCACCAGTCCATAGATGGATCGCTGGAGCTTGCACATTTTGTTAGCACCTTTAGGATTGACAAAATCTTCTGGTTGCATCATATACAAGTCTTCTTTAATAAATCCATTAAAGAATGTAGTTTTGTTATCCATTTGCCAGATTTCATAAAATGCGGCAATTGCTAACATGATTCGGACAGACTTAAGCATCGCTACGGGTGAGAAAGTCTCATCGTAGTCAACTCCTAAAACTTGTTGAAAAACTTTCGCAACAAGTCAAGCTTTGTAAACAGTAACATTACTGTCAGCGTCAGTCTTCCTCTTGAAGATCCATTTATTTTCGATGGCTTGCCGACCATCGGGCAAGTCAACCAAAGTCCACACTTTGTTCTCATACATGGATCCCATCTCAGATTTCATGGTCTCAAGCCATTTTGCGGAATCTGGGCTCATCATCGCTTCCTCATAGTTCGTCGGTTCATCATGGTCCAGTAACATGACTTCCAGAACCGGGTTGCCGTACCACTCTGGTGCGGAACGTACTCTGGTTGATCTACGAAGTTCAGCAGTAACTTGATCTGAAGTTTCATGATCATCATCATTAGCTTCCTCACTAATTGGTGTAGGAATCACTGGAACCAGTTTCTGTGATGTACTACTATCCAATTTGGGAGAAGGTACAATTACCTCATCAAGTTCCACTTTCCTCCCACTCACTTCTTTCGAGAGAAACTCCTTCTCTAGAAAGGATCCACTCTTAGCAACAAAGACCTTGCCTTCGGATCTGTGATAGAAGGTGTACCCAACAGTTTCTTTTGGGTATCCTATGAAGATTTACTTCTCCGATTTGGGTTCGAGCTTATCATGTTGAAACTTTTTCACATAAGCATCGCAGTCCCAAACTTAAAGAAATGACAGCTTAGGTTTCTCGTTAAACCACAGTTCATACGGTGTCATCTCCACGGATTTAGATGGTGCCCTATTTAACGTGAATGTATCTGTCTCTAATGCATAACCCCAAAAGCGATAGTGGTAGATCGGTAAGAGACATCATCGATCGCACCATATCTAATAAAGTACGGTTATGACGTTCGGACACACCATTACACTATGGTGTTCCAGGTGGCGTGAGTAGTGAAAGTATTTCACATTGTTTTTACTGAAGGCCAAACTCTCTAACTCAAATATTTTACCTCTACGATCATATCGTAGAAACTCTTATTTTCATGTTACGATGATTCTCCACTTCACTCTGAAATTCTTTGAACTTTTCAAATGTTTTAGACTTGTGCTTCATTAAGTAGATATACCCATATCTGCTCAAATCATTAGTGAAGGTCAGAAAATAACGATACCCGCCGCGAGCTTCAACACTCATTGGTCCACATACATCTGTATGTATGATCTCCAACAAATCTGTTGCTCGCTCCATTGTTCCGGAGAACGGAGTTTTAGTCATCTTGCCCATGAGGCATGGTTCGCAAGCACCAAGTGATTCATAATCAAGTGATTCCAAAAGTCCATCACTATGGAGTTTCTTCATGCGCTTTACACCATTATGACCTAAACAGCAGTGCCACAAATAAGTTGCACTATCATTATTAACCTTGCATCTTTTGGCTTCAATATTATGAATATGTGTATCACCACGATCGAGATCTAACAAACTATTTTCATTGGGTGTATGACCATCGAAGGTTTTATTCATGTAAACAGAATAACAATTATTCTATGACTTTAAATGAATAACCGTATTGCAACAAATATGATCAAATCATATTCATGCTCAACGCAAATGCCAAATAACATTTATTTAGGTTATACACTAATCCCGAAAGTATAGGGAGTGTGCGATGATGATCATATCAATCTTGGAACCACTTCCAACACACATCGTCACTTCACCTTTAACTAGTCTCTGTTCATTCTGCAATTCTCGTTTCGAGTTACTAATTTTAGCAACTGAACAGGTATGAAATACCCAGGGGTTGCTATGAACACTAGTAAAGTACACATAAATAATCTGTATATCAAAATATACCTTTATTCACTTTGCCATCCTTCTTATCCGCCAAGTATCTAGGGCAGTTCCACTTCCAGTGACCATTTCCTTTGCAGTAGAAGCACTTAGTTTCAGGCTTGAGTTTTAGCATTGGGTTTCTTCACGGGAGTGACAACTTGCTTGTCATTCTTCTTGAAGTTCCCCTTCTATCCCTTTGCCCTTTACTTGAAACAAGTGGTCTTGTTAACCATCAACACTTCATGCTTTTTCATGATTTCTACCTTCGCCGACTTCAGCATTGCGAAGAGCTCGGGAATTCCTTTCGTCATCCCTTGCATATTATAGTTCATCACGAAGTTCTACTAACTTGGTGATAGTGACTAGAGAACTTTGTCAATTACTATCTTATCTAGAAGATTAACTCCCACTTGATTCAAGTAATTGTAGTACCCAGACAATCTGAGCACATGCTCACTGGTTGAGCTATTCTCCTCCATCTTGTAGGCAAAGTATTGTCAGAAGTCTTATACCTCTCGACACGGGCATGAGTATGAAATACTAATTTCAACTCTTGGAACATCTTATATGCTCCGTGGCGTTCAAAACGTTTTTGAAGTCCCGGTTCTAAGCCATAAAGCATGGTGCACTTAAACTATCAAGTAGTCATCATACCGAGCTTTTGTCAAAACGTTCATAACGTCTACATCTGCTCCTGCAATAGGTGTGTCACCTAGCGGTGCATCAAGGACATAATTCTCTGTGCAGCAATGAGGATAATCCTCAGATCACGGAACAATTCCGCATCATTGCTACTAACATCTTTCAACTTAGTTTTCTCTAGGAACATATAAAAAATAAACGGGGAGCAACATCGCGAGCTATTGATCTACAACATAGATATGCTAATACTACGAGGAATAAGTTCATGATAAATTAAAGTTCAATTTAATCATATTACTTAAGAACTCCCACTTAGATAGACATCCCTCTAGTCATCTAAATGATCACGTGATCCAAATCAACTAAACCATGTCCGATCATCACGTGAGATGGAGTAGTTTCAATGGTGAACATCTTATGTTGATCATATCTACTATATGATTCACGCTCGACCTTTCGGTCTCTAGTGTTCCGAGGCCATATCTGCATATGCTAGGCTCGTCAAGTTTAACCCGAGTATTCTGCGTGTGCAAACTGGCTTACACCCGTTGTATTTGAACGTAGAGCTTATCACACCCGATCATCACGTGGTGTCTCGGCACGACGAACTTTCGCAACGGTGCATACTCAGGGAGAACACTTATACCTTGAAATTTAGTAAGGGATCATCTTATAATGCTACCGTCGAACTAAGAAAAATAAGAAGAATAATAAGATAAACATCACATGCAATCAAAATATGTGACATGATATGGCCATCATCATCTTGTGCTTTTGATCTCCATCTCCAAAGCACCGTCATGATCACCTTCGTCACCGGCGCGACACCTTGATCTCCATCGTAGCATCGTTGTCGTCTCGCCAACTATTGCTTCTACGACTATCGCCACCGCTTAGTGATAAAGTAAAGCAATTACATGGCGATTGCATTTCATACAATAAAGCGACAACCATATGGCTCCTGCCAGTTGCCGATAACTTTACAAAACATGATCATTTCATACAAAACCGTATAACTCATCATGTCTTGACCATATCACATCACAACATGCCCTGCAAAAACAAGTTAGACGTCCTCTACTTTGTTGTTGCAAGTTTTACGTGGCTGCTACGGGCTTAGCAAGAACCGTTCTTACCTACGCATACAAAACCACAACAATATTTCGTCAAGTATGTGATGTTTTAACCTTCACAAGGACCGGGCGTAGCCACACTTGATTCAACTAAAGTTGGAGAAACTGACACCCGCCAGCCACCTGTGTGCGAAGCACGTCGGTAGAACCAGTCTCGCGTAAGCGTACACGTAATGTCGGTCCGGGCCGCTTCATCCAACAATACCGCTGAATCAAAGTATGACATGCTGGTAAGCAGTATGACTAGTATCGTCCACAACTCACTTGTGTTCTACTCGTGCATATCATCTACGCATAGACCTGGCTCATGATGCCACTGTTGGGGAACGTAGTATTTTAAAATTTTCCTACGATCATGCAAGATCTATCTACCAGATGCATAGCAACGAGAGGGGAGAGTGAGTCTACGTACCCTCGTAGACCGAAAGCGGAAGCGTTAGAACAACGCGGTTGATGTAGTCGTACGTCTTCACGGCCCGACCGATCAAGCACCGAAACTACGGCACCTCCGAGTTCTAGCACACGTTCAGCTCGATGACGTCCCTCGAACTCCGATCCAGCCGAGTGTCGAGGGAGAGTTCCGTCAGCACGACGGCGTGGTGACGATCTTGATGTTCTACCGTCGCAGGGCTTCGCCTAAGCACCGCTACAATATTTATCGAGGAGAACTATGGTGGAGGGGGGCACCGCACACGGCTAAGAGATAAAGAGATCAATGTTGTGTGTCTAGAGGTGCCCCCCTGCCCCCGTATATAAAGGAGCGAGGGAGAGGCCGGCCCTAGAAGGGGCGCACCAAGTGTGGGGAGTCCTACTAGGACTCCCAAGTCCTAGTAGGATTCCCCTTTCCTTTCCTGAGTAGGAGAGAAGGAAAGAGGGGGAGAGGGAGAAGGAAAAGGGGGCTGCACCCCTTGTCCAATTCGGACCAGAAGGGGGCCACGCGCCTCCTTCCTTTTGGCCTCTCTCCTCTATTCCCGTAACTCCCCGGTACTCCGAAAATACCCGAATCACTCGGAACCTTTCCGATGTCCGAATATAGTCGTCCAATATATCGATTTTTACGTCTCGACCATTTCGAGACTCCTCGTCATGTCCCCGATCTCATCCGGGACTCTGAACTCCTTCGGTACATCAAAACTCATAAACTCATAATAAAACTATCATCGAAACCTTAAGCGTGCGGACCCTACGGGTTCGAGAACTATGTAGACATGACCGAGACACGTCTCCGGTCAATAACCAATAGCGGAACCTGGATGCTCATATTGGCTCCCACATATTCTGCGAAGATCTTTATCGGTCAAACCGCATAACAACATACATTGTTCCCTTTGTCATCGGTATGTTACATGCCCGAGATTCGATCGTCGGTATCTCAATACCTAGTTCAATCTCGTTACCAACAAGTCTCTTTACTCGTTCCGTAATACATCATCCCGCAACTAACTTATTAGCTGCAATGCTTGCAAGGCTTATAGTGATGTGCATTACCGAGTGGGCCCAGAGATACCTCTCCGATAATCGGAGTGACAAATCCTAATCTCGAAATACGCCAACCCAACAAGTACCTTCGGAGACACCTGTAGAGTACCTTTATAATCACCCAGTTACGTTGTGACGTTTGGTAGCACACAAAGTGTTCCTCCGGTATTCGGGAGTTGCATAATCTCATAGTCATAGGAACATGTGTAAGTCATGAAGAAAGCAATAGCAGTAAAACTTAAACGATCATAGTGCTAAGCTAACGGATGGGTCTTGTCCATCAGATCATTCTCCTAATGATGTGATCCCGTTGATCAAATGACAACTCATGTCTATGGCTAGGAAACATAACCATCTTTGATCAATGAGCTAGTCTAGTAGAGGCATACTAGGGACACTCTGTTTTGTCTATGTATTCACACATGTATTAAGTTTCCGGTTAATACAATTCTAGCATGAATAATAAACATTTATCATGATATAAGGAAATAAATAATAACTTTATTATTGCCTCTAGGGCATATTTCCTTCACGATCATGCCCCCGGCCATTTTTCCTCTCCATCGATCTGGCCCAGGCAGCTGCGGCCCAAGACCCCTAGGCCCAACTCCCCACGTCAACCCTAGCCGCACCCGACCGCTCGCTCCTTCCTCCCGTGCGCCGCACCTTCTCCCATCGATCCCCAGCCTCCTTTTCCTCTCCTTCGCCAGTGCCCGATCCCCCCCGAGCCACTCCTCTCGATCTGCGACGGCAGCAGCCAGCCAGCCTCCTCCGTGCCTGGCGCCCCGCGGGCCGGCCAGGAGCTGCGCCGTCCCTCGCCCCGCTCGGCAGGTCCTGCGCCTCCCCGTTGCCCTTGCTGGACGCCCATCGTCGCGCGAGCCCGGGCCCAAGGCCGCCAACTGCGGTCGCCTCCGTCTCCAGGGCACCGGCCCCTGCCTCATCTCCTCATCGCCGCCCTGCGCGCCTCCTGCGCCATGGCGCCCGTCCCTGCTGCCTCGCCGAGTTCGAGCCCCGTCGGTCGCCTCGTCCCCGCCTCTGTTTCGGCTGCCGCCAGCGAGCAGCTCCGCCATGACCATGGAGTCCCGAGGCCACGTCCTCGCCGTTCCTCTGCCGTCACGCGCCACCACGGGCCACCCGCAGCGCCCCTCCATCGCCTCCTTGTTGCTGCCTCCGTGAAGCTCGAGCGTGGTCTTTCTTTTGTGTGCATCGGTTCTGCCATGTTTCTCATCCAAAGACGTCAAGTGCATGGAGACCCCAAGTACCTCGACGCCTGTACGACTACATCCGATGCGGTTTTTGACAAGTACCACGACGCCGATGACCTTCAAGTTCGACTACACGGTTGCCACGAGTTCCTCTACGACCCTCGACTACGACTACACACGAGAACCGCAAGTACCACGACGGCCCGAACATCTACAGGAAAAACGAGCTCCGTGAACGACTACCGTCCCCGTGTACCACTACCGCCGCCAAGACCAAGATGGCGCCAAAGGGCAAGACGATCGTGAACGACTACCGTTACCCCCTCCAAGTTCGACTACCATCGCCCCGAAGACGTCCGATGCCACGACAAGTACCTCTACGGAACGACTACTTCCCTCTACGAACATGTACCATGACTCGCGAGAACGTCTACTTCCACTACTTCCACTACGTCCCTCGACGACTCGAACCGCTTCGAGAACGAACGTTCCGAAGGTATAACCCCGAGACAACCCCGTGGTTGAATGCTTGTGGTTGTATGAGATGTTTTCCCTTGTGTGCTCCGTGCCCGTATCATCTTTTGTCGTGCTCCTCGGTTGCCTCGTCGCCGACCCGTGGGAACCCGGTGACGGGATCACCCCACCTTTTCATCTTGTTCGACTCGCTCATGCCACCTATGCTTTTGCACCGGTCTCTCAACGAGAAACCGGAACCGAGATGTTGCTGTTGCATCATTTTTGGATCGTTGCCGTGGCACCCTTTTCCTTCCACCACGGTGACAAATACTCCTTAACATCTTCATGTCAACTTTAATAAAAATTGCATAAATTTGATCATGTCATCCGCATCATGTTAACAACATTAAAATGTGTGAATTGTTGTTTGCTAAAAAAATTGCTAAACATGCACAGGGGGATTTTTCCCGGAATTGTTGCTGTTATTTCCGGCCTCATTTAAAATGACTAAATAGGTAGTTTGTTTTTTGCTTCACCTCTTGCTATGTTAAAAACATTTAATCTTGTCTTGTAAATAAACGAGAGTCAATTAAATAATTAAAATGTGGTGTTTCGTCAATATGCAACTCGTTGCATATTGAGCTCCACTTAACTTGTAGTTTTGTGTGTGCACATTGCCATGCCATGCATAATTAAACCGGACATGCACCATACTTGGATGTGCATCGTATGTCATGTTTATGCTTGTGTGTTTACCGTGTTGTTTGCTTCTTTCCGGTTGCTTCTCTTGTTAGCTTCGGTTTCGTTCCGGAGTTGTGAGGCTTCTTCTTTGTCTTCTTCTGGACCCGTTCTTCTTCCTCGCAGAATCACAGGCAAGATGATCATACCCTTGGATACCTTTACTACCATTGCCATGCTTAGTTGTCTCGATGCTATCGTTACATGTCGCGCTACCCATCTTTTATGTCAGCCTCTCCTTGTTTCCATGAAACATCTAACCTTGGAAACCTTCCTAGCAAAACCACTGTTTGGCTATGTTACCCGCTTGCTCTGCCCCTCTTATAGCGTTGTTTGTTGCAGGTGAAGATTAAGATCATTCCAGGAGGGAACTTGTTGTTGGAATATCACAATATCTATTATTATTATTAACACACCTATATACTTGGCATGGGTGGAAGGCTTGGCCTTTTGCTCGGTGTTTTGTTCCACTCATGCCACCTTAGGCATCGATAAACCGGCATTATGTTCCTTGATTTTGCGTTCCTTACATGATGGGTGGATGGGGACCCCTTGACAGTTTAACTTTGAATAAAACTCCTCCAGCAAGGCCCAACATTGGTTTTAATTTGCTCATAATAACAACTTAATTAATTAATTAATTTTGCATAGGGGGTCGCGTCCCTGGGTATTCTTAATTCTACATAACAGGGGGGGGCCAGTGCTGATGGTGTTGGTCTCAAACGGGGAGCCTGCGGGGCCACCACGGGGAAACTCGAGGTTTGGTTTTACTCATAGCTTCACCCATCCAGTCGTGGCCTGAGACGAGATACGCGCGGCTACTATCAGGGTGACGACACACCGGGAGGTCTTGCTAGACTTGTTTTACCATTGTCGAAATGTCTTGTGCACCGGGATGCTGAGCCTGATCGGTTTTCCCTAAGATAAGGGGTGATGATATTATATTTATCACTTCAGCTAATCGTGAGAGCTTGTGATGGGCTAAGTTGGGACACCCCTCCAGGGTTATGATCTTTCGAAAGCCGTGCCCGCGGTTATGTGGTAGATTGGAATTTGTTATTGTCCGGTTGTAGAAAACTTGACAGAGGATCCGAAGTAAAACACACAACTGTCTGAGTAACCGTGACTATCTCTTTTCACTTCGAGAAGAGAACACGGTGGGGTTATGTTTGATCGTATGTAGTTCAGGATCTTTAGCGATCACCTGTTTGCGAGCGTTTGCGTAGATGCTCATCTTATTCTTGTACTCGTAAGCTAGCCACCATATTATGCTTAGCCGCTGCTGCAACCTCACCACTATCCTCTTCCATACCCATAAAGCTTTGCTAGTCTTGATACCCATGGTTATGGGATTGCTGAGTCCTCGTGACTCACAGATACTACAACACCAGATGCAGGTTCAGCCGAGAATGATGCAGGAGCTGGTTCAGTACTTCACTGGGAGCTCGATGAAGAGAGTGGCCGTATGCTTGTGACGTTTTCGACGATCAGTAGTGGTTTCTACTAGGGGCGATTCAGACCTGTGGCTTTATGTTGTTTTTTGTATCTTTCTTTTGGATCTTCGCCCGTAGTCGGGTTGTGATGTTTTGAATGATGTTTGCTTATGTAATGTATTGTGTGAAGTGGCGAGTGTAAGCCAACTATCTCCTTTTGCATTTTAATCCCTCTTTTTACATGAGTCGTGCAACGATACCAAACTTGAGATCATTCCAGAATGGGCTTATACCTTTAAGTCGTGCCTCGACATGTAGGAGGTATAGTCCCATCCTGGGCATTACAAGTTGGTATCAGAGCCTTCTCCGACCTAGAAGCTCCCACTGTTTGATCGAATCGTTGACGGTCGAGTCTAGGCACACACTGAAAATATTTTGAGTCCTATATTTATATCGGAGAGTAGGATTTCTTTGCCCCTCATCTCTTTTCATTCTGGTGAGGACTCCTCACGACTACTCTTGCCTCTTCTACTTGCAAAAATTGCACCAATTTTTTTAGGATCACGCGAGTATTGTTTGGATTGTTCCGATGTCTTTGTGACGAGAACATTGTTCTCGATGCCTCCTGTCATTAGGGGTTGTGGCAGTGTCCCGGGGAGTTGAGCTCCGAGGTGTTGTCGTCACAAATATATCGCAGCAGTTCTGGAATACTTAAGACGGCCGACATCGAAAACTCTCCTATACGGTTAGTGGCAAGATAACCCCGACATCACCCAGTACTGGGGAGGTAGTTCGGGAGTATTGCCATAGCTTGTATAGTAGATGCGTTTCGAAGGTTCGAGGTAAACGGTTTCCGGAAATAACTGGTTATGTGTTGAAGGATGGATACAGCTGGATGTAGGTTTAGAGTTGAGTGTGCGATGCTTCCCCTATATCCCCAACACCTGATTGCATAACTGGAAACTTTCGGAAATTAATAGGTGGGTTCATCTAGTAGTTCTAGGCATTCTTCCAACGAGTGCATGATATGGAGTTTGGGGTTCTACATTGAGTGAAGTGATTTTATGGGCTTGTTCCGATCGGGAGTTGCATCTTAAAGGGTCCTTGGCTATGCTGATCCGGGGATTGCAAAACCCTTTTGTAACACGTTCCATGAGCTTTCAGCACGAATATGTGGGACGAAGCTTCTATCTTGTATTTGTTCTATCTGCTCCTTGTTGTTTTTTATTTATCTTTTGTTCTCCAACTGGCTTCTCGACAAGTTGATGTAACTGCGGAATTCATTCGTTCATTCTCTGTTCGAATGATATTGTGAAGATTATGCTGCAACATATCTATCCTTTGTTTTTTGTTTTGATTCTGGTATTCGAGTTGCTTCAATGTCAAGTGTTGATTCCATACCTTCATAATCGGTGTCCTCATATTTCTATGGGAGTGTTAATTCTTCTTGACCATCAAGATTTTCATGTTAATCCTTTTCAACCGGTGTGCCTTCTCTTCAAGTTATTACATAAGGACGCCGTTGAGAAATCTGACGATTTGTCTGTTCATTCATCCCAAGTTGTCTTTGTTTTACCCGCCCTCCCACCCTTCTTTGTCTCGGAGCCAGAATTCTTAATCAAATATCCATTTTATTCATGTGATATTTTTTCATTCTTTTCCTTCAATGTTCTTATCCGGTGCTTTATCGTGAAGATGCTCAAGAGCTTCAAGTTTTTCATTCTTTGTTCTCGTTTCTTCTCCGGTGGACTAAATTCAAGCTTTGGTCATGAGCATATCTCTTCCTTTTTGTTTCACATGTTTCCCCATGTTGAAATTTATTATCCGAAGGCTCTCTTATTCATTCAACTGTCTCTAATTCTTATCCGTAGTCTACAAGGTATCTCAAAAGATTTCTGTTTCAATTCTTCTTCCGTTCAAACTATTTTGAGCTGGTTATCTCGCTCAAGCCATTTAATTCAACCGGTGCAATATCTCTTCAGCAATGTTTTCCAACGGTGATTTCTTTAGTGGGCCCTAACCCACAGGTCTTTTCCCAGGATCTTACCTGACTCTTCTAATTTTTCTGGAGTTTTACTCAAATTCTTTTTAAAGTGTGACGTAAGAATGATTCCCATCAGTCACAAGCCTTCTCCAAGATCGCTTTCAAATTCTTGTTCATCATTGGTTCAACCTTTTAATTCTTCAACCGGAGTGCTTATACAATTCATGGTGGTGTATCTCATCGTCTTCTCTGATTTTGAAGATCGGAGAAGTGTTTCTCTTAAATCTTGGCCCGTCTTCTTGAAGATTCGTGGTTCTATCTTCATGAATTCTTTTCTTTGTGATCCTCCGAAGGCCATCATTTCAAAAGATTCTTCGTTCTCAGTTTTCAACTTCGCCCTCCAACTATTCTTCATTGATGCCTCTTCGTTCGTCTCCATATTCTTACGGCGGTTCATTCAAGATCACTCTTTCGTTGTTATCGTATTAATCCATTTGTTCTTTTCATAATCCTACCGGTGAGTCGTTCAAGATTATTCTCAAGTTTGGCTATATCTCTCTCCAATCCTTTTCAAGAAGAATAAGTATTAGGCCAAATCCGTTGCTTGTCATCAATTTAATTTGATGAAGGATAAGCATACAATAAATCTTGTTCTTATTTTTCCTCGAAGTGTTTAATCTCTGTTTTTTCAGAGCTTGTTCATCATATCATATCCTTGGTTCTAAGTGTTCATCTTGTTTTCCGGAGCTCCAAGTTATTTCTATCATATCATTTCAAAGCTCCATCTAATTCATCGCAGGCCTTGAATCTTATTCTTTTCATCTTTCACTTCTCATGCTTTCATTACCGGAGTTTTCATGGTGGTTCATCATGTTTTAATTCATCCTCGAAGTCTTCTTCAAGATTCTTGTTGGAGCTCAGGCATTCTTCATCATGCTTTCCAAGTGCAATTCTTGCTTCCTTATCTTTTCAGATGGTGTTATGTCATTCTTGACAATTCCTTCATGTTTTATGATTCACGAGTTATCAGGAAGGAGATATTTAAACCCATCATTTTCTTTGTTCAGGAGATCTTTCCAGTCCTTCTATTTATTTGTGGAGTAATCTTGGGTTGTATTTCACCTAAAAGCTTTCCCTAAGGATTGTTGCTAATTATGGTGCTTATAAATGACCCAAGTTCTTCATTTATCATTCCGGTGAAATAAGTTTTTCATCTCCTTGTTGATCTCAATCCAATCAAATGTTTTCGTCAGAGGCTGGTTGTCACCTCACAATTTTGAGATGAATTCCATAAGCCCACAGCAAGCTTATTCTTCTCGTTGTTGAATTTCCAACAATTCTATTCAATCCATCGTTGTAAGGATGCTCTTTCAAATTCATTCGTGGGAGAAGTTGTCATTTTCTTCTCCGTTCTTTTCTTTCAAACGACCTAGCATATATTCTTTCATTCCGGAGGCATTGTGATGTTGCTCTCTCCAAACCATCATCTCGTTTTTATCGAGATCATATTCTTCCCTTGCTTGTCTATTTAACCGGAGTGTTGTATTCTTCATTCAAGTTCCGTCATCTTATGAAGTTTTGCCTCTCTTTTCAACCGGAGTGTTGTCTGAGTCTTCTTACCCCCTTGTGCCATTCTTTCAATGTTTCGGAGGCAGTGTTTTGTTGATTTCATCAAGTATCTTCCCATCTCCTCAAGTTCATGTTAATTCCTTCCATTTTCAGTCGGAGTGCTGTCCGAATCATGTCATTCTTATTCCTTGGCTATACCATTGCGGTTTCATATTCTTTTGGTTCGTAAGCTCTTGTTTCATGTCTTCCAACCTACAAGGTTCTCATAATGTTCCTTGTTCCTCTTTTCTAACGGAGTATTTTCATCTTCGTTCATCTATGTGGTTTTGTTCTTTCAATTTGTTCAACCTCTCAAGGCTTGTGGTTTCACTCGTTTGTCAAAGAAGCAACTTTGCTTTACCTCTTCTTCTTCCGTTTTTACCCGATGCCATCTCTAGGATCTCGGGTCGAGATCCTCTGTTAGTGTGGGAGAGTTGTGACGCCCGAAGACCGACGTCCCTGAAGATTCCAGAGATTCCAGATGTTCCGGGTTCTCCCGTGTGTTTCTTTTGGGCTTGTGTTATTTTATTTTTGCATTGCATTTTGTCATCATGCCATCATGTCATATTTCTTTTGCATCTCAAATAAATAAATCGTGTGGACCTTCGGTCCATTTAAATCGAGGGAAGGATGACTTCTCTTTATAACATATATGTATCCTCCTAATATTTAGGGAGCTACTACAATAAATATTTCATTGTTTGGAATTAACCGCAACACACTTACAATAGAAATTCCTTCATCTTTCTCCCTTTACTCCAAGTCGTGCTTTGAAATATGTCAAAGTAGACCCGTGTCAGTTTTGGGCTCAACTTGTATTTATTTGCCTTACCAAATAAATATATTTGTACTCCTTTTTTTTATTAAGGAGATAAGCATGTATCTTTTCTTTTTAAAGCCGATCATGCCCCTGGCCATTTTTCCTCTCCTTCGATCTGGCCCAGGCAGCTGCGGCCCAAGACCCCTAGGCCCAACTCCCCACGTCAACCCTAGCCGCACCCGACCGCTCGCTCCTTCCTCCCGTGCGCCGCACCTTCTCCCATCGATCCCCAGCCTCCTTTTCCTCTCCCTCGCCAGTGCCCGATCCCCCCCGAGCCCCTCCTCTCGATCTGCGACAGCAGCAGCCAGCCAGCCTCCTCCGTGCCTGGCGCCCCGCGGGCCGGCCAGGAGCTGCGCCGTCCCTCGCCCCGCTCGGCAGGTCCTGCGCCTCCCCGTCGCCCTTGCTGGACGCCCGTCGTCGCGCGAGCCCGGGCCCAAGGCCGCCAACTGCGGTCGCCTCCGTCTCCAGCGCACCGGCCCCTGCCTCGTCTCCTCATTGCCGCCTTGCACGCCTCCTACGCCATGGCGCCCGTCCCTGCTGCCTCGCCGAGTTCGAGCCCCGTCGGTCGCCTCGTCCCCGCCTCTGTTTCGGCTGCAGCCAGCGAGCAGCTCCGCCATGACCATGGAGTCCCGAGGCCACGTCCTCGCCATTCCTCTGCCGTCACGCGCCACCACGGGCCACCCGCAGCGCCCCTCCATCGCCTCCATGCTGCTGCCTCCGTGAAGCTCGAGCGTGGTCTTTCTTTTGTGTGCGTCGGTTCTGCCATGTTTCTCTTCCAGAGACGTCAAGTGCACGGAGACCCCAAGTACCTCGACGCCTATACGACTAAATCCGATGCGGTTTTTGACAAGTACCACGACGCCGATGACCTTCAAGTTCGACTACACGGATGCCACGAGTTCCTCTACGACCCTCGAGTACGACTACACACGAGAACCGCAAGTACAACGACGGCCCGAACATCTACAGGAAAAACGAGCTCCGTGAACGACTATCATCGCCATGTACCACTACCGCCACCAAGACAAAGATGGCGCCAAAGGCCAAGACGATCGTGAACGACTACCGTTACCCCCTCCAAGATCGACTACCGTCGCCCCGAAGACGTCTGATGCCGCGACAAGTACCTCTACGGAACGACTACTTCCCTCTACGAACGTGTACCACGACTCACGAGAACGTCTACTTCCACTACTTCCACTACGTCCCGCGACGACTCGAACCGCTTCGAGAATGAACGTTCCGAAGGTATAACCCCGAGACGACCCCCGTGGTTGAATGCTTGTGGTTGTATGAGATGTTTTCCCTTGTGTGCTCCATGCCTGTATCATCTTTTGTATGAGATGTTTTAAAATGACTAAATAAGTAGTTTGTTTTTGCTTCACCTCTTGCTATGTTAAAAACATTTAATCTTGTCTTGTAAATAAACGAGAGTCAATTAAATAATTAAAATGTGGTGTTTCGTCAATATGCAACTCATTGCATATTGAGCTCCACTTAACTTGTAGTTTTGTGTGTGCACATTGCCATGCCATGCATAATTAAACCGGACATGCAGCATACTTGGATGTGCATCGTATGTCATGTTTATGCTTGTGTGTTTACCGTGTTGTTTGCTTCTTTCCGATTGCTTCTCTTGTTAGCTTCGGTTTCGTTCCGGAGTTGTGAGGCTTCTTCTTTGTCTTCTTTTGGACCCGTTCTTCTTCCTCGCGGAATCCCAGGCAAGATGATCATACCCTTAGATACCTTTACTACCATTGCCATGCTTAGTTGTCTCTATGCTATCGTTACATGTCGTGCTACCCATCTTTTATGTCAGCCTCTCCTGTTTGCCATGAAACATCTAACCTTTGACACCTTCCTAGCAAAACCACTGTTTGGCTATGTTACCCGCTTGCTCAGCCCCTCTTATAGCGTTGTTAGTTGAAGGTGAAGATGAAGATTGTTCCAGGAGGGAACTTGTTGTTGGAATATCACAATATCTATTATTATTATTAACACACCTATATACTGGGCATGGGTGGAAGGCTTGGCCTTTTGCTCGGTGTTTTGTTCCACTCATGCCACCTTAGGCGCCGATAAACCGGCATTATGTTCCTTGATTTTGCGTTCCTTACACGATGGGTGGATGGGGACCCCTTGACAGTTCGACTTTGAATAAAACTCCTCCAGCAAGGCCCAACATTGGTTTTAATTTGCTCATAATAACAACTTAATTAATTAATTAATTTTGCATAGGGGGGTCGCGTCCCCGGGTATTCTTAATTCTACATAACAGGGGGGCCAGTGCTGATGGTGTTGGTCCCAAACGGGGAGCCTGCGGGGCCACCACGAGGAAACTCGAGGTTTGGTTTTACTCGTAGCTTCACCCATCCGGTCGTGGCCTGAGACGAGATACGCGCGGCTACTATCAGGGTGTCGACACACCGGGAGGTCTTGCTGGACTTGTTTTACCATTGTCGAAATGTCTTGTGCACCGGGATGCCAAGCCTGATCGGTTTTCCCTAAGATAAGGGGTGATGATATTATATTTATCACTTCAGCTAATCGTGAGAGCTTGTGATGGGCTAAGTTGGGACACCCCTTCAGGGTTATGATCTTTCGAAAGCCATGCCCGCGGTTATGTGGCAGATTGGAATTTGTTAATGTCCGGTTGTTGAAAACTTGACAGAGGATCCGAAGTAAAAAACACAACTGTGTGAGTAACCGTGACTGTCTCTTTTCACTTTGAGAAGAGAACACGGTGGGGTTATGTTTGATCGTATGTAGTTCAGGATCTTTAGCGATCACATTTTTGCGACCGTTTGCGTAGATGCTCATCTTATTCTTGTACTCGTAAGCTAGCCACCATATTATGCTTAGCCGTTGCTGCAACCTCACCACTATCCTCTTCCATACCCATAAAGCTTGGCTAGTCTTGATACCCATGGTTATGGGATTGCTGAGTCCTCGTGACTCACAGATACTACAACACCAGATGCAGGTTCAGCCGAGAATGATGCAGGAGCTGGTTCAGTACTTCACTGGGAGCTCGATGAAGAGAGTGGCTGTATGTTTGTGACGTTTTCGACGATCAATAGTGGTTTCTACTAGGGGCGATTCAGACCTGTGGCTTTATGTTGTTTTTGGTATCTTTCTTTTGGATCTTCGCCCGTTGTCGGGTTGTGATGTTTTGAATGATGTTTTCTTATGTAATGTATTGTGTGAAGTGGCGGTGTAAGCCAACTATCTCCTTTTGCATTTTAATCCCTCTTTTTACGTGAGTCGTGCAAAGATACCAAACTTGAGATCATGCCAGAATGGGCTTATACCTTTAAGTCTTGCCTCGACACGTAGGAGGTATAGTCCCATCCTGGGCATTACAAGAGGGGCGAGGAGTAGATGGCCAACACGCATGTGAATTCAATGCAGTCTGCACTTCTCATATAAAGGCTCCCGCCAGTCCAATCTACAAAATCCTACGCACCTACGCACCCAAGGGCAAGAGTGATCACTCCAACCGCAAGATCAGTTGACTAGAAGCTAGACCCATGCAGGCGATGAGCACGAGCATCAACTGGCTGTGCCAGATGGTCCACGACGCCGGCCTGCGGCCCGGCACAAAGAAACGTCTCCACGTAGTGTTTGAGGCCGCCAGGGCAAGGGGCCGCTTGGACGACACCTTCGTCTCCTTGTTTGACGAGGTCCTCATGAGCTTCCTCGACAAGTTCACCGTCGTCAAGAAGCTCGCGGATGACCTTGATGTACGCCTCCAACCCACACGCCCAGGCTCTATGATGCCTGCCACCCTCAACAGCCTCTATGGTGACAACCTCTTCGACGCACTGGTGGCCCTGCAACTGCCCGCCGTCGCGCCGGAGAATGTCCACCTCAAGGTCGCGCTCACCGCGCAGCGCCTGGTGCAGCAAGACACCATCGACATAATCACCCACGTCTACGCGCGAATCGTCCACAAGGACTACTACATATAAGAGGAGGACGATAGGACGCTGGCCTTCTGGGACCGCAGGGCAACCTTGGACGGCATTGTTCAGAAGCACGTTGAGCTTGCCGCCAACGCTGCTGCTCCTCACACGTCGGTTGGTGACCCGGTGCACTAGGGTGTGAGGATGTCGTTAATGGATCCGTATGTATCTTTATCTTTCCGTCAAATCCATGTAGTAGTATATGGTACTACTAGTAATTATCTTACCTTTCACATCAACTTCATAATTTTCCTACGTACTCCATGCATGAACCGCACCAAAACCAAACTTCTCATTACTCTAGGGAAAATCGTTATTTCTATCTATCGGTCGCGCGATGGAGGAGAACCAAATTTTACAAGTTACAAGTTCAAAAGGAAAAGCCTGCCGTGTTCGCGTCGCACCCCCACACAGTTGGTCCGGCACGCCGCTCAAGGGGGAATGTGTGATGTGTTGCATTTTCACTTACAAGTGGAAACGCAGTTGAGCAAACTGACTATCGGCAAACCCCCACCCCGCCCACTGCACAATGGCTGAGAAAACAGGAGGGAGAAGAGATGGTTGTAGCACGAACTCCAAGAAAATTGGTGTCGGATGGGACTCATGTGGGTGGCGTGTGCCGTACTGCTAGACATGAATGCTAGTTATGGCCCATGCCACCCCCACTATATCGAGGTGCTGGTTACGTAGAACAAATTTCTTGGAATCCGTGCTCGGCCCTCCTTTATCTCTCTTATCAGCCAGCCAGCAGACGCGCGGAGCCCATCGTTTGTTTGCTCATATGCGGTCCCACATGTAAGTGAAAACGCAAGAGGACTCACTGAACCTGCACATCTTTCACCTCGACGTGCTGGTGATGAAAAACAAATCCAATAAAGATCTTCGGTGGCCGCTTTTGGAGTTACTCAAGAGTAGTAAGATTCTATTTACAGCTTAACCCAAGATGCATATCACGTGGCTTCAACTGCCACTCTATTTTCTTGCATGACACGACCTAGATACTGGATGTCCCACGTGTCGGCAAAAGGAGGAAGAACTCGACCAAATCTTCGGTTGTGCTCTCAGATTAGACTAGTTGTGCTAATTGAAAATTTTATTGTGTAGAATGGATGCAAGTTTTGGTATTGGGAAGAAGAGTACAATAATATATTGATAGAGCGCAATTTAGTAGATGTTCTAGCACTTTTAGCTAGCATAGAGGCTAGAGATGAGACTAGTGCACTTGTTGATAAATAGAGGCTAGACACGTCTACTTCTTTACGCTCGAAGAAGAAAGAAGCACACAGGATCGAGCCTCCGCAGATCAACAATGAATGTATCGAGAAGGCACTAATCCAACTTACAGGAGCAGTTATGGAAGTTGGATATCTTCTAAAATGTATTCTTGTGGTTCTTGTTTTTCTAGTCAAAATTTTGGTGATGTATTTCCATGTACCAAAAAATCAATGATGAAAAAAAGATATGTGTTTGCAAAGAAAAATGTACGCGGCCGGGATGCGTCCGTGCGTTCGGCGCACGGCCACGGCATCCGAGAAATGGCCCGGACACGACCCCATTGCCCTACCCAAACGGACTGAATCTGGGCAAAAGGGAGGTCCGTTTGGGGTCGTGTGTTGGAGTTGGCCTTACAAGTGGGACCGCAGTTGAGGAAACCGACTATCGGCAAACCCCCACCTCGCCCGCTGCGAGATGGCTGAGTTAGAGAAACAACGAGGTTGAAGAGATTGTTGTAGCACGGACTCCAACAAATATGGTGTCAGATGGAAGTCGTGCTGGTGGCGTGTGCTATACTCCTGGACGTGAATGCTTGTTCTGGCCCATGCCACCCTACTACTCCTACTACTTGTAGTAGTAGTATCGAGGATTTGAGGTGTTGGTTACGTACAGTGAACACATTAACATATGGCCCACCTCACACTGTGGCCAAATTTCCTGGAGTCTGTGCTAGGTTAAAAAGTGTTTTTTGTGAGGATGGATGGCTGGTCTCAAGTTTAAAACCTATTGTATTACGGACGTAGACGTAGTGATAGTGCAACATGTGAAGTTAGTACAAATAGTGTACTATTGTTGATTGGCCTCATCCGATAACCTGTTGCAATGCACGTACAATTATGTATTCGGAAAATATATTTTTCCTCGTCGCAGCACCCACTCAGAGAAGCGACTCGAAAGCCATTCATAAATTTAGTAAGTTTATCACTGGCATATCATTTTATTACCTACAACAGGTCATCAACCCACAACGACAACGAGGATACATTATAAATACTAAAGTTTTCATCACACAACAACTAACAAGCAATGAAATGAACTTCAACTCAACCAATCCTCGGAGTTGAAAACGCTTGCTTTGAACCACGAGTGATTCTCTGGGAAGGGTCAGCTACTGTCATTCATCTGGTACACGGGACCACATGTCAACGACACATGGTGTGTAATTTCTCATGCAAAATACGATCTGGCCGCGTTGGTCCGAGGTGCCGCATTAGTTATCGACCTTTATTTTTTTAATTGCATGCCATTCAGTTTTGAAGCACGACTAACTGGCACTGTTTGTAGAGAAAATATAAACTACTCCACCTCTAGTACTAGTAGTATATAAAAGATATATAGGCTGGAGCTTCATAGATTTCTTGCTAAGGGCTGCCCACTTGCTTCACACACTATCACCCTCTCTCCAGATCTAAAAAAGACAGCCTCTCTCTCCCTCCTCACCGGTGGTCACATATCCGCCGGGGAAGAAAAGGACGTGCAGCGTTGACGCACTCGTCGTCGGCGAGTGAGGTCACGCACTAACGACAAGGCCATCCTCTCAGACCTAGCGCCCACGCGGGATGGCCTCCGTCCCCAAGCTCGCTGTCGTAGTGCGTGCGGAGGACGACGACCACGAGCGAAGCCACTTCCCGCCGACCCTCGGGTATGCTACCTCTTTTCGAACCATATCCTTGTTCTATTGCCCCATCTGCCATGTCACTGCATGTGGATCTTTTTCCACTCCACCATCTTCCCAATTTGCTATCCTCTGCTCTGCTGGTCGCGCAGACGAAAACCTTAATTTGCACTATTAAAGGAAACCCTACTTCATGCAGACTAATCCATGTCTGGGTTGAATAAGGAAAGGAAGGGAGATTGTACCGTCCAAGAGAGTAGGCATCGAACCCGCATCTAGGTTGAAAAGGGGAAAATCAGTAGGTAAGGAATGAGTCTCGTGTCTCTTGGTTGAAGAAGGGTAGAAAGGCATGACAACGCAATAGAGAATGACCAGGTCGATCGTTTTGTTGTCCTCACATAGGAAAAAGGTGGCTGAACATAACAAAAATGGGACGTAATCCACATATGCTGCCTGGATATTTGTAGCTCTGGGCAACCATACCTCCCTCACCACTCTATGCGTCCGTGGAGGTACATCGTACTGGTGCGCCTACTATCCGAATGGGTCTCCCATGCTCTTATTGCCACATTTTTGTTGTTAGTATAACGCCAGCGGTAAAGTCAACCAATGCTACTGCTAAAGTGATGCCACATTTAACTAATGCCGCACTCAGTCTAATGCCACCGATAAATTTAAGCAATGCCATTTAATGTCTCTGGATTATTTCAGGGTTAGCTGTTGATTGTGGATGTATTAAAGATTTTCCAGCTAAGGCATTGTAATGTTGTTGCACAGCCAGTGTACCAACAATGAAACTTGTTACTACCTTCAGATTTTTGCACTGCTAATGCTTATATATTACATACCTAACTTTCATGAGATAAGTCAATTTTTTGTACAGTGTCACCAAAATGCCAAGGCGCTGATGTCATTTTATTTTGGTTAAACTGCACAAAAAATTATGAAGACAAGAGGAAAGGTCAAGAGTGGGCACCTCCTTATCCGGTTGTTTTCTTTGATTCGGTTGGTCAAGTTTTATGTTTAATCGACTATCAAGATTGGGATAGCAATTTTCACGTCCTCTCGAGTTTGAAATGATATATACCTTCAAGGTACATGGTTTGCAAAAAAATTATACTATCATTAGTTCATAATGCTAGTTACCTTCAGACTTTTGTATTTGGTTTAATGTTTTTGCCAGCTAGTATACCAATGCTGAAACTTGTTACCTTTAGATTTTTGTATTGTTAATGCTTATAGAAATATTCAAGTGCTAGCTTATGGAGATCGGTTCAGTAAAACCATTATACTCTACCCCGTAATAAATAAATTACTCCACTGTTCCACTACCCAGTGGATTAGTGTATATTTGTACTATATAAGGTGTGGCGTGGTTTCACACAGCAACAAGTTTCAGAATTGGTATACTAGCTGTGCAACAAGCTTCAGCATTGGTACAGAGGGTGTAGAGTTCACTCAAATACTGCTAGTAAAGCTAGCCTCACCTTTGTTAAGATTGGGATAGCAATTTTTCACGTTCACCCAAGTTTGAAATGATATTTACCTAGAAGGTACATGGTTTGCAATTTTTTAATACTGTCATTAGTTAATAATGCTAGTTACCTTGAGACTCTTGAACTGCATAAGAGAATAGTATAGTCACTGCATGCAGTGCCATTTGAAAATAGACACATAAAGATTGGATAGTCACTTCATGGATTGCAGAAAAGTAGTATTGTACTATTTATTGGCCAACACTAGGTGCTTCATTGCTTCGGTCTGATTATACAATGGGCATCATTTTGCCTAAGTTAAGGTTTGTATTCCGAATATAGTCTCGCCGTGTGATCAAAAGAAGACCAAATCATCTTGCAGTGGATGTTACTCCATCATGTGTGGTTCATTCTGATGGTTCCAGCTGTTGGTGAAACCACTTACGTTTGCAAGAGGAATTGTAGACTTCACTAGGAAATTTGTCTTTCAGTATGTACGGAATGTTGGCCAAGAGAAGCATCCATGTTAGTAGGAAGAACATATGTTTTTTCGAGATCTTTGCCTTTGGAGCTACATATTTGTATATGATCTGTGAATCATTGAGATGCATTAACATGTTGATCTTATGTATGGGAATCGTACTAGTTGGTTTTAGTTGTGGCTGATCTTTGCTTTTGGAGCTACATATTTGTATATGATCTGTGAATCATTGAGATGCATTAACAGTTCCTTATATCTGTTCGCTCAGTGTTTACAAGTTACTGATCAATCACTAACTAGCCTACTAATGCGCTCCTGGCAGTTTTAGTTGCGACGCAAGATCCGAAGTGGCAGTTTTTTGAATAAAAATGCCTACCTCTGAAGAAACTGACAAGCTGCTCTGAAGAAAATGCCATGCAAATCTTAAGAAACTACCAGAAAAAATATTCGCAACTGTCTTATCCCCCAAGGTAGATGATGAGTGGTGGAAAGATTTTTTTACAAGGAGGGAGTACCTCGTATGGATGATTCGAGTTCGCAAATGCCTTATCTCCCAGATAAATGCTTTATCTCCCAGCTAAAGTTCATCAACTAATGCCCTCAGCTGCAACTCGTTGCCTGATGCTCCGCGTACTGGCTGCGAGCGATTTTGAGTGCCTACATGCAGCCGGCTTTAATTAAGGCGGCTAACTGATGCGAAAAAAGATGCACTTTAATTGTTGCGGACCTTTTAAATCCATGTAATCATTATTGACAAGGAGGGAGATGATTCGAGTGCACTCGTTTGACCGTCATGCCGGCGTGCGACCCAGCACGGACGGGGCGGGACGACACAATAAGAATGTCAGTTTCTCTAGTTTTCCACGGCAAGCTGGCATGCTAAGCCATGCCTGCTTAATTATGCATTGAATTTCCGATGATCGTCGTACTACATTCTGCCTATAAGTATTGTTTCTTGGCCTTCTATGGTGGCACCGTGACCACACCGGCCCGACGTCGCTCACCACTTATCCTCGCTCTTGCCACGTCCGCCATGCCCCCGCCCGTCCGCGATAGGCGAGGCCGGAGGCGGTCACCGCCGGAACTAGTGTTTGGTTTTTCACCGGAAGGCAGACGGAGGGAGGAGGCATTCTATTGGTCTTTAGATGGCAATGCGGAGATCAAGGACTTGTTGGAGCGCGACCACCTAGCGAAGGAGCAGGAGTGGCTGGAGCGCGACCGTTTGGCGGAGGAGCAGCGTATCACCGATTTGCGCCGCTAGCGGGACATGGAGCAGCAGCGCACCGATGCTCTGAGTCGTGACTAGAGCACCCGCAACTGGGCCGACTACGTGGAGGCCGGTGCCCGACAAATAGCCCTGGAGGCTGTGGAGCATGCACGCATTCGCGACACCGATTTTTACTACCAGCTCGTTAAGTGGGTTTCCCTCTTAGAAGCCGAAGCTTCGGTGGACAATGCCGGCATGGAAAGGGCTAACGTGCGCGAGCAACGCGCCCTATCGCACCTCTGGCAAGTCCGAGGCGAGGCAGAGCACCGCTGTGCTGGCGTTTAGCGTGTACCGCAGATGGCGGCCGGCATCGTCTAGTTAGCTAAGAGTAAGTTAGTACTTGTACACTACTAGAGTATTAGTGGGAGTAGATAGTTAACTTGGCTATGATGGTTGTCAACGTGGAAGTTCAGTACTCTATATGTGAATCAGTCATGTTACTTTGCTCTGAATGTTGAACTTTCCGTTTGAACGTATGGAATGGGTTGTGATTTCTTTAAATGGGTTGTATTTGTCCTCCACGGGTTTAGAGGCTGACTTGTGGGCCTACCAAGTTGACACATACAGAATCCGGAGATGATTGTACGTGGAGAGGATGACCGCAGGGACCCGCAAAGGTCATGGCAGTACGCAAGCAAGTGCCTCCTTATTTCAAGCCAATAAAAAATGGCTCCTCCTATTGGATTTCTGACATCTGGGTCCCATGCCATTGTCAACGTAGTCAATAAACGAGAGAATTGCACAACGAGCGGCTGACACCAGGGACCCCGCAACTCGCCCAGTTATTTTTGTTTTGGGCTAATTTGATAAATGCCACTCCAAATTTGGTGTTTCTGAGAAATGCCACTGCAATTTCTAAACTTTGAAAAATGCCATTTCATGCCATTTCAAGTGGCATTTTTCGAAGTCTGGAGTGGCGTTTTTCAAAGTTTGCAAATTGCTGTGGCGTTTTCCAAAGTTTGCAAAAATTGCATTGTCATTTTTGTAAGTTTGGAAATTGCAGTGGCATTTTTATGAATCTCCATAATTGGAGTGGCATTTATCTAATTTGTTTTTGAGACAGAAGCAGGGTGTCAACTGGGCTGTGCGGGGCACTCTGGCCTGTCGAGATAGCCTTCTCTTTTATGTTTACCACAGACCAGCCCATTGGTTTTTTTTCTTTCTGAAGATGGCTAGCCCAGTTTTTGTGTGATTGGCCAAGTAAGTCGCTTTGTGAGGCCTGTTGGGCTACAAATCTGTCAAGACGAGGAGAGCTTCATTCGGCTGGACGAGAAAATGACCTATCAGTAATGAGAAATGGGTTGTACATTTTTAAAACACATCAAACCGGCAATTAGTTTCAAATTTATTTATTTTCATTTCAAGATTTTAAATTGCATTAATTTTTATGTGTGGCCATTTGTTGGATTTTATACTGATATACATTTATTTTTAAAATCAGTTTGAATGTCACTCAAAGTTTCAGGATTAAAAACAATTCGGACCGTACCGAAATATGCAAAATTTCGTATAATTTTTTAACAGTGGCCACAATATGGGCTGTAATGCTAACAAAAAGAATATGGGCTCAAAAAAAACCCGTAAGAATTAGCAAATGGGCTGTAAATTATTAGAAATAATGACAGATGGGATGTATGCTGTTTTTTCTATAGATTTGAGGCTTTCCTAAAAAAAGGTTGACGCACAAGCAGTGACTGTTGGATGTCCATCCAACGGCCATCGTGCTTCTTCAATCTCTGCTCTTCCTGCTCCAGCCGCTCAAACAAGCGCCGGCGGGACTGCCTGCTCTCTCCTCCCCGTGGCCGGCTGTGCTACCGCGCAGACCTCACCGTCCCACCGTACTCCCATCGCTGGCCTAGGCATCCCTCTACTCACCCACACCTGATGTTATTCTCCAGCGAGGGCAAACGAAACAGTAAACCCTCGTACAGTCGTACTCCCCTCTGCATGGAAAACAACTACCGAGTCTTCCCTGCCTCTGTGTCGTTCCATTACTAGGCTTCGCCGTCGTCCACCGCCCTGGTGCTCTCGGCGCGGCCTGGTCAACGTGGTCAACGACCGACATGCATCTCAAGTGGACTGTACATGGAGAGGCTGACAGTTGGGTCCACGGCCGCACACAAGGAAATGCCTCCGTATGACGCGCAAAATAATGATTCCTCCACCTGACATCTGGGACCCACCAAAAGGGCCTCTGTATTTCGCGATAAAAACGTTACCGCCGCTGACAGCTCGGACCCACCACTATATCTTCACACGCAAGGAAGTGCGTCCTTATTACGCACAGAAAAATGAATACTCCCCCTGCTAGCTGGGACCCAGTATAGTTGCAGGCTGACTTGTGGGCCTACTAAGTTGACGGGGACGGAGGGCATTGTCAACTTAGTCAATATGAACGATTCTAGCTCTAGTGACCGTATGATGTCCATCCAATGGCCGTAGTGTGTCTTCAACCTCGGGTCTTCTTGATCCAGCCGCCCAAAGCAGCGCCGGTCGTGCCGCATGCCCCTGCCTCCTGTGGCCGGCTGTGCTGCCGTGGAGGCCTCACTGCCCCCTACGATGACCACCGCTGTCCAGGCTCTGCGACGAAGACAGCCTCACACCGCAGTCGAACCAGTGAACCCTCATACTCCTCTCCGCGTTGGCTTCCACTACCGCGACTTCCCCGGCTTCGCGTCGTCCCCTTCCTAGGCCTCGCCGTCGTCCACCGCCCTGGTGCTCTCAGCGCGGCGTGGTCAACCTGGTGTAGGAACGACTTCCATCGGAAGAGTACTATACGTGGAAAGGCTAACAGTTGGGTCCACGGCCGCAGCAAGCAAGTGCCTCCTTATTACGCGCAAAATAATTATTCCTCCACCTGACAGCGGGGACCGACCGGACGGGCCACCGTATTTCGCGAAAAAAACGTTTCCCCTGACTGTTGGGACCCACCAGCTACATCTTCCCATGCAAGGAAGTGCGTCCGGCCAAAAAAAACAATTCGCCCCCTGACTGCTGGGACCCACCAGCTACATCTTCGCACGCAAGGAAGTGCCTGACAGTCGGGACCCACCTGGTCGAAGCGTACGTAGCGTTGTCATTCTGGTCGTGAACATGTACGTACATACTGGTCGATGTAGAGGCGTGCACGTGTCGTAGTAGAGGCGTGCACGTAGCATGTACACGTACGTACAGCGGCCAGTGTGCAAGAAAGAAAATACGGCCACGTACGTACATACGGGCAGGGTCTCGAACGCCTACTCGCACATATGTACGGCCAGGGCTCGTGTACATGGTTGGGTCGGAACGGAGAAACAACGTCGTCGTCGTGTTCATGGGGAGCCAACCGGCTGGGTCGGAACGGAATGCATCGTCGTATTCATCGGGAGGGCTTGAACGGAACAGCCGATGGAAATGAGGCATGGCGTACGCAGAACGGAGGAAACGTCCTTGTGTTCGACCGGCCACGGTCGAAACGGGATCCTATTCATCGGGTGGGGTTTGCCGTACCGCAAAACGGAGGAAACGGACCTCCTACGGTCGAAACGGGGGTCCTGTTGATTGGGAGGGTTGTGGCGTACCGCAAAACGGAGGAAACGGACTTGTGTTGGAGCACTACGGTCGAAACGGGGGTCTTATTCATCGGGAGGGGTGTGGCGTACCACAAAACGGAACTCCACGGGATATTGTTCATCTCCATCGTCGAACCCCTCCAGCCTCCACAGGCTACTGTCAATCCACTGTCGACCTCCTCCTGCCTCCACCTGCGACTGTTCAGCCTCCACCGCGCGCTACTCCACCGGCTACTGTTCAACCAGCCCTCTCCACGGGCTCCTGTTCAAGCACCCCTCCATGGGCTACTATTCATCCAGCCCTCCACCGTCTACTGTTCATCCTGCCCTCCACGGGGTGGTCATGTTCATCTAGCCCTCCACGGGGTCCTGTTCATGCAGCCCCAACCGGCTCGATCGATCGGGATCCTGTTCATCCAGTCCCACCGGGAACTGTTCATCCAAACCCCCCCCCCCC